>OY757016.1:115235337-115724803 GCA_963580285.1 Lucinisca nassula
TTGATGATAGTTTTAAATGTTAAACAGAGACACTAAGCCTGCAGCAGAGTTAGTAAACGTGTTGCATGTGCACATGTATGATATTAGTTAACATTTAAATAAAATATTTAAATTATGATCACAATAATTACTTCACTTTATGCTCGTATAACGACATTGGCATTCGATCTGTATTTTGAGATATTTTGTGAACAATAAATATGAGGGGAGTTCAATTAATTCGTAGAACTCGGTATTTTACGGAACCCGGGAAGGGACATGATTTTTTATTTTTATTATGTTGTGCGAACAAGATAATATCTTGAGCGGACAAGATATTATCTTGTTCGGACAACATATTATCTTGTGCGGACAAGATATTATCTTGTCCGCACAACATATTATCTTGTGCGAACAAGATAATATCTTGTCCGCACAAGATAATATCTTGTCCGCACAACATATTATCTTGTTTGCACAACATATATCTTGGGAAGTTGTGCGAACAAGATATTATCTTGTGCGGACAAGATATTATCTTGTTCGGACAACATATTATCTTGTGCGCACAAGATATTATCTTGTGCGGACAAGATAATATCTTGTGCGGACAAGATATTATCTTGTCCGAACAAGATAATATCTTGTCTGCACAAGATCTATGTTGTGCGGACAAGATAATATCTTGTCTGCACAAGATAATATGTTGTCCGCACAAGATAATATCTTGTCCGCACAAGATAATATGTTGTCCGAACAAGATAATATCTTGTCCGCACAAGATATTATCTTGTGTGCACAACTTATAAAATAAAAAAAAATCATGTCCCTTCCCGGGTTCCGTAGTATTTATTTATACAATTCAAGATTTCTTTTTTCATTTTTGTGCAGTGAAAACCTGTGTCAGTTAATGATAACAGTCGTTCAGTCAACATATACATTCTGTGCTCTTACATTTTGTTTAAAAACCTATACCCATCACGTGAACAAATCCGTGAAATGAAGACCCCCTTAAACCCCCCTTTATATAGAGAAAACTGGGGTTTACGGGGGTATTTATTATTTTTCTTATTTCTGCTCCAAGACATAGGTTGTTGGTACTCGTTACAACCGCCTCAATGAGGCGGTTCTAACGAGAACCTCCTCAATGAGGCGGTTCTAACGAGCACACACAACCTATGTTATGAACATTTATTAGAAAAATATCAAGGATTTTCATCAGAAAAATAGTCATTTTGGAGATGTGAAAAATGCACTATGTCGCACGGGTGTGTTATCGTAATGCCAATAGGCAAAAAACACAGTTGACCATCGTACAGTATCTGAAATCGGAAGCTGCTGTTACTGTACGCCCAAAAAATCATTAGCTGCTTTACATGATATTTATAAATAACACAAAAAATCAATAAAATTCATTCATGACACTTTTGTTGAACACATGTTTTGGAAGGTAAGAGACGTTTCTTTTCAAATTTGCCTCGATTTGCAATCATACCGCGTCCTGTTCTTCACAAGAAAACGATTCTGATGCCGCATCAGTGATTTATCTCATCCTCGGTTGCGGCGATCGTTACTATTTTACATTTTGTCTGTCATGTGGTCAGTTTACACATGTAATAAATTAGCGAGAGCCAAATAAGTTTATAAACCAGCATATCTCAATACCCGTTTACTAGTTCTATATTCCTGCCATCAAAATAATAACTGCTTTGTTCAGGGCCTATCATGTTGGCGACTGTACGATTAGCTGCTAGCTTCGTTTTTTTCTTTGTACGATCAGCTGCGATTATCACTGCCTGAATGTTTTGATTAGAGACGTAGTTTAGCCTTGATATATCCCATTTTGAAAACTTGACTGAATCACGCCTGTACAGAGAAACGGTAAATATTGCTATCGGAGTCAGAATGGTGATACTACGACCACCATGTATAGGACCCGCGATACAGGAAGCTAGTCCCTAGCATTTTCACCAAAGAGGTAAACTTAGCTACAGTATCCCCACCACATTGAGCCTTGGAAATGTTCGGATCGGGAAGAGCATTCCAATCTCTAATGGCCCGAGGGATGAATGGATTTTTGTGAATGTCATTTCTTGAACGCCATTGAATGGTGATTTCTACACCTTCTAGCTGGGAGAACAAGGTCATCTGTTTGAATGCTTGCAGCACCCTTTAGAACTTTGTTATACAGAATTAGCACACTGTCTCTTCTCTCTCTGGTGAAAGAATGTGCCTTGTACTGGTTATGCGAAAGACTGATAGCAAGCGGTTGGTAGCTCTGCTCCATAGCGTAGATTGCTAGTTTTGTTTGTTTGTTTGTATTGGAGTTTAATGGCCCAGTCAACACTATATAGGTCATTTTTGAGCCGGTCAGTTTACCTATCCACACTTTTGCTGGGCAGGCTCATACGTAAGTAGTTGACCAGTACAGTGCACATTCTTTCGCCAGAAACTGACAACTGCCCTTCTTGAATCAACGGAAGGGAGAGAATGACTGTAGAAAAGACTTAATTCTCCACGTAAGAATGTTGCCGACCCCGGCAGGAATCGAACCCGCGTCCTCCTGATCACCAGTCAGACGTGCATCCGACTTAGCTACCGAGGCCGGCCGTAGATTGTGGGTACTCGTTTAAACGCTAATATTCAGTACAATTTTTGTCGTTTTTGTGTTTCAGTCTTACGCGTTTATGTTCGATTGACGGAAAGGCCCGTCAACGGGCTACGGTTTATTTCGTCTGTATCCCGTAAACGATACAAAGATGCCAGCAAAAGTTGTCGTCTGCTTTGTTGTCTGTCGGGTACTGTTAAAGTTATTGTTGCTCCTCAAGGAGCAGTTTGATCAGGATCCACATTGTTTGCCTACATAAACAATATGTTTAAAGTTGGCAAGAAGGGGAAGCAGACGACCTAAACCGTAGATATTTTCAGGTGAAGTATTTTTTTTTACTTGACATCTTACAGCCCCCATTGGGGCTTGAAGAAATAAATTGGCTGCATGATGCTTCCACGCATAGCTAAATCTGACCGCACACGAGTACTGGTAAACCGCTTAGAGGATCTTAGCCTACCCAGGCAAAGAAGTGCGAGCTGGACCGTCCATGCTTATAAACACTATTGGTTTCATTGGGCGACAGGGCTTGAGATGTCATTTCATCACAATGTCGGGTAAAAGTCCACAAAATTGGAAGCAACGTCTCCAAAATGACCATTATAGTGTTGACGGAGACGTTAAACATCAAATCAAACAAAACAAACTTGATATCTTAAGAGGGTCAAATTGACCGCACCTATACTTGTCGACAGTATATAGCCCTGACTTGAGTTTGTTTGTTTGTTGGTATTTGAGTTCAACGGCCAATGCAACGCAATTTAGGCCATTTTCCACACTTTTCCCGTAAGCGATACATCAGTACAGTGTGTATACTTTCACCTGAAACTGCCAACTGTCCTTCGTGAAAAAGCGGAAGGGAGAGAATGACCGTAGGAAATTTACTTGAATTGAGGGTTTACGTCCCCGTCAACACTGTATAGGCAACTTTCAATTTTGTGAGACTTTTACCCGATATTGAGATGAATTGACTTCTCAAGCCCTGCCGCTCAATGAAACCAATAGGGTTTATATGCACGGACGGTCCGACTCGCACCACCTTTCGTGCTTGGCAGGCTTATAACATGTAAACGGTTTACAAGTACTCATGTGCAGTCGGTTTCAGCTCTGCGTCGAAGCATTATGCAGCCTAGTCTATTTCTTCAAGCCCCGATGGGCGAGGGCTTGAAGATTTCATGATCAGTCTCATGAAAGAATGCTGCCGACCGCAACAGGTTTCGAACCCGCGTCCTGCTGCTCCCTATAGACGAGACTTGAGACTTAAACTATTTCGTTTAACCAAGAATTTAAGCAACTAGTGTGGACCCTGATCAGACGGCAGTCTGCAGCATCTCACATGGGTCTGTTTGCCAAAAGGCAGTGGCTGGTTTCTGCGTCTTTATAAAATAGTCACAGTCTATAGCTGACAGTCCTCATGCACCTTATTTGTGTATACTCAAATAATACTAACTAATTTTGCTGGAGTTTTTTTTTTTTTTTTTTTTTTTTTTTTCATGTTGAAATCTGTAATTGTGAAGGGACGAGTTGGGTGGATGACGTGGTTTCAAGACATCGCGTTTCGAAGTTGAGGTCATTATTCATTAATCCAGTCGCGCGATATCAAAGCAGGTGCTTTATTTTTGTTTACATTTCTTCTGGGTGGTTGGGCGAGGCAAAGGTGATGTGTATCTCCAACTGATATTGGTTTACAGTTGTGCGAGGCCTGTCGTCATTACAGCAGGTAAGGGTAGAAGGGGAATATTGTCACTTCTTCTACTTTCTACACTTCCGTTCATTTTTCCTCCTCTCTCCCTTGCTTTTTCTCCTCTACTATCTCTTCTGTCCCTATTCATACTTTTTCTGGGAGAAGACACAAAATGACCCACGAGGGTTGATATGTCGTTAAACTACAAACCAACAAATCCCGCAAGCCTGTCAGCTATGTGAGGTAATTAAAGTTATGCCCCTTTGGAAGCGTATTGAAAATATGAGTCGAAACACAACAACCAATAAAAAAATCTAAAAATGCTGATTTTTGTTGTTGTTGTAGCTGTTGTTGTTGTTGATTTTGGTAATTTGACATATTTTACACATTTTAGATGGCCCCCGTCCATCGGGCCTTGAATAGATGGGCTGCATGATGCTTCCACGCAGAGCTGAAACCGACCCGCACACGAGTACTGGTAAACCGCTTAGATGATCTAAAATAGAAGTGAAGGCAATGGTCAGAAATCGGCTCCCATCAGAGACACCAAAGGGAAAGAACACAAACATGGAACAACAGACCCTAATGGAAACATCAACAGCGGAAAGCCAAAAGGGCAATTACTTTCCAACAAAATGGCCAACTTGCTATCCAAAACAAAATAATATAAGCCACACAAACACTCAAGACAAACCACATGAACCATAAACAAAAATAAACCGCGACCTGGGCGGCTTTTAAAAAAATCGATTTTACCTGGCCACAAACCTCGCCCTTACTGCCGTCGCGATCAGACAATTTGTTCAGTCCGCATGAAGGCCTCCTAACTCATTAGTGCAACATCTCCCGTGAAACACAAAAATCAAACAACCACAGAGAAACTGCTCAGGCAAAGCGGTGCGAATCGGACCGTCCATGCTTATACATTCCTATTGGTTTCATCTGGCGACAGGGCTTGAGATGTCATTTCATCTCATTGTCGGGTAAAAGTCCAACGAAATTGGAAGCAACGTCACCAAAATGACATTTACAGTGTTGACGAGGACGTTAAACCTCAAATCAAACAAACAAACAAAAACACATTTTTTTCGAAACAACGTGCCAAGTACCTGTGCACTGAATCTACATACTCGTATAAACACACATGTAAAGTCAGCTTGCTGTGGCGAAATCATATCTCTCTCTCTCCTCTCCTCTCTTCTCTCTCTCTCTCTCTCTCCTCCTCTCTCTCTCTCTTCTCTCTCTCCTCTCTCTCTCTCTCTCTCCTCTCTCTCTCTCTCTCTCTCGTTTGTGCGTGCGTATGTATATGCTAGGTAAAGCTGTATGTATAAGAGAGAGTGACACTCAGATCGCGTATCTGTAAACTTCAAATGATAAAATTGATTTTATTATGATTGTTAACTCCCTCTCACTCTTTTTTATCTGATTTTGACACTGCAATATCGCGCATCCATTTTTTTTTCAACCAGACCTTAGTTTGAATCTCTCTCTCTCTCTCTCTCTCTCTCTCTCTCTCTCTCCTCTCTCTCTCTCTCTCTCTCTCATCTCTCTCTCTCTCTCTCTGGCTTTCTCCAAAATTTCGGATGAGTCTTTAAACCGAGGCCCTGTCCTCCGTATGACCTCAGCTGTCGGTTGGGATGTAAAATGTAATTGACTCTATCGCTCTCTCTCTCTCTCTCTTCTCTCTCATCTCTCTCTCTCATCTCTCTCTCTCTCTCTCTTTTCGTTCGTGCGTGCGTACATACATGTGTGTATATGAGAGAGAGAGAGAGAGAGAGAGAGAGAGAGAGAGAGAGAGAGAGAGAGAGAGAGAGAGAGAGATTTGTACGGGTGTCATCAGAGAGAGAGAGAGAGAGAGAGAAGAGAGAGAGAGAGAGAGAGAGAGAGAGAGAGAGAGAGAGAGGGAGAGAGAGAGAGAGAGAGAGAGAGAGAGATTTGTACGGGTGACATCTGTAAACTTCAAATGATGATTTTTGTTAACTCTCTCTCACTCTTTTTCTTTGATTTTGATTTTGACACTGCAATAACGCTCGTCCATTTTTTTTCAACCAGGCCTTTGGCTTGAATCTCTCCCCCGTCCCCGTCTCCGTATGACCTTAGCTGTCGGTGGGATGTAAAAATGTAATTGACTCCCTCTCTTTCTCTCTATCCTCTCTCATCTCTCTCTCTCTCTCTCTCTCTAACGCACAACCAAACGAATGAACGGACGAGCAAACTGACTGTTATCGTTTACTGGAGAGATTCATAGTATACTGAACCGAAAAAGAAACGCAACTTTGTAACCCAAAAGATTTTCATGCAACCATCAGGTTAACTAAAAATCATTTTGCGATTTACTTTCATACATTTTAAACTTCTTATGCAGAAGAACATTTGGGGCGATATCTGTACAATTTAACGTTCCACTTGGCAATTCGTTGTTTTTCAACATTTCCTCATGCAGTACATTAAATGTATACAGTAACCTCATCATATTGGCATATTGTGTTACCTGGAGTTTAGGTTTCAAAAGTACGGTACAATTTCTCTACGGAATATGGTACGTTTGACGCAAGATCAGCGTAACACGTAACGTAGCGGTCCAAATGCTTCTACGTGGGACGTCTCAGTCTGTCATCGCCAGGAACTTCCAAGTGAGTAAAATCGACGATAACTCGCTTGTACCGGCGTCTTACGTCAAACGGGAATGACAAATGACAGGCCCAGAAGTGGACGTCCACGCGTCACGACACGTCGACAGGACCGGATACATCCGTCTAACCCACCTTCGGTAATCGGTTCCGTACAGCCGTCGAGACGTCTTAGGTGACACCAGGAACGCACAACAATCGAATAAGTGCAGATACCGTCAGGAATCGCCTTCGAGAGTTTGGTTTACATCCTCGTCGTCCGTAAGTTGGTATTGCCATTAACACCACGACGACGTCAGGTTAGAATGGCGTGACTCGCACAGCATAGGACGACGACGTCAGGTTAGAATGGCGTGACTCGCACAGCATAGGCCAAACCTGTTTCCCCTTCGTCAGGGGCGTAAAGTAATGTTTTCTGACGAGTCCAGGTACTTGTTGTACAGAGTTGACGGCCGTCAACGTGTGTATAGGCGTGATGGAGAGCGTTATCGTGACAATTGTTTGGTTGATTTGGTGTTGTTGTTGGTTTTTTTTTTGGTTTTGGTTTTACGGCCCTTTCAAGATTATTTCACTCATATCGAGCCGATCGTTAATCAAATGTGGGCGAAAACCGGAGTACCCGGAGAAAAACCACCTGACCTTCCGTTGCAGAACTTGGCGTCTCCGATATGACCCGAGCGAGGCTCGAACCACAGCGGTGAGAGACCTAATGATCAAGAGTCAGCGCTCTTAACCACTAGGCCACGGAGGCCCGTATTGTTTGGTTGAACGTGATCGATTTGGAGGCGGTGGGTTGATGGTATGGGCTGGCATATCTTATGGTCATAGAACGCCCCTGGTATTCATTGATGGATCTTTGACGGCTCAGCGTTACGTTGACGTCGTTTTACGAACTGTAGTTGTTACATTTATGTACGACAGCACAACGTTACGTTTCAACAGCAAAACAACGTTGACGTGATGCACTGGCCTCCATATAGTCCAGATCTCTCTCCTATAGAACATTTGTGGGACGTCTTGGATAGGCGCGTACGTAACCGCCACCAGCCGCCAACAACGCGTCAAGCCTTGCGTCTCGCGCTCATACAGGAGTGGAATGCTATTCCCCAGGCAGAGATCAGTCGTTTAATCCTGTCCATGACCAGTCGTGTGCGTGCAGGACTGAATGCAAACGGGGGACATACTCGGTGTTTTGAACTTGTGAAATGACTACCTCTATGACAAAACGGATTTGTGTTCCAAACATTCTCACTGGAAATTGAACTCTCTATGGTAGTTACATTCAGGAATGATTATATTATTGTGTCATTAAATCGATTTTCTGCAAACATGATTATTTCTGCAAATACTCACATTTATATTTGGAGTTGCGTTTCTTTTTCGGTTCAGTATATTCCAATTATACTTTCACTTTCAACGCAGTAATCATTATCACAATTCTGAACTTTCTTCATTAAGAACCACTCTATATGTATTAGATCCCAGATACAGTTACACACTCTCGAGGAATGTTCCCTCTAAGGTGTAAGAAGCCTCAATTTTAATTTCTCTTCCTAGTTAGTTATCTGCATAATATTGCAGTTAACGGACTTAAACCCCATCCCGATTTTCGTGCCCAACAACCTAGTATTATCTATATTATTCTGAATTTCCCGGTAGCAAACACATTTATACTTCTGAGTCTGTCTTAGTGGAAATATTAATGTACAGGTAGAATAAGACTGGACCAAGAACAGTCCTTTGTGGGACCCCAGACAAAAATGTAGCTCACATTAACAACAACTCCCTGTTTCTGTAGCAAAGACAGTAACCCATCCGATTGAGAGCCTCTCCCCCACCTCCAGTGCTGTAACAAAATACCTGCCGGCATATCAGTAGTTCTCGACGAGGGGGGTGGTGTTGGTGGTGGTGGTGTGTGGGTGTGTGTGTGGGTGGGGGGGGGGCTATCGAATCAAAAGCCTTCTGGAAGTTCCGCCTTCCAAGTATTCTCACTAAATCATTCATAATCGAGCTCAACGGAGTTTCACGGCTATGCCTTTTCCTAAGTGCGTGATGTTTGTCTGTTAAAAGTTTATGTACATCCAAGTGGTCCAATAATTATTAGTAGGAGCCCTTTCACCTTTTTGAAAGACAGAACATATGTTCGCTAGGAGACATTCTTTAAGGATTTCACCAGTATCAAGAGTTTGTTGGAACACATGTGCCAAAACTAGATCTACATTATTTGCTAGTTATTCCTTCAAGTTCATCAGGTCCTAAGACCTTTAGATGTGTTCAAGCCTTTAAGTTACTTGATCACTCCTTCCGATGACACAACAAAATTATCCATGAAAGGGGCCAATCTTCGAGTCAATGGAACCTCCTTGAACTCAGTTTTATTACATTTATTATTATTATAGCTATGGTTTCGTTTTTAAGACTGCATAGTGGACGACTCCTTTGAGGTAGTTCTAAAGAGCACTCATGATATATGTTTGCTCAAAGAACTTGTTAGAACCGCCTTGGTATACAGGTATGTATGTTTGCTCAAACACATAGATTGTAGATACTCATTAAAACCGCCTCGCCGAGGCCGTTCTCACGTGTTACTACAAAGTATATTTGTAGCAGAAATATGGAAACTTTCATTTTTTGTCTGAAATTTTCATTTGTTGTGGTATAGTTTCCAATATATTTCAATAGGCGTGTTTTGGTAATGTACGCGACATTGAGCTGACTTCTCAAGCCCTTCTGCCCAATGAACCCAATAGGGTTTATATGCATGGTTGGTCCGACTCGCACCACTTTCCTGGACAGGCTTAAAACCCTCTTAGCAGTTTACCAATGGCTCAGCTCTGCGTGGAAGAATAATGTAGCCAGATCTATTTCTTCAAGCCTCGAAGGGCGGTGGCCAAATAGCCCATGTAATAACACCCATGCGTACCCAAATGCAGATCAAGAAAATAAATGTTTATAATATTATTATTAAACTACTGTTCAAAACATCACAACCAGCTCGTCGTATCCTTGTACCCTTGCAGTCATTGTACAGCACTTGCGGTATCGGCGTATGTTGTTTATATCTCGCCCAGTGAAAATATCTTTGAGATAGTTGAGTTAAAAATACCATCACGAAAACACGCCTATATAATTTTGATCCCCTTGAACCCTACTTTTATATAGTAAAACTGTTTTTTTTTGGAGTATACCTTATTTTTCTTATTTCTGCTCTAAAATATAGATTGTGGGTACTCGTTAGAACCGCCTCGACGATCTATATTTTGAGCAGAAATAAGAAAAAGATCACAATTTTTCATCTTAAAAGTTTAGTTATTTTTTCGGCGATAAAGGTGGCAATTTATTTGTATAGGCATGTTTTCGTAAGGTAAAACATGCATTTTTATATTATATTCTAACATTTTAAGTGTCCTTGTCCGACATTGTCAGTCCTTGTCTGTCTTTGTCAGTCCCAGTAGTGTTTAGTAGGACCGTATATTTTTGTGCAGAAATAATAAAAATAAGGTTTACCCCTGTAAACCCCGGTTTTACTGTATAAAAGTGGGGTCCAAAGGGGTCAGAATTATAAAGGCGTGTTTTCATGTTGCCTAGACAGCTGTTACAACAGACAAGTGCTTTTAGAACTATGTCAATCATCGCGAAACGTTGAATCTATCAGAACATCTGTCTGTACAAATTTTCTTTGTAATGGTCCAAATTTCTCTTGCATAGCGATGGACCACAACATGTATATAGCATGAGGTCAATAACCTTCACACGTTCACTTTTTATATGCTGCAGCTAAGCATACAGTCTTTTTTCGACTTTTGCAGCTAATGATTGCGTACAGATGCAGCTAATCGTACAGGGGCTAGTATGATAGGTCCTGAATAAAGCAGTAAGTTTTTTGAAGGGAGGCAGGCAGAACTAGCAAATGGGTACTGAGATGTGATGGTTAATGATTGTTTTATGTCTACGCTTATTTAGAATAAGTGTAAACTGGCCATAAGACGTTAAAATGTGAAAAAAAATAAGTTTCGCTGCGAGCGATAATGAAAAAAATCACTGATGCAGCACATGAATCATTTTACTGTGCAGAACAATGCACCTTATGATTCCAAATCGAAGCAAATTTGAAAAGGGATGACTCTTACCTTCCCAAGCATGTGTCCTTTCCGGGTGTTAATACCGAATTTTATTGATTTTTAACGTTTTTTTATAAATATCGTGTAAAGCAGCTAACGATTTTTGAGCGTACAGTATCAGCAGCTTCCGATTTCAGATACTGTACGATGGTCAATTGTGAAAAAGGGAAATTCAGAATATTGAGTTCAGAGCAGCATAAAGTTTCTCACTATGGAGTGTACAAAGGCCAAAGTAATTCATCGGCGCATTGCTCATAGTAGCCCAAAGTATTCCACAGTGGCAAAGTGGTCAGCAGAATTTAAACGATGGCGAGACTCCTTAGAAGGTGACCAAAGGCCAGGTCCACCTGCTGATGTTATCAGACAGGAGATGATCGACCGTGCTAAACAATCGCCGAATCAAAGTTGTTGAACTTGCTTCAGAATGTGGTATTTCTGATGGAAGCATTTACACTATAATCCATGAACATTTAGGCATGTCGAAAGTATCTGCTAGGTTGGCACCCAGAAACCTGAACATGCAAGCTCGTCAGCATTGGGTGGAGTCAAGTCAAGAACTTCTGGAAATGCACAATGCCAATCCAGAAGACTTTCACACGCGTCTTGTAACAGGAGATGAAACATGGCTTCACCGCTGGGACCCACATACTAAAAGCCCTGGCTCACCCCGCCTAAGATATTTCTTACCCAACCATCAGTCGGCAAGGTAATGGCCACGGTGTTTTGGGACCTTAAAATGGGTTATATTGATAGATTACAAGTCTGCTGGTACTTCAAGTACTTCAAGAACAGAAGAAATCATGCAAATGTAATGAAACAATTAAGCGTTGCTATTAAAGAAAAAAGAAGGGGACAACTAGCTGCTGGTGGCCTTCTTTTGCATGATAATGCCCCTGTGCACAAGTCCAGAGTTGCACAAACGGCTATTCGTGAGTGCAAGTTCGAGCAGTTAAATCACCCGCTATACAGTCCAGACCTGACCCCAAGTGATTATTATCTGTTTCGAAATTTGAAGTACCATTTACGTGGAATGAGATTTCGGGACGATGGTGGGCTCAAAGCTTGGTTTGAGGACCAAAGGGACGACTTTTATTTTAAAGGCATAGTGTGCTTAAAAGAAAAGTTGGCCAAATGCATGGAGGAAAAGTGGGATTATATTTAAAATAATGGTGAAACCATCTTCCAATCTGCGAGTTAAACCTTGAGTTCTACGAACTTATTGAACTTCCCTCGGATTTTAACCCTTGTCTTGCTGAATATTTATTTAAGCCACACCCATTTCTGTCTATCAACCAATCAAGTTACTTGATGTGATTTATTGCTACAAATTCATAAACTGAATGCCAAACAGTGTAGATCCAAGAAAAATGTTGTCGGTGGCTATTCGTTAATAAACCGAGTGGGAGTTTAAACATCGTGGATATCTATCTACTTATACTGTGCCGGTCAAATTTGGCCGTTACCTCAGTTGGTTTGTTTGTTTGATTTGAGGTTTAACGTCCCCGTCAACACTGTAAAGGTCATTTTGGAGACGTTGCTTCCAGTTTTGTGGGACTTTTACCCGACATTGAGATGGAATGACATCTCAAGCCCTGTCGCCCAATGAAACCAATAGGGTTTATTAGCATGGACGGTCCGCCTCGCACCGCGGTTCCTGGACAGGCTTAGATCCTCTAAGCTGTTTACCAGTACTAGTGTGCGGGCCGGATTCAGCTCTGCGTGGAAGCATCGTGCAGCCCATATATTTCTTCAAGCCCCTATGGGCGGGGGCGGACCTCAGTTGGTATATGCCCTTATCCACAGCACTTGTTTTTATCTCTCTTCCGTAACATATATAGATACTTTGTCTTGCACGACGCCTCTGTGCCCCCACATGCACGATAGTCCTCCTAACGGGGTGCTGCAGTATAAATAGAGATAGATACTTTTATTTTATCATAAAAACAAAATAGTTCATGAATTTTATCGGCCCCGATAGCTCAGTGGTAAAGCGTCCGCTTCGGGAACGGGAGGTCGCGGGTTCGATCCCCGGCCGCGCCATACCAAAGGCGTGAACAAGAATTCCGCCGAATGCTATGTCGCGCCTGTGGGGGCGCAGAGGCGTCGTGCAAGACAAAGTACCTATATATGTTACAGAAGAGAGATAAAAACAACATATACCAACTGAGGTAATGGCCTAATTTGAACGGCACAGTATCAGTAGATAGATATCCACGATGTTTAAACTCCCACTCGGTTTATTTATCCTATCACCCCTCCTCAAGCCTCCTCCATCCCTCCTCAAGCCTCCTTCATCCCTCCTTAAACTGCCTCCGTTCCTCCTCAAGCATCCTACGTACCTCCTCAAGCCTCCTTCGTTCCTCCTCAAGCCTCCTCCGACCGTCACGGACCTAAAATCGTCAGGTTAATTTCAGACAAAGATGTTGCTCGTGCGACTCCAGTTCTTCTGGGTCTTTCATGAACACTCCACAAAATTTACAAGGTCTAGCCATTCTGAAAGTAGAAATGAAAGGTTGTAGTATCTAACGCATTAAACAAAGACATGTAAAAGGAAAAATAATAACCTTGAAGAAATAGATGTGTTGCACGATGCTTCCGCTCAGAACCGAAACCAACCGCACACGGGGTTAAGAGGATCTAAACCTGCACGGACAAAGCGGTGCGAGTCGGACCGTCCATGCTTATAAAACCTATTGGTTTTCATAGGGCGGTAGGGCTTGAGATGTCTTTCGTCTCAATATCTGGTAAATGTCTCCACAAAATTGGAAGGAACGTCTCCAAAATGACCTATACAGTGTTGAGAGGGACGTTAAACCTCAAATCAAAGAAAAAAATCTTATAGCTGGATTGCGTGATGCTTTCGCGCAGAGCTGAAACCCACCTACAACTGGTAAACCGCCCTGCCTGACAAAGCGATGCGAGCCCATGCTGATAAACCCTAATTGGTGTCATTTTGTGACAGGGCAATACTCCCATATAATTGGAAACAACCTCTCCAGAATGACAATGACATCTACAGTGTTGTGAGGGGCGTTAAACCTCTCGACGAAGTGGTTCTATCGAGTACCCACAATCTATGTTTTGAGCAGCCTACACGGTGTTGAGAGGGACAGTAAACCTCTCGACTAGGTGGTTGTATCGAGTACCCGCAATCTATGTTTTGAGCAGCCAATGCAGTGTTGTCAGGGACGTTCAACCTCTCGACGAGTTGGTTCTATCGAGTACCCGCAATCTATGTTTTGAGCAGCCTAGTATACAGTGTTGAGGGGAACGTTCTATCGAGTACCCGCAATCTATGTTTTGAGCAGCCTATACAGCGTTGAGAGGGACGTTAAAATTCTCGACGAGATGGTTCTATCGCATACCCGCAATCTATGTTTTGAGCAGCCTATACAGTGTTGAGAGGAACGTTAAACCTCATAATCAAACAAACCAACAAAAGAAAAAAAATCTTACCTTTATATTCTGTATTTACGTCTCAAGCCTTGGAAGTTTCTAAACACTTGATTTGACTATAGCACAACGTTTATTTGTCCAACGATTACTGTGTACTGTGAGAGATCCTCTTCGAGAATGAAGACTTTTTTTTTTTTTGGGGGGGGGGGGGGGGGGTAGGGAACCGTTGGCTTTATATATACCGAGGTAGCACATTAATTATTAAATTCCTTCGTAAGAAATAACACACAGCCGATTTGATGAATGGAAAGAATTATTACCACTCTATTTAAAGTGTCACAATCATTTATCTTGAGCGTTATTCTTTTGTTACGACATCCCGTAACTTAGCACGTATTACACTTTTGAAATATTGAAATGAGACCCAAGAGACTTGTTGTCGCCATGGATTTACCTTCTTCATAAAAAACATGAATTCGCGCAGTCTGATCAGAATCTTCGCTGATCGCATGTACCTACTATATAGGCTGCGATCTATACGAAGAACCATCAGCAAAAGGTCTTGTCACAGTGTATGGATGCGCAGGTTGATTTGAGTCTCTGCTGGTCGCACCATTTGTCGCCATGGGTTTACCTTCTACATGTATGCTGAAACTAACTTTTAAAACGGTTAGCTATAACGTGGCTTTAGCGGCTGTACTTTTTTGTTTTATTTTTATGGATTATAAAGAAAACTGACCATTTATCAGGACTGATGTTTTAACTCCGTTCTCTGGTTATCGGTGAAAAACAAAGAACAGACCGACTCCAACATGTTACTAAGCGCAGAAGCTTTACGTCGCCGATCTCCGCGTGACTCCAGTAACCGCGCTACGCTTATCGTTATATGGTTAGGTGGACCGAAGACTTGACAAATAAGAATGCAGACCCAGATTAGACGCAGCTTGTAGCCATATCGTTACTACACTATTACATACAAATAAGCAAGACCATATATGACCTTCATAGCCTTGACTGGGCCGTTAAATTCCGTACTAAACAGAAATTATGTTTAGAAAAAATGAGCTGAAGGCGACTGCAAACAGAGAAATGATCAATTCCGTACGATTCAGGTCGCTTCAGAAAGTAGATCCAGATCAGAGACCGCTAAATCGCCCTTAACATGTCAATAAACAGTGTAGACCCAGATCAGATTAGCGGGACATTCCGTAGTCTCGAGTTACCGGATGCCTGTCAAGTTTGATGAATGGGGTTCCAAAGAGTACAGTTGACCTTTTTAAATTCCACGGAGGATAATGTCAATGTCCTCTTTTTTGGATAGATGGCAGAGGAAGAGCAAGAAGGGGAAATACGGTCCTCACTATACTACTGGCAACATACCTGTGAAGTTTGACTCAAATTGTATGCGACATAGTGCATTTTTTACATCTCCAAATTTTAGTTTGGCAGCTTAAATCAAACTGCACAAGAATGAAGCCAAGATAGATCTCTACCGAAACAAAACTTAAACTCGTTCTATACCAGTGAACAAGATGACCACCAGAGCTTAAATAGAATAAACCTTAAAACAGCAACTCATCGTATACCCGAATTTCAATCAAATTTCATAGGAATGTTACTTAGGTCACTCTATACTAAAGCGTTTTTTCTTCCACTGTCATTCAAACGTCACAGGAATGTTGCTTAGGTGACCCACTACTAAAATCATAAAAATAATCACTAAAATATGTTTATTCGGATGACCAAGATGACCACTCGAGCTAAAAATAGAAAAAAAGCTAAACAACAACAACAAAAAAAAAAAAAAAAAAAAAAAATACAAAAACAAACAAACAAACAAAACAAAACAACTTTTAAATGACAACTCCTATACCTATGGTCCGTTTTCTTTCAAACTTCACATGATTTTGATTTTGAGATCGTAAATTTTCCTTTCTTGAACGGTGATGTTCTTCCTGGGCACCCTACGATGTATAAATATATCGCAATTAATTCGGTTTGCTGGAGTATTAAGTCATGTAACTGACTTCAACACTCGGAATAAATTATTAACTGCATAACTTCTCAATTATCGGTATCATAAACTTCGTAAAATAATAAAAAGGGAAACGATACGGAACTGATACAATCAGATCCAGAATTCTTCATAAAATATCACTAGGGAAAGAAGTCGAAACATGGAGTGACGAGAGGAAACCTGCACTCTTGTGCCACAATTTGTCTAATACTTTACTATCCTTGTCAGTATCATGTCTACTCCAAAGTCTAATGAATGTTGAAATAGGTAGTAATATAAGCGATATACGCACTCAAAGACAAGCCATAACAAAAAAAAAAAAAAAAAAAAAACCCGCCGTGGAACGGTCAGTAAAACGAATTCCACTGGGGCTGGTTTGTGGGGTGCTTTAATCGATTTTACGTAGCCACAATCCTCGCCCTTACTTCCGCCGCGATTTAGACAAATAATTATGTTTGGTTAACTCATCAGTGAATCAAATCGGTTAACAAAGAAATCACAATGGAACTGAAAATAAAATACTGGTAAGCTATCGTCCTGTAATGTTTGAACAAAATAAATGGGAAACCGTTTAGATTTTTCTGTAGAAGGTCACCTAAGCAACGTTCCTATGACGTTTAAATAAATTTCTACCAACGGTATTGAAGGAGTTATCATTTAAAGGTGTTTCTGTTTTTAGCTTTGGTGGCCATCTTATTCACTGGGGTGGAAACGCATAATCTCATTCTTCAACCGTTTTGGTTGTTCATTTTTAGTTACGTCTGTCCTTCCAGTTTAATTTATGTCTTGTTGGTGATTCTGATTCTTTCCCCCATGATGTATATTGCTCCTTTTTAGTTGGGTTTGGTTACGTTAAGCCTTGTCTAAGTTTTAAAGGCGTCATTTCGGTTTAATTTCAAAATTCAGTGTTTGACGTAAATCTCTTCTGCAACAAGGCCTATCGCAACCCGAAGTTTAAGGTGACATAGTAAATAAATAAAAAAGATATAAGCTTGCAACGATTCCAGTACCCGATTTCGCAAAATCATTCTTCGATATAGAAGGGTTGGTACCTGGACAGATTGCATGCATGGTAGTTAACCCAATCACGGTTGATAACTTTGCTTCCCTCTTTAATTGCACGCCGGTGGCTCCGGCCTCAGCTTCTATGACGGCTCTAGCCTAAAGACTAATTGGCCGAAACCAGCTAGTCTGGCCCAAAAAACATGTACACTCCATATTTTTTGGTTCTGTGGTGTATTCCTTGCTTCGATAGGATAACCCTTTTATAGAACATATTTACATAGGGATTGTCGATTGGTGCCTGATGGTCGGGCCAGACGAAGTCTCACTTGGTTTTCTTCTGCTTCGGCATTTCAGTTATTTCACACTGTCGAGTCCTCATCCATCGTTGTTTCATCTCTGTAGTTTCTTGATTTTATGTTCCCGGAGACGTTGCACTGATGAGTTAGAATCCCTTCATGCGGACTAAAACCATGACAGAAGCAAGGGCGAGAATTGTGACTATGTAATATCGATTTTAGTCCACCCCGCTCCCCAGTAAAAACATCTTAATGATCTTTTTGTCGTTGTTCATTATTGTTAGTGTTCCTTTTTGCATTACGAAAACAGGCCAATACAAATTCATTGTAGACTTTACCGCTGAAAAACATTTTAAGATGAAAAATAGTGATACTTTTCTTATTTCAAGAAATATATCCCCCTGTAAACCCCAGTTTTACTATATAATGTGGGTTCAAGGGAGTCAAAATTATATAGGCATATTTTCGTGATGACATGTATGTATATCTAGTGTCCTTTTGTTTTGGATAGACCTTTCGATATTTTTGGGAAGGTATCTATCCTTTTGGCTTTTTCATAAAAGTGCAGTGAAGTGATATTTTGTTCGTGTTTCCTTCCCTTTGGTGTCTTGGATGGGAAGTGTGGGTAATTGTATCGATTTCGGACCATTGCCCACACTTTTATTTACAGGAATGTTTCTAAGATGACCCTCTACCATACTAGTTAACGTTTCCACTCCAGTGAACAAGATGGCCACCAAGGCTAGAAATAGAAAAAAAGGCTTTAGATGAAAACACTGCCAATATCTTTGGTACAATTTTATTCAAACGTCACAGGAATGGTGCCTAGGTGACCTTCTACAGAAATAGCTAAACGGTTCTCTTGTAAAGATGACTACCAGAGCTTAAAAAAGAAATTCATTCAAATGACAACTCCTCCTATACCTTTTGTTGACTTTAATTCTAACTTCATAGGACGATTGCTAAGACGACCTACCAAAATTGTTTCGTTCACTGAAGAAAATGTCTGGCAGACTTAAAAGGTCCACTCTGAATTAAAAAAAAAAAATAAATAAAATTAGAATGGAACAGAAAACCAAAATATGTATTTTTAAACGACATTTTTTTTTGTTTTCCGTTCACTCATATAAAGTAGCGTGGTATTAAAAACAATAAAATTAGAATGGAACGAAAAACAACACTATGTCGTTTAAACGACATATTTCTTGTTTTCTGTTCCACTCTGAAAAAGTAGGGTGGAATTTAAAACAATAAAATTAGAATGGAACACAAAACAAAAATATATCGTTTAAACGACATATTTAGCTTATGCCGTGGGCTGTTGTCCGTTGTCCGTCGTTAACACTTCCCATTTTCGTCATCTCCTTCCAAACTGGAAGTCAAATTAAGCTGATACCTGGTGGGAGGCATCCTGGTGACAATGAGATTCAGATTCGCTAAAATAGTTCCGTTCGGATTTCCAAGATGGCGACCATCTTGAATTTTTTTCAAACGAAATCTCCTTCCAAAAGCAAAGGTCGAATTGAGGTGAAACTTGATGGGAGGCATCGGGGTGACATGGAGATTCAGACTTCTTAGCACCATTCTGTTCTGATATCTCCGATGGCTGCCGTGTTGGCCATCTTGAAAATCTTCAAACCGCATCTTCGACCGAATGGTCTGTTGCATTGAGTTAAAATTGGTGTTTGTCATTTAGGTGACATGGAGATTCAGAATAGCTAAAATTGTTGCATTCTCATATCCAAGATGGCGACCATCTTGAATTTTTTCAAACGAAATCTCCCGAAAGCAAAGGTCGAATTGAGCTGAGACTTGATAGGAGGCATCGGGGTGACATGGAGATTCAGACTTCTTAGAACCATTCTGTTCTGATATATCCGATGGCTGCCGTGTTGGCCATCTTGAAAATCCGCAAACCACACATTCGACCGAATGGTCTATTGTATTGAGTTGAAATTGGTGGTTGTAATTTAGGTGACACGGAGATTCAGAAAAGCTAAAATTATTGCATTCTCATATCCAAGATGACGGCCATTTTTAAATTCTCCAAAGCACCTGTATAGTAATTGCATATAAGTTTTACAGGGAGGGGCAGCTCAAGTGTTGTCAGTAAATGTCAAACTCGCCAGTCCAGTTGTAGTCGCTTAATTGGTTGACTTTGTTTACCTTTTCGGTAACAGAATATGACAAAAGCAGTTGCAAACGATAGCTCTGACCTGCCAAACTATACGCTTCCACTCTGCACCAACATTATCTCTTCCTGTCCCCTAAATCAGACAAAGTTGTTCAGATACTTTATAAGAAGCATCAAGATTATTAAAACATTCAGATTCAGAATTGCTAAAGACAATGTGATCTGATAGCCAAAATGACCATCAAGACGCAATGTAATATATGATCAACCTCATCCAGGTAAGCGACTCTCTAGTTCTTGTTTTAAAGTAGCGTGGAAAGGAAACCAAGAAATATGTCGTTTAAACGACATATTTTTGTTTTCTGTTCCATTCTAATTTTATTGTTTTAAATTCCACCCTTCTTTTTCAGAGTGGAACAGAAAACAAGAAATATGCGAAATATTATATCGTTTAAACGACATATTTCTTGGTTTCTTTTTCACTCTGATTTAATTGTTTTAATTTCTGTACAGAATTGTCCCTTCCCGGGTTCCGTAAATTGGCGGGTAATAAAATACTGTTTTGGGTCAGATATAAGGCGGCCATATCACGAGTGTTTTGCGCAAGTGACACTGGTCGACAAAATGCTGTGTTTTAACACACTAAATATCAACAACAATGTAGTTGTTTTCTGCAATTTTCTCAAACCTTTCGGTAGCTTATAAGCAATCCCGACAACACCATTATTAAACTTGCTTTAACGTCATTTAATATTCGTAAATTACACCGTCTCACGTCAAACTACGAATTATTTAATGGCGCCATTTCGCTCCAGATCCTCCGCCAAATGACTGTTATGCTGAATATAACGCAGTTTCGTATGATGGAAATTGGAACAACTAAGGGCTACAGAAGTTGGGAAATGACACGCAGGTTTTGAAATTAATTTCTTGTGCGCTTGTGCAGAAAACTATCTTGTGCGAACAACATGATATCTTGTGCGCACAAGATACAACATTATATCTTGTGCGCACAAGATATATGAGCCAGCGCATAATAAAATATACAAGAAGGCTTGAGCGACCAGTGAAGTCTCAGATTAGCTTGCGCATTCGCGCAGTCTGATCAGAGTCTGCGCCAATCGCATATACCTACTATATGCTAATATCTATGCACAGAGACATAAGTCATAGTGGATGGGTGCGCAGATTGATTTGAGTCTCTGCTGGTTGGACCGGTCTTATTGTAGGTTTTGTCGTGCGCTGGCTGAAAAACATCGATCCAAAAGGTGGTGTCTGATTAAGATATAAAACTGTCTGATGAGTTTTATTCTTCTTTTTGACTCATAATGGATTCTTATATATTAAATCCAGCCGAGACAAGCAAGACATTACAAAAACACGCCTGAACAAATATATTAAACATCTTGCCACCAAAAAATTGAAAATCTTCAGATAAAAATTCTGATATTTTTAATATTTCTGTACAAATCATAGATTGTGAGAACTCGTTAGAACCACCTCGGCGTGGGGGTTCCAACGAGTACCCACAATCTATTTGTTGAGCAGAAATAAGAAAAATACTCATGTATACCCCCTTAAACTCCAGTTTTACAATATCAAAGTGGGGTTCAAGGGGGTCAGAATTATATAGGCGTGTTTTCGTGATGAAATCCTGTGTTACGTCGTCAACAACAACAACTTCAGTTATTATTATTACTTTTTTTATTACTATTATTATTATTATTATTATTATATTATTATTATAAGATCTAGGCAAATACAAGTTCTATTTCGCGGGCAGATTCTGGAAGAAATATTTATCACTGAGAAATACTTCACTGCTATCGGACCTACATTTCAACTGATCAGACTTCGAGTTCGGTGGCGTCTGACCTAGATCTACAATGTTTCCCATTGGCAGTTTCTGGAATAGGGTAACTGCAGTGAGTGAGTGAGTGAGTGAGTTTTTGTTTTACGTCCCACCAACAGCGAACGTCATACGGAGACGGGACCTCGGTTTAAAGACTCATCCGAAAGTCTGGAGAAGCCCGGATAACTACAGTGAAATTCGTCTATTGATATCACCTAATACAAAGACTAATTCTGCTTTAAAAAGCTTATTAAGTAGATTTCACCCATTCTTTGTGTTTTCTGCATGCCTTGTCCTCCGGTCAGCGACCATCTTTGGGACTGTTCAAAAGTGGTCTAAAAGACAACTTTTGAATAGTCCCAAAGGTGGTCCAAATAGACATTTGCCTGTATTGTAATAATAAAATGACACTTTTTGATATATGCAGGACCTTTATTTCTATTTCACTCTGGGCCGCACTCTGTCTATTGTTTAATTCGTGTGCGGTTACACTTCATTGATCAATCCTTGTCACATGTAAATCACATGGACACTTTTATACGGTAACAAAAGGCTTCACCCCCCCACACACACACACACACAGACAGAGGAGGGGATCAGTTTACTGGCAAGCAATCATGCAGGATAATTTATTCTCGTGTAAAGCTTAGGCCTATAGTGCACTGTTTATGTTGACACTGTGTGTATTAGTTCTAACAATAGAGAGAATGATTTCAGTCACAGCTTTTGAGGAGAATTGTTCCATTGACAAAGGAGAAAAATCTTTCAACAAAGTGCTCTTCCTTTTTGACAAGGGTCTACTCTTAAGGGGAATGGGAACAACTGGCAGATTTTTCTGCGCTTTTTTTCAAAGGGAAACAACTTTTGGGACTTCCTCTTCGCTTTTCTATAAAAATGGAAGTGGGGGCAATGATCAGGAATCGATTACAATTAACCCACAGCTCCCACCAGAGACACCAGAGGGAAAGAAAAAGCCAAAAGGACAGTTACTTTCCCGCAAAATGGCCAATAAGCTATCCAAAATAAAATAATATAAGCGACACAAACACCCAAAGACAAACAATAATAAAAATAAACCGCGACAGAAGAACCGCCTTGGAACGGTCTGTGGAAACGAATCCGATTTTACGTGGCCACAATCCTCGCCCTTACTTCTGTCGCAATTAAGACAAATAATTTGTTCAGTCCGCATGAAGGCCTCCTAACTCATCCTGTCCCACTGAAAAAGGGGTCTACTCTTCAAGTAAAGAATTTACTCCTCAGGAGCAGGAGTTGCCTCCCCTGAAGGTGTATCCATTCACCTTAAGGAAAGTAAAGTTATGGAGGGTTCATGGGAACAGCGATTAATTTTGATTAATTTTTTTTTCTGTTTCACACGAAACCATCACATGCAAGAACTCTGTTTGCAAAATGTTCAGCCATTTTCCGAATAAATTTTGAAGAAAACAAAACACCTTTATTTTGAAATGGATTTGTATTTTTTATATAACATGGAAGTAAAATAAAATGTTTATTTTAGCACAAATGGTGACACAGCACGGGAGTTTGCATGGCAAATTTCGTCGAAGTCCGTTCGAATTTCGGTTTGTTCCCGTAACAATTTTTATATGAAACACTACTTGCGGATTGTTTAAGACACATCGAGTAAATTCCTAACGTAAGGAATGCATTTAACCTTAATTGCAAAGGAGTTTCTTACTTAAAGGAAAAGTCTTCTGCTTGGGTTGAGGATTGACGTCCTAGGAAATTTTGAAGACGTTTATGTGGAGGTTTGACGTCCTACGTAATTTCGAAGACGTTGCATGTGTTGAGGTTTGACGTACTAGGTAATTTCGAAGACATTGCTTATGTGGAGGTTTGACGTCCTACGTAATTTCCAAGATGTTGCCCGTGTTGAGGTTTGACGTTCTAGGTAATTTCGAAGACGTTGATTATGTTGTAGTTTGACGTTCTAGGTAATTTCATAGATGTTGCTTATGTGGAGGTTTCTCGGACTTTTCTCAGGCATTGCAAAGAAATTACAAATAAAGCCCCACCAGTCAAACAAAATGCTAGGGTTTATATGCCGGTATAGCCCCGACATGGACGTCAACGGTAAAACGTAAGTATGTCGTGTTGGATCAGTCTTGCGTGACTTAGTTTAACACATTAATGTATACACTATCGGATTCGAATCAGGAAGAGAAAATATTATTTCACTTTAAATTTAAAAGCTATGCTCGGTACACGGCAGCAGAACACTTGGGAAATACATTAAGTCTGTAAGTATTTAAAATTTTGTTCCCAAATATAAGGGAGAGACAAGTCCTCCAAAAGTAGTTATTCACCCTATTAATAAGTATTTCTCATACTAAATGAGGGCCAGTTTAGGTAATCAAATAGGGAGTCACAAGGGACCTTTTGCTCGTGCAAAATCAGCGAAATATACCCATTTTCATAAGTTTTAACGACAGTAACTGTTTAAAATGGGAATATTTCGCTAATTTTAAATGGTTCGAACACCATTGGAAGCATGACAGTTGTAGTTCAGCCACTGAGGGTAATTTATAGCGCTGTGTCAGGAAGCTTAACACTTCTATAAAATAAAGCTTTGCTGTGTGCACTTATTAGAATTGCCCTATCGAGGCTATTATAAAATACACCTATACTTTGTGTAGTCATTAGAATCGCATCGACACGCAACATAAATTTTCATGATGAAACATTTTCCTAAACCCTACCTATTTCAGGACTTATAGAACAAATTCTCTTGGGGCTCTAAACCATGGCTTTGTTTGTTTGATTTGAGGGTTAACGTCCCCGCCAATACAGTATAGGTCATTTTGGAGACATTACTTCCAATTTTGTGGGACTTTTACCCGACATTGAGATGAAATGACATCTCGAGACCTGTCGCCATATGAAACCAATAGGGTTTATAAGCATGGACGGACCTACTCGCACCACTTTACCTGGGCAGGTGCCTGATGGTCTGTCTCTGGTCGGGCCCATCGGAGTCTAACTGTTGGTTTTCTTTTGCTCCAGCATTTCAGTGGTTTCTTGCTGTCGAGTCCTCACCGTTGTCTCACCTCTGTGGTTCTTTGATTATTTGTGTTGCACTGATGAGTTAGGAGGCCTTCATGCGGACTGAACAAATTATTTGTCTAAATCGCGACGGAAGTAAGGGCGAGGATTGTGGCCACGTAAAATCGATTTAAGCCCCCTAGTGGAAATCTTTCCACTGACCGTTCCAAGGCTGTTCTTCTGTGGCGAAAAATTTATGTTGTTGTTTGTTACTTTCTATGTGTATCACTTATGTCTTTTTATTTTGGATGGCCATATGGCCATTTTGTGGGAAAGTAACTGTCCTTATGGCCTTCCTTTGTTTAGGTTTCCATTATGGTCTGGTCGCTTAATGTTTGTGTTTCTTTCCCTTTGGTGTCTTTGATGGGTGGAGTAAGTTAATTGTATCGATTCCTGATCTTTGTTTTTTCTTCTACTTAGATCCGCTAAGCGGTTTACCAGTACTCGTGTGCGGGTCGGTTTCAGATCTGCGTGGAAGCACCATGCAGCCCATCTATTTCTTCAAGCCCCTATGGGCGAGGGCCAAGTCAGCCATGGCAAACGAGGCATTACGAAAACTTACCTATATAATTTTGACCCCCACCTTGAACCCCACTTTTATATAGTAAAACTGGGGTTTACAGGGGTGAAACTTATTTTTCTTATTACTGATCTAAACGCTAGAGTTGGTACTCGTTAGAACCGTCTCAATGGGTCCTCTATATTAAACAAAATGACCATAGCAGAATGATTGCTTTAGAAGTTTCTGAAGAGGTAACTCGTTCGGAAATACTTCTCTTCATACGGACTGCAAATTATTTGTCGCAACGGAAGTAAGGGTGAGGATTGTGGTCGCGTTAAATCGATTTAAGCCCCCCCCCCCCTCCCCCTCACCCCCCAAGTGGAACCCGTTTCCCTGTTCTTTCCAAGGCAGTTCTCTTCTGTCGCTGTTTATTTTTCTTATGGTTTGTCTTTGAGTGTGTGTTTCGCTTATATAATTTTGTTTTGGATAGCCAATTGGCCATTTTGTGGGAAAGTGACTGTCCTTTTGGCTTTCCGATATTCATGTTTCCATTAGGGTCTAGTTGTTTCATGTTTGTGTTTCTTTCCCTTTGGTGTCTCTGATGGGAGCTGTGGGTTAATTGTATCGATTCCTGATCATTGCCTTCACTTGTATTTTTCGTAATACCCGAAACAGCATCTCTGTTTAAAAGAGTTAAATAATGGTAAGGAGCACAGGAGTTCCCGACAGTTGTTCCCTTTGCAAACATAATGGTGCCTTAGAATACGGCAAATACAGTTAGAAGCCTCGGTAGTGTTGTGGTTATGCTAACTCGCCTCATAAACTAGTAGTCGGAGGTTCGATCCTAAGCTACTCCAGATTTTCGGATGAGTTTTGAAACAGTATGACCCGGCTGTTGGGTGTACTTATTTTCCACTATTAAGACTAGCTACAAATAACTAATTCTTACAAAAAAAGAAAAAAAAAAACATTCAAAGGATTCATATTTACTTTGTTTATCTACACCCAAACTTCACTTAGTCTAATAAGAGACCACTTTTTGGACTGTTCAAGAGTGATCTTAAATGTTCTATCTTTGGGCTGTTCAGAAGTATCCATAGACGCCTCTGTGGTGTAGTAGTTATGCTACTTGTCTTGTAAAGCGGGGGTCGCAGGATCTATCCCGGGCTTCTCCAGACTTTCGGATGAGTCTTTAAACCGAGGGCCCGTCTCCGTATGACCTTAGCTGTTGGTGAGACGTACAACTCAAACACTCACTCGAAAGTGTCTATACATTGACCAGTCTGTCCAAAAGTGGTCTTATGTTGGTCACCATCTAAGACTGTTCAAAGTGGTCCCTACTGGAAACGGGGCAAGTTATTCAGGCGGTAGGTGGTAACATTTGATAGTAACTGAATGGTGATTAAAGCAATGATCAGCTTAGGCAGCTTCTGAAAGGTGTTTTGTACATTCCGAATCATTGCCGTACCGCAAAGGCGCAGACAAGCTAACGTATCCGCATATCTGTTTAGAGGACGGATCTACAGAATATTTTCTTTTTTTAGCACAGGCTGATATTACCCTGTCATACCTACAACTTCACAGGCTGATCTGTGTCACTATTGTTCTGATGGCCGTTCAAATTTTAAAAATACGTTAGCCAATCCGTTATCAAAGTTATATTAACGAATATCAATATACTTAAGATATCACTCATTTCTTAAGAGTACCCAAAATAATACCTTTTAACTGTACGTAAGCATAATTTTTTTTGTCCATCTAAAGATGTATATATCCTACTGTTCTTTATTTCCAGTTTCAGGTTCGCCAATGACTATGACATTCCTTCAGCAGCTACAGTGGTTACTGATTTCTGTGGTGATGACAGGAGCCACAGAGGTGGTGTTTCCCAAGAATTCATTTGGGGACAGTTTCACAAACATGGCAGTGCATAATGGGAATGTATATATTGGAGCCAAGAATAATATTTATATTTTAAATACTGCTGACCTTACTGAGGCACAAGATAAAGTCAGTACTTGTACTGATGAATGTAATAATATCAACAAGGTGTTACTGGTTAATAAGAAGTTAAATCAGCTGATAACATGTGGAACTGATAATGGTGGAACATGTGAGATAAGAAAACTAAACAGTGTGAAAGACTTGATTAGAAGAAGCTCAAATAGTTCAGAACTAGATCTTGATTACCTTGTTTTGTCATCAAGTGTGAAAAGACCAGCATCGTTTGTAATCACAGGGGATACACATAAGCTTTACAGTGCTGTGACATTTGGGCCTGGAGTTAAGTCTATTGATGCTTCAGCCTTTAATTCATACTACTATTATTTAAGTAGTTTTAGTTTTGTTAATAATAAATTTAGCAGAGACAAAAGTTTAAAGATAAAACTACATAGTACTGTACAACTTGAAGACTATTTAGTATACTTTAAAGGAGGGTTTGAGCTTGATGGATTTGTATATTTTGTAACAAATCAAAAATTTAAAGCTGTTGGCCGTCAATATACATCAAAACTGATCAGAGTATGTCAGAATGACACCAATCACAATCTTGACGCAAACGAGGACAGTTTTATCTCGTACACAGATGTTAAGATAGAATGTAGAAAAGATGGATTAGCCTACAATCTTTTACAAGATATTACTGTCTTTGATCCTGGGGAACTACTTGGCAATGATTTAAAAACCAATGAGAAGATACTGGCAGCAACATTTGCTTCAGGGTCTAACCCCGAGTCTCCTGAATTGCCATCAGCTGTTTGTCTTTATAGAATAGGAGACATTGACCAGAAGATAATGGATGCAAAGAGAAATTTCATCAAATGTCCAAATAACAGACTTTCTGACGAAGAGAGTTACTTGTCTTATAATTTACGGAGTTGTCTTGATGATTCAAGTGTGAGTATCTTAATGTTAAAATGGGTCATGCCAAGTGAAAATAGGCCTTCAAGCTTATACACCCAGCATAGACTCAGGTCAGCCTACATATCCACACAGTCTGGCCAGTCTCTGCTGTGTGCTATCTGAAAGCACAGAGATAAAACTTCATGTAGACCAGGAAAGATGTATTCTTAATGAGTTGGTATTGAGGCTGAGTATTGTCTTTGCCGAGCACAGACGCACAACGACCCTTCTTTGCTTGGTGTGGCCCAAATTACTGGTGTTTAACATAAAACTGTCATTCCTTGCAGATTATTTTATTTATTAGCTCACTGAAGTCGGCGGTTCCCGTGAGCTGTTAGAATGCCATTGCTTCATCGTGCGTCGTCCGTCCACAATTTCAAATTAGTATATCTCTTATATCAGACGACAAATCTTGTTAAAATTGCATGAGAAGCATCATCAGGTTGGGGGAAAGACAACATTTGATTTTAGGTCTGATCGGATTGAATTCGGGTTGCTATGGCAACGTTTATCTCTGATAGACTTATTTTGAGAAAAACTTAAAAAATCGTCTCCTCCAAAACCATAAGGTTCAGTGCCAAGACATTTCGTATGTAGCAACATTAAGTAGTCCTGCTAACTATGCTCCTAGATTCATAATTGGTCACGCTCCGGAGATCATTAACTCTCATAGACGTATATATCTTTGATTGTCAGGCCTCAGATTCTATGACGGTTCCAGCGTTAAGGCTTACTCATGTAATGTTGCTTGGTACCTGATGCTCTGCCTCTGGTTGGGTCAATCGGAGTGTAACTGTTGTTTTTTTTTGCTCCAGCATTTCAGCGGTGTGTTGCTGTCGAGTCCTCACCGTTGTTTGATCCCTGTGGTTGTTTATTTTTGTGTTTCTTGAGATATTGCACTGATGAGTTAGGAAGCCTTCATGCGGACTGAACCATCACGTGAACATGTCCGTGAAATAAAGACGCACTTAAACCCCGTTTTATATAGAAAAAAATTGGGTTTACTGGGAGAAACTTTATTTTCCTTATTTCTGCTCCAAGATATAGGTTATGGGTACTCGTTAGAACCGCCCAAATGAGGCGGTTCTAACAAGCATCCAAAACCTATGTTTGGAGTATAAATGAGAAAAATGTCTCAAATTTTCATCAGAACATTACCTTGTTTTGGGGAATGAAAAATGCACTATATTACTCGGATATGTTATCGTAATTTGCATAAATGGCGACGTTATTGCGGGCGAGGATTGCGGCCGCGTAAATTCGACTTAAGCTATTTCGCCGAGTAAAATCTATTTAAGTACCCCCCCCCCCCAATAATTCGTTTTACTGACCCTTCTGTCGCGGTTTATTTTTGTTATGGTGTGTGTATCGCTTATACATTTTTGTTCAGGATAGCCAACTGGCTATTTTGTTGGAAAGTAACTGTCCTTTTGGCTTTCCTCTATTGATGCTTTCAAAGGTCAAGTTATTTCATGTTTGTGTTTATTTCCCGTTGGTGTTTCTGATGGGAGCTGTAGATTAATTGTATCGAATCCTGATCATTGCTTTCACTTCTATTTTATAATGGAAAACAACAACAACAACATAAAAAAAAATAAATAAATAAACACAACAACAACAAGAACAACAAACAAACTCTGAAATTTAATAAAGCGAAGTTAAGTGGTCTCTTCATGAATCCTGTCAAACCCAGCCCGAAGTTCTTTATCTCTTATGAACTTATAATTGGAAAAAAAAAATCTTTTTCTCTGAAAGCTTAAGGTCATAAGGCAGTCGGTTCAAAAGCCCATGCAGAGCTTATAATTAGATGACTTTAACCCTTATCTACTTGGGGACTTTGTGAATTTTGCTGATTTTCTCAGTATTGCCTAGGACAGCAACTTTTATCACTTCTATTTTTCATATAACCATTATTTCACAATGCATGGTCTATTTTACATCAAACTTGGCAGGAATGTTCACTTGGCAATAGCCTTTCAAATGGAACCTTTTTAGGCTAAATCAATTTTGCCATGGTAACGAGGGGCATTTCAAAGTTGTTAAAAAGTGTGATTTCACACGCATTTATGAACGAATCTTAATCTTCACACTGCTGTCAAGGCAACAATTTAGGGTTTTGGCGCTGGCCATTTTCACTGTCTGCAGCATGTTTTGCCAGCATCAATTTCGAGGCATTTTTGACCCCAGAAATCCTCAGATTTCATTTCAGTGGCCGGCTGGGCCATATCCCGATTTTTTTTTCGGCAGTGGGGGGTGGTGGGTGGGCTGCCGCCACCTTCAAAACCCCCATAGGTGTATTTTTAGTGGGGAGCCACGCAAAACAACAGGCCATTTTTAGTACAACTAATCCTAATGCAAAAATAGCTGCCCAGGGGTGGGGAATACAGATTTTAGGTGGTACTGGGGATCAAAAGGAGGCGGGTGGGGTTCAGACACGTAAAAACACGTATATTAGTGAAAAAGGGTTAACTGGAATCTTGAAAAAACTTAATTTTACTCTAAGTAAAATGCAATAATTACGTATAAAATATCATATTTTACAATCACATGATTTTGATAAGTTTTGATCTTATTCATTAACCCATTCCCACCTGGGGACTTTGTGAATTTTGCTGATTTTCTCAGTGTTGCCCAGGACAGCAACTTCATATAACAATTATTTTACAATGAATGGTCTGTTTTACATCAAACTCGGCAGGAATGTCCACTGGGCAGTAACCGTCTAGAGGAACCTTTTTAGGCTAAATCATTAGTGCCATGGTAACGAGGGGGCACCTCAAAGTTGTCAAAAAGTGTAATTTCACATGCATTTTTGAACTAATCTTAATCTTCACACCGCTGTCAAGACAACAATTAAGGGGTTTGGCGTTGGCCATTTTCACTGTCTGCAGCATGTTTTGCCAGCGTCAATTTCGAGGCATTTTTGACCCCAGGAACCCTCAGATTTCATTTCAGCGGCCGGTCGGGTCATACCCCCTTTTTTTTCGGCGGTCAGGGGGGCTGCCGTCCCCCATGAAACCCCCATATGTATATTTTTAGTGGGGAGCCGCGCGAAAACACACGCCATTTTTAGGACAGCTAATCTCACTGCAAACATTGCTGTCCAGGGGTGGGGAATGCAGATTTTAGATGGTACTGGGGCTCAAAAAAAGGGGGGGGGGGTTCAGACACGTCACCAGCTTTAAATTTTAAATAAATATTTTCTTATCTTGTCTTATCTTGTCTTTTCTTATCTTATCGTCTCTTATGATATTCAGTATGTAGATAATTAGTATCTAGAATTTTAAGTGGTTAACTAAATGGTTTCTGCCAAACTTGTAAGTGGGGTTGTAATTGGTCAAATTGGCCATATCCCTGGGGTCTTTAGCTTCCATAGACGTAGAGTGGAAAAATATTGTTCTCTGAAACCATAAGGTTCAGAACTAAGATATTAAGTATGCAGCAATGTTAAACATATTAATAGGGGACAGTCATCAAAACTGATAAGAGTATGTCAGAATGATGCAAGGTTTCGACCTTATACAGATATAAAATTATTGTGTAAAAACGATTGAAATGTCTAAAATAGAAGTGACGGCGATGATCAGAAATCGATACAATGAGCCCACACCTCCCGTCAGAGACATCAAAGGTAAAGAAACACAAACATGAAATGAAGCATCAATAGCGGAAAGCCAGAATGACAGTTACTTTCCCACATAATGGCCATCTAAAACAAAAATATATCAGATACACACATTCAAAGACAATTATAACCCAACTTAACTGCGACAGAAGAACCGCCCTGGAACGGTCAGTGAAAAGTATTTTATTGGTATTGGTCTGGTGCGGGTGGGTGTGTTGGTGGTGTGTGTGTGTGGTGGGCGTAAATCGATTTCACGCGGCCACAATCCTCGCCTTACCTCAGTCGTGGTTTTCAGTCAAATTTGCCCCCAGAACTTCGGTTAAATAAAGCAAAGTCTTCCGATACCAAGGCCCCATTTTTGGATTTACATCTATCTATTTTAGATGGGTTTGTTTCTTGCAAAATTTATGATAAACGCAATGATTTTGATTTTGAGATTGTAAATTTTCCTTTCTTGGATGGTGATGTTCATCGCATGGCATCCTATTGCGTTTAAATTTCGCAATTAATTCGATTTGCCAGAGTGTCTAGTCATGTGACTGACTTCAACACTCGTAAGCTGCTACGCAACCAGACACCGTCGTGATATGACTGAAAAAATGTTGAAAGCGACGTTAAACCCGAATTCACACACACACACACACACACACACACACACACACACACACACACACACACACACACACACACACACACACACACACACACACACACTCGTAAACTGCTAAACTTCTTAACCAGTTTAATCTGTATCATAAACTACGCAAAGCAGTTTCAAAATTTTATAGACGTCATTCCAATTTAATTTCAAAATTCAATGTTGGACTTAAATCTCTTCTGCAACAAGGTTTATCGAAACCCGAATTTTATGGTCACTTAGTACATAAATTCAGAAAAATATACTAATGTAATGATTTTAGCACCCAATTTCGTTTAATCATGTGTCAAGCCTCAGATTCTATGACGGTTTCAACGTAAAGGCTTACTGAGGATATAGTTTCTCATTTTATGTAATGTTGGTTGGTGCCTGATGCTCTGTCTCTGGATGGGCCCGTCGGAGTCTAACTTCTTTTGCTCCAGCATTTCAGTTGTTTCTTGCTGCCTAGTCCTCACTGTTGTTTCATCTCTGTGGTTGTTTGGTTTTTGTGTTCAGATCCGAGAACATAAAAATCAAACAATTACAGACATAAAGCAATGCTGAGGACTCGCCTACATTAAATTACTGAAATGCTTAAAAAACAACGACAGCAACAACAACAACAAAAAATAACAACAGTCAGACTCCGATGGGCCAGACCAGACACGAAGCATCAGGTTCGAAACACGATTAGCTTAAAACCAAATTTTAATCAAGCCGTTACTCTGGAAACGTCATAGAAAAGTAGAAGTAAAACAAAGATCAGGAATTGATACAATTAACTTACTCCACCCATAAAAGACACCAAAGGGAAAGAAATACAAACATTAAGCGACCAGACCATAATGGAAACCTAAACAATGGAAGGCCACAAGGACAGTTACTTTCCCACAAAATGGCCATATGGCCATCCAAAATTAAAAGACACAAGTGAGACATACAGTAAGTAACAAACAACAACATAAACAAATCGCCACAGAAGAGCCGCCTTGGAACGGTCAGTGGAAGATTTCCACTGGGGGGCTTAAATCGATTTTACGTGGCCACAATCCTCGCCCTTACTTCCGTCGCGATTTAGACAAATAATTTGTTCAGTCCGCATGAAGGCCTCCTAACTCATCAGTGCAACATCTCCGTGAACACAAAAATCAAAGAACCACAGAGAAGAGACAACGGTGAGGACTCGACAGCAAGAAACCACTGAAATGCTGGAGCAAAAGAAAACCAACAGTTAGACTCCGATGAGCCCGACCAGAGACAGAGCATCAGGCACCAACCAACATTACCTTGAATTAGATCTCTCTAATTCTCAATAAGCCTTTACGTTGGAGCGGTCATAGAATCTGAGGCCTGACCCACCGGCGTGCAATTAAAGAGGGAAGCAAAGTTGCCAACCGTGATTGGGTTAACTACCATGCATGCAGTCTGTCGTATAATATCCATGTTGTACCCAATCTTTTTATATCGAAGAATGATTTTACGAAACTGGGTGCTGAAGTCATTGCGGTTATATATTTTTCTGAATTTATATACTAAGTCACCATAAAATTCGGGTTCCGAAAGACCTTGTTGCAGAAGAGATTTAAGTCCAATATTGAATTTTGAAATTAAATCAGAATGGCGTCTATAAAATTTTGAAAAGGCTTTGCGTAGTTTATGGTACCGATAACCCTGATTAAGGAGTTTAGCCGTTTATAATTTATTACGAGTGTTGAAGTCAGTTACATGACTACACACTCTAGCAAATCGAATTAATTGCGAAATATAAACGCCATAGGATGGCGCACGAGGAACATCACCATCCAAAAAGGGAAAATTTACAATCTCAAAATCAAAGTCATCGCGTTTATCATAAATTTTGCACGAAACAAATCCATCTACAATAGATAGATGTAAATCCAAAAACGGGGCCTCGGTATCAGAAGAATTTGCTTTATTTAACTGAAGTTCTAGGGGGTAAATCTGACTGATCAAACCATCAAAATAGGTATTATCAATATTTAATAAATCATCTAAATATCTAGAAGTTGAGCTAAAAGCTTCAATAATTTCAGATTGGTTATCAATGGAAAGCGACAAAATGAAGTCTCTTTCATAACAATACAAGAATAGATCAGCCACAAGAGGTGCGCAATTAGTACCCATCGGAATACCCACAATTTGTCTAAATAACTTAGTACCGAATCTAATATAAATATTGTCAAGTAGAAAGGTGAGGGCATCACACACTTCTGATAGAGTCTGATGCCTTAGTCGCCGGCGTGCAATTAAAGAGGGAAGCTAAGTTATCAACCGTGATTGTGTTAACTACCATTGATGCGGTCTGTCGTATAACATTTATGTGCAGAGCATGACCTGCTGATCACTCACACAACCTTCCGTCTGCCAATTCGCAAGAAGATATCATGGATGCCAGGATGCATCCTCGCTCAAACATAGAAGTGAATGCAATGCTCAGAAATCGATACAATAAACCCACAGCTCCCATCAGAGACACCAAAGGGAAAGAAACAAAATTGTTAAATAACTAGACCATAATGGAAACATCAATAGCAGAAAGTCTAAAAAAAGAAAGATAATTGCCTACAAAATAGCAAATTGGCTGTCCAAAACAAAAAATATAAGCGATTCACACACTCAAAGACAAACCATAACAAAAATAAACCGCGACAGAAGAACCGCCTTGGAACGGTTAGTGAAACGAATTCCACGGGGTGGGGGTGGGGTGGGGTTTGGAGTCTGCTTTAATCGATTTTACTCGGCCGCAATCCTCGCCCTTACTTCCGTCGCGGTTTCGACAAATAATCTGTTCAGTCCGCATGAAGGTCTTCCTATCTCATCAGTGAAACCATCTCCGTGACTACAAAAATCTAATAAAGTTTCCTTTTAAAAGGAAGGCTTCCCCAGTTAGTAAAGTTGAAAATCCGCCATTTTTTGCTCGCCTTTCGAAAGTAAGGGGCAGCTATTGCCATACCCCCGGCGTCCGTCGTCGGCGTAAGCATCGGCGTCCGCATTTGGTTGAAGTTTACCTGCAAGCAATCATCTGTGCTGTTTTACAAATTTATTTTCAAGTAAAGTTATCAACTGGTAAAAAAAGAGAGAAAAAAAAAAAAAAAAAACACACACACAAAAAAAAAATAAAAATATTTTTCACATTTTTTTTTCATTTGATTTCCCAGGTTTTGGGGCTTAAAAAGTTAATCATTTCCTCTGTATTACCTCCCTTATTATCATACAATTTTGTTAAACGCATGTGCGCAGCCAACTAAAACGCATCGTCTCTTCTACATATCCGAAACCAGCAAAGGCTCTGGTAAGGCTGCGCGTACTCGCAGGCTCACCTGAGTCAGTGCTGGTCGCCTTTGTGAAAAAGACCCATGTCATGCCCATGGAGCCGATGCCACGTCTTGACGTTGCATCGACGTTGTCGCTCTAAATAAGCACGATTTTCCTGGTAAGACTTTTACGGAAACTGTTTCAGTATTAGCTGTCCGTCTCAAACCATTGAAAGGAGGACGTAGAAACATATTCACGGACCCGGCGATGAGCGAAACCGCAACGTCGGTGCGCATCTAACTGTAATGATTAATAAAAAAAATCGGCATTTATGAACAGCGAAGTCTGATTGTGGCGAGCTGCTCACTCGCACAAGTGTTATGCTGATGGAAAATTTGTCAGAAAAGACAGAACCATGTTAAGCTTTTAAATTACTCGTTTGACATGCAATTTGATTTCAGAGATGAACAATGGCATGTTGGTAGGATATAAGATCTCTTATGAGTTCGAGGCACGATCGAGACAAGTTCTGCAATGGTTTAAAACTGTCTTTCTCTTTACCCACCGCTTATAAAGGAACGGTTAATACTGTTCCTAAATAAATAAAGAAAAATGATATCCCTTTCATAGAGACCACCCTACCACAAGCACATTTGATTGATTTACTTCGTGAAATACAACTCGGAAAATTGTTTTACACAATAAGTTATCAGATAGTTAGACTATCTGCCTGTAACTGGACTCTGCAAAACTATTTTTACTGCTTTCAACTGTCAAACTCTCTTCGTAAACTCGTCCTGGAAATTCTGAGTGACCATGAAAAGTTTGAGACTCCGAGAGAAGTGTGACTCAAGTGACAGAATTAGCTTTTGTAATCTATAGGCATTTTTTTTTACAAATCCTTAAGAAAAGAAAAGCATTACATCAACAAGTCCGTGTACTGAACAACGATGATCTTGTTTTAAGGTAACCTGGCACAAGAATCACATTTGGGCTACCACATATGTACTGAACAACCCTATAAGCCAAACTGTATATAGAGAAAGTTGGGTGTACAGGGGTACTTTATTTTCCTTATTTAGGGGGTTCAGAACACCGAGCACCGACAATCTATATTTGGACTAAAAAAAAAAAAATTTTTTTCACATCACGAAAACACGCCTGCCTAATTATGTCCCCTAGACAGTGGATAGTCGTTAGAACCGCGTCATCGAAGCTATTCTAACCAGTACCCACAATCTATGTTTAGAGCAGAAATATGAAAAAATCTGCATTTTTTTATCGGACTATTTTCATTTGGATGGCAAAATTCTGTATATATTTGAATAGGCGTGTTTCCATAATGAATTGAAAATGGTAGGTCATGAGATTTTATCACATAGATGTTTTATAATGATCCCAATGCAGAAGACCATAGGGTTAGTTTCGAATCACAACAAACGCTTATTACGTCGAATACGGCAGTTAAGATAATTTCACCATCCTACCTGGAAATCAAGTATCCCTGCTTTTTACATTGACCTTCAATTATTGGAATTAACCCATATATGCCTAACGGTCCTTTTTGAGACATTGGCAAATAGTGCAGAACCAGATCAGACGCCGCATCTGATCAAGATCTAAACTGTTTGCTTAACGTAAATGCATTTTTGTAAAACTTACCAAAAAAAAAAAAAAAAAAAAAAAAAAGTGACATCCCTATGCTTAGAAATTGACCACTCCAGACTTATGGGTTATTTAGGTTACGTCAAGGACGAAAGTGAAAGTAGGATCTGTTTCTACTGTAACTTTTTTTTTCTTGGTTTGACTTCTTGGAAACGCTTTATAAATAGATATCTGGAAACGCTTTCGACGGGCGCTGCATATTCCAGTTTATTCCGAACGAGTTTAAACTGCGTAAATATGTGGAGAGCAGTCTTATCTGTTACGTCATAAGACGGTTAGAAATAAACTGGGGTAACACCAATCCAATCTAAATGGCTTCCAATCGAAATTGGAAGCCAACAACCATAGAGATCAATTAACGGTAAGGACTAGACAGCAAGAAAGCTCTGAAATGCTAGAGCAAATAGAAATCAACAGTTAGACTCCGATGGGCCCAACCAGAGACAGAGCACCATGTACCAACGAACATTACATGAAATTAAATTCTCTCTAATGCTCAGTTAAATAGAAGTGAAAGCAATGATAAGGAATCGATATACTTAACCCAGAGCTCCCATCAGAGACACCAAAGGGAAAGAAACACAAACATGAAACAACAGACCCCAATGGAACTATCAATAGTAAAAAAACAAAAGTACAGTTGCTTTCCCACATAAAGGCCAAATGACTATCCAAAAAAAAATAATATAAGCGATACACACACACTCAAAGACAAACCATAACAAAAATAAACCGCTACAGGAGAACCGCCTTTGAACGGTCAGTGAAACGAATTCCACTGGAGGGCTTAAATCGATTTAATGTGGCCACAATCCTCGCCCTTACTTCCGTCGAGATTGGACAAATAATTTGTTTAATCCGCATGACGGCCTCCTAACTCATCAGTGCAACATCTCCGTGAACATTAAAAACAAACAACCACAGAGATGAAACAACGGTGAAGACTCGACAGAAGAAACCACTGAAATGCTGGAGAAAAGAAAACCAACAGTTAGACTCCGACAGGACCAACGAGAGACAGAGCATCAGGCACCAACCAAAATTACATAAAATTAGATTCTCTATAATTCTCAGTAAGCCTTTACGCTGGAGGCGTCATAGAATCTGTGGCCTGGCCCACCGGCGCGCAATTGAAGAGTGAAGCACAGTTGTCAACCGTGATTGGGTTAATTACCATGCATACAGTCTGTCGTATAACATTTATGCTGTACCCAATATGTTGTACCCAATATTTTTATATCGAAGAATGATTTTACATATTCGGCTCTGAAGTCATTGCAATTATATATTTTCTGAATTTATATATTAAGTTACAATAAAATTCGGGTTCCGATAGACCTTGTTGCAGAAGCGATTTAAGTCCAACATTGAATTTTGAAATTAAATCGGAATGATGTCTATAAAATTTTGAAAAGGCTTTGCGTAGTTTATGATACCGATAACCCTGATTAAGAAGTTTAGCTGTTATTATTACGAGTGTTGAAGTCAGTTACATGAATAGACACTCTGGCAAATCGAGTTAAATGCGAAATTTATACTCCATAGGACGCAACACGAGGATGATCACCATCCAAGAAAGGAAAATTTACAATCTCCAAATCAAAATCATCGCGTTTATCATAAATTTTGCAAGAAACAAATCCATCTACAATTATAGATAGATGTTAATAAAAAAAAACGAGGCCTCTGTATCAGAAGAATTTGCTTTATTCAACTGAAGTTCCGGAGGTAAATTTGACTTATCAAAAAGAAGTGAAGACATCGATCAGGAATCGATCAATTAACCCAGAGGTCCCATCAGAGACACCAAAGGGAAATAAACCATCGTAATTGGTATTGCCAATATTTAATAAATCATCCAAATCTAGAAATCGAGCTAAAAGCTTCAATGATTTAAGATTGGTTTTCAACGGAAAGGGACATCATGAAGTCTCTTACATAACAAAACAAGAACAGATCAGCCACAAGGGATGTGCAGTTTGTATCCATCGGAATACCAACAACTTGTTTAAATAACTTAGTACCAAATCTTATGTAAATATTGTCAAGTACAACCTTAGAATTTCACACACTTTCTGACATGACCATAAAGTATAATTTTTATGCTGTTCAGAAGTGAAAAAAAAAAAAAAAAAAAAAAAAAAAAAAAAACATTTCTTACATTACATGCAAGATAGAGGGCGTCTTCCCTATGGAATGTCCATTCAATTAAATCATAAAGTTTTTCTTTTATAAGATTAAAGGGGAGTGAAGTGTAGAGGGTGGAAAAGCATAAGTAGACATACTTGAAGCATGAAAACGTCTGGCTTTCAATTTATTTTAAACTTCATTAGAATTGTTTATAGACGAAAACAGATTTCTCCCGATCTTTCAAAGACTTTGTCGCAATATTTAATCGCAATATTTAATTTGTCGCAATATTTAATTGATGGCAGTAAAACATGAAGGTAATCATTTGGAGAGTTCAGTGGTGGTACAAGAGCTTTAATTTGCAATACACCGCTTTGTATGGTCTTTTATGAAGTTTAGGTAACCAGTATAACGTAGGAAGTTTGCCATGGCCGTCTGTAACACATACTGCAAACTTGTTGGCTGAATGACAAATGTGGACTAAAGCCCTCTCTACAGCCAACAAGACTACAGTTCACACTCCTTAGTACCACCAAGTTCTTACTGTAGAGTGGCAACATAGTGAAGCCGTCAAACAAGGACCACATTGTTAGCAGCTTTATCTGCTAGAGCCAAAACAAACTTCTAATGGAATTCTTGAATACCTAGTTTAAGGTGACGTAAAGATGTCTTAGGTTTAGGAAGTATTAAGTTCGTATTTTGAAAGTAGAAAGAAATGCGTTTGTTCACTAGTTTCAAAATGCTTAGTATCCATTCTTTGAGAGCTTTATGCTCAAAACACTCTCGTTTACACCATCGACTACCAAATTCATTCAAGGCAGCACCGATTCCATCTCTAAACTTATTGAAATCAATTTTAGAAATTATATTTCGTATCCTAGAATCAAGAATATTTTTTAAATTGCCAGTAATCATATGACCAGCAGTAGGATAGCAATGCACTGAATTTTCACTGAGTTATGATAAAATAGGTCAAAGGTCAAGGTTACAGTTTTTTGTATGTACGGGAAGGTCTTGTCGCAAGGAACGTACGTGCCAAATATGAAGGCTATATCTCAAACGGCTCAAACGAAATGACCTACTTTTCGACCTGACATGACCTATAATCCAACTTGGCTGAGATATTGTTAAGATGAGCATACTGAGCAAGTTTGATGATGATTGGACCACAACAAAGGCCTCCAGAGTGTTCACAAGGTTTTTCTATGATTTGACCTACTGACCTACTTTTTTACCAAACCTGACACATATTCGAACCTGACCGAGATATTGTTAAATGATTTTTCTGAGGAAGTATGATGATGATTTGACCAAAACGGAGGCCTCTGGAGGGTACACAATGCTTTTCTCTGATTTGACCTACTGTCTGACGCGACATGACCCATATTCAAACTGATTGAGATATTGTAATGGTGATCCTTCCGAGCAAGTTTGATAATGATTGGACCAAAACTATAGCCTCTAGTATGTGTTTTCTATTTGACCTACTGACCTTCTTTCTCACCCGACATAATCCATATTCGAACTTGACCGAGATATTGACAAGATGATTATTCTGAGCAAGCTTACTGATGATTGGACCAAAAATGTGGCCTCTAGAGTGTTCATAAAGTTTTTCTATTATGTTACCAACTGACCTTTTTTTTGACTTAACATGATACATATTCAAACTTGAATTGCCCCCGCCCATTGGGGCTTGATGAAATGAATGGGCTGCAAGATGCTTCCACGCAGAGCTGAAACCGACCCGCACACGAGTACTGGTAAACCGTTTAGAGAATCTAAGCTGCCCAGGCAAAGCGTTGCAAGTCGCCCCGTCCATGCTTGTAAACCTTATTGGTTTCATTGGGCGACAGGGCTTGAGATGTCATTTCATCTCAATGTCGGGTAAAAGTCCCACAAAATTGGAAGCAACGCCGCCAAAATGACCTTTACAGTGTTGACGGGGACGTTAAACCTCAAATCAAACAAAAACCATTCAAACTTGACCCAGATATTGTCATGATTTTAACCAAGTTTGATGATGATTGAACCAAACCTGTGGCTTCTAGGGTGTTCATAAAAAAAGTTTATACACGACGGACGACGCCCTCGGACATTTCAAGTCACAAAAGCTCGCCATGACATTCGGCCAGGTTAGCTAAAACGTCTGTAAAAGGTTGATTGCAGCAAAATTTGCTTCCGAATCGAACCTGAATCTCCTGAGTAGCCATCAGCAATGTTTTATTAGAGTATTATGGGCATTGACCGGTAGATAATGGAAGCAAAGGGAAATTTTATCACGTATCGAGATTATAGACTGTCATATGAAGAACATTATTACGGACATGAACATGTCCGTCTATAGACTAAGAGGTGCACGCGTTGTCATAACAACGTAATTCGCTTCCCTGATAAATATTTTTTGATGGTCAATTCACTTGAATTCTCGGTGAGACTATGCGAGACAACTTCCTGTGTATGGTTCACGCGTTCTTCCATCTAATAAAATGTCTGCCTTTCACACAGTCGGTCCCCAGTCTAGTACAACATTCATCTGTTACGAGATGCCTCCGTGGTGCAGTGGTAAAGCTACTCGCCTCGTAAACCAGGGATCGCAGGATCGATCCCGGGCTTCTCCAGACTTTCGGATGAGTCTTAAAACCGAGGTCCCGTCTCCGTATGACCTTCGCTGTTGGTGGGACGTAAAACTAAAACTCACTCACTCATCTGTTACGATTCTTTTTTCTCCTTTTCGTATTTCAATCCGCTATATGTATTACTTTTTGACGTATCCGACCAAATAAAAATAAATAAATAAATAAAAACTGTAAATTCGGATTCTTCAAAAACGTCACGATGACTGCTTCTCTATTATTGATCCATGTTGCAGAGACGCTTATTGCATTTTTATAGACAAACTGTCTGACAGTTGGCGCAAAATAAAAACATCGAGTACCAATCTTCTGTTTACCTTCCGGCAGCGTTATTTGACAGAAACAGGTTAGTTTTCGTTTATTTCCAGTATTTCCATGATAGTTCCGACTCGCAGTGTGTGATACAATCAAGCATGAATTAATGCCTGATGGGGGCCTTGGAATTCCTTTTCTTCTTTTACTGCAACTCCCTCACACAAGGTTTGTGTGCAGGTGTACATTACATTCGAAGGAGGAGTTGGCAGTAAACAGAGATAGATAATTAAAAGGAGCACTAAAAGATTTTGAAGGGCATCGTCATAGGAGCATCATGTGTTTTTCTCATAGGGAAATGCACAAGTGACTGACTTAAGTACAAGGAGATTATAGGCAGCGATAAAATGCCTTATACAACAACAACAAGATAGATAATATTGGAAGGTATCTTTTATTTGTGCAGGGGAATGTTCTCCCTGCACAAGGGGCCTCCAGTTGACGTCCCGATCAGAAGGACTGTGCACTTTGTTGCATTCATCCCTGTAATTGATGCCAGAGGTCCCGGGTTCGATCCCCCGCAGCAGCGATCAAATTTCGGTGTCCGAACACGCTCCATTGGCATCATTTGCAGGGATGAATGTCACAAAGTGCAACATCCTTCGGATCGGGACTTTAACTGGAGGCCCCCTGTGCAGGGAGAACCATCCCCTGTGCAGGTTAAAGAACCCTACCGTAATTACATGGTTACTGTGTAGGCTTTCATCCTGCAAAACCTTTAGTGTATGTAATGTACACCTGCAAGTAATGGCGAAATGTGACCGATCACAGTATCAGTAGAAAGAAAGAAAGTGTAGCAGTTCGGACACCACAATGTTCTTACGTTCTTGCGCACAGCAGTCTCATTATCTGGATGAAGAAGAGAGCAGTTAGAGCCTGACTTGGGACCAACGGCGATAGATCAGGACACACCAATGAAAGACACTAGTCGCATGTTATTTGTAAACATTGTCAGTTAAAGAAGTATTTCTTTAACATGCTTCTTGTGTACCCTTAAGGCAGCTAATTTGATTTGGATCTGTTCATGAACAACCAGATTGAGACGGATGTTTGTACGACCCTGCAGATCCCAGCACATGACTGGCAGATGTAGATGACTTGGTTAACAGACAAATTTACTGTCCATGGGATCTGAACTCGAATATTCATGATAACAGAAAGTAGTGCAGCACTTTGGTGCAGTGGTAGCGTATCGGATTTGTGATCAACAGGTCGCGGGTTCAAGCCTTACGCTGACGAAAGTGTTGTGCCCTTCAGCAAGGCACTTCATCCACATTGCTTAAAAAAATATAAAATAAGTACTTGTTACCACCCAGGAAATCCTGCTCGTAATGCTCAGATGTGAGCGAGTAGCAGTATAAATAGGAGGAAAGAAAGAAAAAAAGTATTTGCGATTCAGATAAAGAGAAAAGATGGGAAAATGGTGACAATATTTTTGACTATTTGAAAAAGATTTTATGGATAACCGTGAAATGCCATGTTGTGATTGTTCCAACAAGCACCCACAACTTTCCCTTTTTAGCCCTACTGTCACATAGTGACAAGGTGAGCTTTTGTGATCACTTTTCGTCTGTTGTCCATGTGTGCGTCCGTAAACAATTCTTCAAACGACATCTCCTAAACCACTGATCAGATTTTGACCAAACTTCACAGGAATGATTCTTATCTGGACCCCTTTCAAAGTTGTTCAAATGGTTCCGCTCCGTTGCACATCTAGGTCACAGCAGCCAAATATACATTTTTTTTCACTGAAAACTTGAAAAATCTTCTCTGAAACCACAAGGCCCAGGCCTTCAATATTTGGTATGAAGCTTCATCTAGTTGACCTCTGCCAAGATTGTTCAAATTATAGCCTCCGCCCCAGGGGCCTTTGGTTTTACATAGGCTTATATTGGGAAAATCTTTAAATATCTTCTTCTCTGAAACTGCAACATATTTGGTGTGAAGCTTCAACTAGTGGACCTCTATCAACATTGTTCAATTTATAGCACTAGGGCCAAAAATGCCCCCCGCCCCCGGGGCCCTTTGGTTTTTTCATACGCTTATATAGGGAAAATATTTAAAAAATCTTCTTCTCTGAAACCACAAGGCCCCCGTCTTTGCTATTTGGTATGAGGCTTCATCTACTGGTCCTCTACCAAGACTGTTCAAATTATATCCCTGGTGCCAAAAATGCCCCCGCCCCAGAGCCCTTTGGTTTTACATAGATTTATAGGGAATTTTTTTAAAATTTTCTTCTCTGAAACCGCAAGGCCCAGTTCTTTGACATTTGGTGAACCTCTATCAAGATTGTTCAAATTATAGGCCTAGTGCGATAAATGCCCCTGCCCTGGGGGCCTTTGGTTTTACAAAGGCTTATATAGGGAAAATCTTTAAAAATCTTCTCTGAAACTGCATGGCCCAGGTCTTTGATATTTGGTATGAAGCTTCATCTAATGGAGGGCTACCAAGATTGTTCAAATTATACCCCTGGGGCCAAAAATGCCCCCACCCCAAGGGCCTTTGGTTTTGCATAGGCTTATATAGGGAAAATCTTTAAACATTTTCTTCTCTGAAACCGCAAGACCCAGGTCTTTGGTATTTAGCATGAAGCTTCAGCTAGTGAACCTCTATCAACAGTATTCAAATTATAGCCCTACGGCCAAAAATGCCCCCACCCCGGGGCCCTTTGGTTTTAAAGGCATATATAGAGAAAACATTTAAAAATCTACATCTCTGAAACCATAAGCCCCGGGTCTTTGATATTTGGTATGAAGCTTCATCTACTGAACCCCTCCCAATATTGTTCTAATTATAGCCCTAGGGCCAAAAATGCCCCCCGCCCTGGGGCCCTTTGATTTTACATAGACTTATATAGGGAAAATCTTTAAAAATCTTCTTCTCATTAACATTGGCTTATACAGGGAAAATCTTTAAAAATCTTCTTCTCTAAATCCGAGATTGTTCAAATCATTGCCCTCGGGCCAAAAATGCCTCCGCCCCGGGCCTTTCGGTTTTTTCATTGACTTATATATAGGAAACTTTAAGAAAATCTTCCAATCTGAAACAGCAAGGCCCAGGTCTTTGATATTTGGTGGACCTCTATCAAAACTGTTCAAATTATAGCCCTAGGAAATAGAAGTCAAGGCAATGAAAACATTGGAAATCTTCTTGTCTGAAAGGAGAAGGCCAAGGTCTTTGATAATTGACATGAAGCTTTGTCTTGATGACTTCTACAAAGATTGTTTAAATTCTCAGTGGGAATTATTTCTCTGTGAGAAATATCGTTTTTCTTTTTCTTAGAAAATCCTGTATTTACTTGTTAAAAATTTAATACACATATTTATTTCATAATTTCTATGACAGGCAATACATATATAAATACCGTATTCGACCTATTTACCGCACATGCTCCTATAAGCGCACACCCAAGCTTTTTCTAGAAAAAATACACAATCGCACACTTTACAGTAACATCCCAACAAATTCATATTGAGTTTTGCTGCATCTTTGACCCAGACAATCATATGTATATGTGGTGAGTCACCATGCTGAAATTTAACTCTATAAAATAATCATATCAGAAGCCTTTTTTTCGTATTTTTTTCGTATTGAGTGTGCGCTTATTAGGTAGATTTTTCACCACAATATTTTCATACAATTGTGAAAAAACTAAGCGCACAGTGTGGTAAATAGGTCGAATACGGTACAATAATAATTCATAGGAACAAAAGCTTAATACAGTGTTGATGGGGACATTAATACATTGTATGCTGGTAGACTTTTCCACTGTCATACGTTGCACAAGTCCATTTGTCATATAAGGGGGTCAGGCCTATTATTTTTTTTCGTTTCTATTACCTCACCTATCATGTAATGACGAGGTGAGCTTTTGGGATCACTTTTCATCCGTCATGCATCCATCCGTGCGAAAACAATTTCTTCAAACGACATCTGGTAAAGCGCTGGTCGCATTTTGACCCAAACTTCATAGGAATGAGTCTTAGGCGGTTCCCTTTCAGAGTTGTTCAAATAGTTCCAGTCCGCATACCAAGGTTACGGGAGCAAACAACAGATTTTTTTTAAATAGAAACTTAAAAAATATTCTCCTCTAAAACCAGGCCTTCAATATTTGGTGTTTAGCTTCATATAGTGGACCTCTGCCAAGATTGTTCAAATTCTAGTCCTGGGACCAAAAATGCCCCGCCCCGGAGCCCTTTCGTTTTACATAGACTTACGTAGGGAAAAGCTTTAAACATCTTCTTGTCTGAAACCAGAAGGCTCAGGTGTTTGATATTTGGTATGAAGCTTCTTCTTGTAGAGCACTATCAAGATTGTTCAAATTGTAGCTCTGGGGCTCCTGTGTTTTCCATTGACTTAAATAGGAAAAATCTAAAAAAGAAAATCTTCTCCTCTGAAAGCGCATGGCCCAGGTCTTTGAAATTTGGTGTTTAGCTTCATCTATTGGATCTCTACCAAGATTGTTCAAATTATGCCCCTGAGGCCAAAAATTCCCCCGCCACATTGAACTTCATCTGCTAATCGGCCTCCCGCTGTGCAAGTTGATCCAGGTCATCTTGTAAAATAAGACATTCAGCAGAGAATATATACAGGACACATTATCAGCAAACAAGCTGACTGATGACCTGGTATTATCAGTCAGATCATTGATGAAAACTAAGAAGACCGGTACAAGGACTGAACCTTGTGGGCGGGGGGTGGGGTGGGGGGTGGGTGGGGGGGGGGGCTCCAGATAAAACAGGGACTGGATCAGATGCTTGGCCATCAAGTACAACTTCTTGTGAGCCCCCAGAGAGCCTTGAGCTTATCCACCTATGTGTGTGGATCTGCTTATCCCATAGTAGTCAAGTTTATTTAATAGCCCTCTGTGAGGTACCTTCAATTTTGTCAAAGGCCTTGGCGAAGTCTATGATGATCAAGTCAGTCTGTTTGTGGCCACCATTTATGGCCCTATCCAGATTGCCCACAATGCCATGGTAAAATTGAACAAGTTGCATTTCGCAAGACCTTTGACTTCGGAAACTATGTTCACTGGTGAAGGATTGTCTATGGACGTGTCACCAGTAAACAATTCTGATTCTGACAGCAAGAATGCTCACAAAGGCTATACAGTCAGCAGTCAACAAGAATGGTCTCAAGTAAAGCTATACAGAAACAAAAATGTTGTCTGTTTCAACAAGGGACGTAAGTTAACCCTTATCTTGCTGAATATTCATTTAAGCCACACCCATTTCTGTCTGTCAACCAATCAAATTACTTTATGATATTTATTGCTACAAATTCATAAACTGAATGCCAAACAGTGTAGATCCTGATAAAGCATATCAAATGGTAAAGTGGCTTGCAATTATTCACTATTCACTCGGACTTCAGGTAGGTTAAAACACTATCATCTTTGCTTTTAAACATTAACTAACCGGTAATGTTCATGTCCGCATCTAGGCTGTGCCTAAGTTCATATTAGTCCGTTAACTAGCGAGCATGTATCAGTAAATCCTGAGAAGCCTCCGTGGTAGAGTGGTTATGCAACTCGCCTTGTAAACCTTGGGTCGCAGGGTTGATCTCGGGCTTACATGCCGAATAAATTTGGGTCCGTAGGTCGATGATAACATGCCGAATAAATTTGGATCGGTAGGTCGATTAAACTTTTCATTTTTGTCATATTTTTAATTCCAGCCATATTACCAGAAAATATTCAAGTAATGAGGTTTAGAGCATCAAGGAAGCAGTAGAACAGAATTTTAAGTTTTAGTTTTGCTTTTTTGACAGTTTTATGATATTTTATCAAAAGTGATCTAAAATATTAAGGTCGGTAGGTAAGAAAATCTTTTGATGGCCATTAAAATTGTAGAGTGGGTACAGAAAATCAGGGTCGGTCGGGTTAGCGGAAACGCAGCTATTTTTTTGGCCTAATTATTTACTTTGTGTAAAGGTTGTTATGACATTTTACAAGCCATGTAAAATAATTTCTTATACTGAGCTGTTACCATGGTGACTAGCTTGTTAAGAATCACAGTAAAGAAAAGTGTGCACCACATTATTTGTTATAACTCAAAGTCACTCACTCACTCAGTAAATCCAGTGTAAGGCCTAAAAAATAGCTGTGTTTCCGCTCACATGCCGAATAAATTTGGGTCGGTAGGTCGATTAAACTTTTCATTTTTTGTCATTTTTTTAATTAATAAAATATCATAAAACTGTCAAAAAAGTAATATACCAGAAAACATTCAAATAATGATGTTTAGAGCATCAAGGAAGCATAGAACAGAATTTTAAGTTTTAGTTTTGCTTTTTTGACAGTTTTGTGATATTTTATCAAAAGTGCTTTAAATATTAAGGTCGGTAGGTAAGAAAATCTTGTGATGGCCATTAAAATTGCAGGGTGGATACAAAAATCAGGATCGGTCGGGTTAGCGGAAACGCAGCTATTTTTTTGGCCTAATTATTTACTTTGTGTGAAGGTTGTTATGACATTTTACAAGCCATGTAAAATAATTTCTTATACTGAGCTGTTTACACGGTGACTAGCTTGTTAAGAATCAAAGTAAAGAAAAGAATGCACCACATTATTTGTTTAAACTTATGCCTAAGTTGTAGCCATTGATGGTGGTTATTAGCTCACCTGTCACGTAGTGACAAGGTGAGCTTTTGTGATCACATTTTGTCCGTCGTCCGTCGTGCGTCCGTGCGTGCGTCCGTCCGTCCGTGCGTCCGTAAACATTTTCAAATAAGTATATCTCTAATACCCCATGGTCAATCTTGATCAAATTTCATAAGCAGCATCATCAGGTAGGGGGAAAGGCTGCATAAGGTTTTTGGGCTGATCAGATTGGAATTCTGGTTGCTATGGCAACATATAGCTCCCATAGACTTACAATGGGAAAATATTAAAATATCTTCTTCTCTGAAACCACAGGACCGAGAGCTTAGATATTAAGCATGTAGCAACGGCCAGTGGTCACCTACATAATTCCTGCCAATCATGCCCCTGGGGTCCAAATTGACCACGCCCCGGGGCCCCTTCGCTCCCATAGACTCATAATGGAACAAAAAGCTTCAAAAATCTTCTACTCTGAAACCACAGGGCCCAGAGCTGAGATATTTGGTATGTAGCAACGGCAAGTGGTAACCTACATAATTCCTGCCAATCATGCCCCTGGGGTCAAAATTGGCCACACCCCGGGGCCCCTTAGCTCCTATAGACTCATAATGGAAAAAAAGCTTCAAAAATCTTCTTCTCTGAAACCACAGGGCCAGAGCTGAGATATTTGGTATGTAGTAACGGCAATTGGTAACCTACATAATTCCTGCCAATCATGCCCCTGGGGTCAAAATTGGCCACACCCCGGGGCCCCTTAGCTCCCATAGACTCATAATGGAAAAAAGCTTCAAAAATCTTCTTCTCTGAAACCACAGGGCCCAGACCTTAGATATTTAGCATGTAGCAATGGCAAGTGGTAACCTACACAATTCCTGCCAATCATGCCACTGGGGTCCAAATGGGCCATGCCCCGGGGCCCTTTAGCTCCTATAGACTCATAATGGAAAAAAAAGCTTCAAAAATCTTCTTCTCTGAAACCACAGGGCACAGAGCTGATAAATTTGGCATGTAGCAACGGCAAGTGGTCACCTACATAATTCCTGCCAATCATGCCCCTGGGGTCAAAATTGGCCACAACCCGGGGCCCCTTAGCTCCCATAGACTTATAATGGAAAAAAAGCTTCAAAAATCTTCTTCTCTGAAACCACAGGGCCCAGAGCTGAGATATTTAGCATGTAGCAACGGCCAGTGGTCACCTACATAATTCCTGCCAATCATGCCCCTGGGTTCCAAATGGGCGACGCCCGGGGCCCCTTCGCTCCCATAGACTCATAATGGATAAAAAAAAGCTTCAAAAATCTTCTTCTCGGAAACCACAGGGCCCAGAGCTTAGATATTTAGCATGTAGCAACGGCAAGTGGTCACCTACATAATTCCTGCCAATCATGCCCCTGGGTACCAAACGGGCCATGCCCCGGGGCCCTTTAGATTCTATAGACTCATAATGGAAAAAAGCTTCAAAAATCTTCTTCTCTGAAACCACTGGGCCCAGAGCTTAACTATTTAGCATGTAGCAACGGCAAGTGGTCTCCTACATAATTCCTGCCAATCATGCCCCTAGGGTCCAAATGGGCTACGCCCCGGGGCCCTTTAGCTCCTATAGACTCATAATGGAAAAAAAGCTTCAAAAATCTTCTCTGAAACCACAGGGCCCAGAGATGAGATGTTTGGAATGTAGCAACGGCAAGTGGTAACCTACATAATTCCTGCCAATCATGCCCCTGGGGTCAAAATTGGCCACACCCCGGGGCCCCTTAGCTCCTATAGACTCATAATGGATAAAAAGCTTCAAAAATCTTCTTCTCTGAAACCACAGGGCCCAGAGCTTAGATATTTAGCATGTAGCAAAGGCCAGTGGTCACCTACATAATTCCTGCCAATCATGCCCCTGGGTTCCAAATGGGCGACGCTCCGGGGCCCTTCGCTCCAATAGACTCATAATGGAACAAAAAGCTTCAAAAATCTTCTTCTCGGAAACCACAGGGCCCAGAGCTTAGATATTTAGCATGTAGCAACGGCAAGTGGTCACCTACATAAATCCTGCCAATCATGCCCCTATGGTCCAAATGGGCCACATCCTGGGGCCCCTTTGCACCCATAGACTCAAAATGGAAAAAAAGCTTCAAAAATCTTCTTCTCTGAAACCACAGGGCCCAGAGATTAGATATTTAGTATGTAGCAATGGCAAGTGGTCACCTACATAATTCCTGCCAATCATGCCCCTGGGGTCCAAATGGCCCATGCCCCCGGGCCCTTTAGCTCCTATAGACTCATAATGAAAAAAAAAAGATTCAAAAATCTTCTTCTCTGAAACCACAGGGCCCAGAGCTGAGATATTTGGCATTTAGCAACGGCCAGTGGTCACCTACATAATTCTTGCCAATCATGCCCCTGGGGTCCAAATTGGCCACACCCCGGGGCCCCTAAGCTCCCATAGACATTTAATGAAAAAAAAGCTTCAAAAATCTTCTTCTCTGAAACCACAGGGCCCAGAGCTTAGATATTTAGCATGTAGCAACGGCCAGTGGTCACCTACATAATTCCTGCCAATCATGCCCCTGGGTACCAAACGGGCCATGCCCCGGGGCCCTTTAGCTTCTATAGACTCATAATGGAAAAAAAAGCTTCAAAAATTTTCTTCTCGGAAACCACTGGGCCAAGAGCTATGATATTTGGCATGTAGCAACGGCAAGTGGTCACCTACATAAATCCTGCCAATCATGCCCCTATGGTCCAAATGGGCCACATCCTGGGGCCCCTTTGCTCCCATAGACTCAAAATGGAAAAAAAAAGCTTCAAAAATCTTCTTCTCTGAAAGCACAGGACCCAGAGTTTAGATATTTTGCATGTAGCAACGGCAATTGGTCACCTACATAATTCCTGCCAATCATGCCCCTGGGTTCCAAATGGGCCACACGCCGGGGCCCCTTTGCTCCCATAGACTCATAATGGAAAAAAGCTTAAAAAATCTTCTCTGAATCCACAGTGCCCAGAGCTTAGATATTTAGCACATAGCAACGGCAAGTGGTCACCTACATAATTCCTGCCAATCATGCCCCTGGGGTCCAAAAGGGCCACACCCCGGGGCCCCTTAGCTCCTATAGACTCAAAATGGAAAAAAAGCTTCAAAAATCTTCTTCTCTGAAACACAGGGCCCAGAGCTTAGATATTTAGCATGTAGCAATGGCAAAAGGTCACCAACATAAATCCGGCCAATCATGCCCGTGGGGTCCAAATGGGCCACGCCCCGTGGCCCCTTAGTTCCCATAGACACACAATGGAAAAAAGCTTCAAAAATCTTCTTCTCTGAAACCACAGGGCCCAGTGCTTAGATATTTAGCATGTAGCAATGACAAGTTGTCACCTACAAAAATCCTGCCAATCATGCCCCTGGGGTCCAAATGGGCCACACCCTGGGACCCCCTTAGCTTCCATAGACTCATAATGGAACAAAACTTCAAAAATCTTCTTCTCTGAAACCACAGGGCACAGAGCTTAGATATTTAGCATGTAGTAACAGCAAGTGGTCACCTTCATATTTCCTGCTAATCATGCCCCTGGGGTTCCAAATGGGCCACACCCTGGGGCCCCTTAGCTCCCATAGACTCATAATGGAAAATGGTTAAAAATCTTCTTCACAGAAACTGTGAAGCACAGAACATAGTCATTAGTGTATAGCAACATAAAATAGGCAGCTACATAAATCCTGCTAACCCTGCCCCTGGGGTCAAAATTGGCCACACCAGAGCTCATCACCTCCAATAGACTTATAATGGAAAAAACTTAAAAAATCTTCTTCTATGAAACCATAAGGCCCAGAGCTTAGATTTTTAGTATGTAGCAATGTCAAGTGGCCACCTACATAAATCCTGCCAGTTATGCCCCTGGGATCCAAATTGGCCACACCCCAGGGCTCTTTAGCTTCCATAGACTTACAATTGGAGAAACTTCAAAAATCTTCTTCTCTGAAACCATAAGTCCCAGAGCTTAGGTATTTAGCATGTAGCAATGTCGAGTGGTTGCCTACATAAATCCTGCCAATCTTGCCCCTGGGGTCCGAATCCTGTGGCCCCTTAACTCCAACAAACTTATAGTGGAAAAAAGCTTCAAACATCTTCTTTGAAACCATGAAGTACAGACCTTAGTTATTTAGTATATAGCAACACAAAATGGTCGCCTACATAAAGCTTGCCAACCGTGCCCTTTGGGTCAAAATTGGCCAAGCCCCAGGGCTCATTAGCTCCTATAGACTTATACTGGAAAAAACTTTAAAAAATCTTTTTCTCCAAAACCATAAGGCACAGATTTTGTTTGATTTGAGGTTTTACATCCCCGTCAACACTGTATAGGTCATTTTGGAGATGTCTCTTCCAATTTTGTGGGACTTTTATTGGGATGAAATTACATCTCAAGCCCTGTCGCCCAATGAAACCAGTAGGGTTTATAAGCATGGACACCACTTTGCCTGAGCTAAGATATTTAGTATGTAGCAATGTCAAGTGGTCTGCTAGACTAATGATTTTCTGGTACACAGGTGAGCGATATAGGGCCATTGGGCCCTCTTGTTTTAGATTAATTAATCAAAATCCGATAACCTGTTGCCAGTAATTTATTTGCATAATATTTAACATTGCTACACCATATTTGCAATAAAAAAATGAAAACGAGCCACAATCGTTACAAGGAAAACGGTTAAAACACTCATATACTAAACCAGAGAAAGTTGATTCCGCGCCATCGCATATCCCTGCGCTTAGAAAAGCATGTCACAATTGAGGGACCCGAAATCTTACTTTTTGACCTCTTTTGAACCCTCAGATATGCCCTACCGACTAAATTACTGCACTGTTTTATTCTACTATTTATAACCTTTGATTATTTTTTTGTTTGAGTTTTAGCGTCCCCGTCAATACTATTCAGATCATTTTGGAGCCGCTGCTTCCAATTTTGTGGGACTTTTACGGGACATTGAGATGTCAAGCCTTGCCGCCCAATGAAACCAAAATGCCTATATGCACGGGATGGTCTGACTCACATCACTTTGCCTGAGTAGACTTAGTCCTTCTAAGCGGTTTGCCGGTACTCATGCGTGGTTAGTTTCAGTTCTGTGTGGAAGTAGCATGCAGACCAATCTATTTCTCAAAGCACGACTTTTGATTAAATATGCAACGTGACTACATCTGTACAAAATGGGATTTGCCCCCTTGGGCAGGGCCAGAACACAGCCCAAAGATGTCACATCGAAATTCCGAATAAATTACTCCACTCTTCAGCCATCGATCTGTATCTTGAGGTAGTATCAAGACCCTAGCTTAAAAAGCATAGGAGCTGTGTGGCATCTAGTATGGACCAAACATCCAACCTTTTGCCTTTTAATCTCTGGTAACCCCGACACATGCCCTGAGCCAAACATTTGCACTTTTGTATTCTACTCTTCATTACATTCATTAATTAAGCAACATGGCTATGTTTGTACGAAATGGAATTTTGACCCTCCGCCTCAACCCTTCTAGCCAAGCACCAAGGGGGTCACATTTGTATATCCAGTTATAATTTCAAAGACTATTACCTGTGGTATTTTCAAGATTCTAGCTGAAAAATTCCAGGAGGAACAGTTGGTCGATTGATAAAAAAAATCAAACAAAACATTCTACTTTTTGACCTCTGGGGACTCCCAGCCATGACCACTCACCCCCATCCACCCCGCCCCCGCTTGACAAAGTTTACGCACCATTGCATTTTACCGTATACTATCTCCGATTTAATATGAAAATAACTATGTTTAATCGAAATGGATTTTTGATCCTCACCTGGCACCGCCGAGTAAATTCCGAATTAGCTTATCTAGTCCTAATTAACAGCGTTTATCAGAAAAGATGGTGGGACAGTATACCGCTACATACAGGTACCTCTCACGAGTACAAACCAGTTTACTTGGCTCAGAGCATCGAAAAGGTGTGAAGGTGACAATCATTTCTTTGTGTACTGTAGGTTACTACCGTGTTAAACCCCACCTCCCCCCCCCCCCCAAAAAAAAAAAGGTGTAATATTCATTTTTAATTTTTGTTTTTGTCTTTCTGTTCTTAAATAGTTTAAAGAAGATTAAGGTAGTTCACGCTGATGGTCATTGAACTATATGTGGATTAGATTTTATATTGTATGTTGCTTGTAGACTTGTTATTTTTTTGTCTTTTTCCGTGTCATATGTCGAAAAAATATGTGTTTAGATGGATCTTTTTAAGCCTAATTGTTTTCTTTGAAAATGTTCATGTAACTGTGCTGCCATTTTTGTCTCTCCATTTAAATTCATCAATCAATGATTCGAATATTTATGAATTGGCTTACAGAACTCAGACAGGTTTAAATTTGCTTTTACGGAACAGTAATAAATAAATAAAATGATATTACACACGACCTTTTTTCTCAAAATGGTTTTCTTGGGTTTAGCAGCAAAAAAAAAATCCCAACATATGATAATATGTAAGAAATAGAAATTAATAAACAAATCAATCACATAACCTTATCAACTTGGTTATCAAACTGAAAATGGAGATACAAATAAAAAACAAACAAACCAGATTTTTTTTTTTTATTATAATTTACTATTGTTATTTTTGAAGAGGGTTGGTGTTGATTTCATGCATGTGCCTGTGCAAATAAACAATAAAAAATTAAGTGATTTAATCATAATGGTTCTATAAAAGGACAAATTGTAACGTTCAAAAGGAGAAAATAGCAGTTCTATTTTCTTTTTTAGTCCTAGAAAACCGTAATTTTAATGTACATGCATCCCAAAATATGTTAATAAAGTGTGTACCCGTGAAATTACCTATATACCTATCGATGAAGTCATACACATCTTTTCTGATAAGCGCTATAGGGCTATCATTTTGCGTAAGTTAAGGGGTCTAGGAGCATTAGTGTGACATTACAGAGGGACGGACGAAGGGACAGATAGACGGGGGTATCACATTCTTCGAAATGCGCGGCGATAAAAATATGTTCAAATGTACATGCAAAAACATCCTGACAAACAAACATTTATTTAAAAACAATCACGTATAACCATGTTGAGCATGAATAAAGGTATTTAAATCTCGGGCCCCGGTTTTTATTAGGCATTTTTCTGTTAGGCACCCCCTGTATCCACGATACAACCAAACAGCCGACTACGGAGATCAGATGCAATTTAACACGTCACGTGCAGTGACGGAGAAAGGTAAGAGGGCGTTTTTTTCTCATTTTGTTCCTATTTAGAAAATAGTCTATGAGCTGAAAGTTTTGGAAGAAGAAAAAGCATACTTTACTGCTATTTTGGCCGTTCTCTTTCTATACTAGGGACAAAAAATAAGGGAACCCCCGAATTCAAATAGAAAGAAGCCAAACTTCAATGTCACAGGGAAGGTATATATGCAAAGGGGATTAGTATCTGGTTCATGCACCACGAGCATTGACACCTTCTGGGCATGCTAGTGATAGTGCGACGGATTATCTTCCTTGGTATCCGTCGCCATTTTTCTTGCAATGCTCGGCCAAGCTGTTGCAGATTGTTACAACGTTGTGGCCTGTTGCACACGCGGCGACCCAAGACACCCCAAATGTGCTCAATCGGCGACATATTGAGGGATTTGGCTGGCCACGGTAGTGTCCTTTCAAATGGATCTCGTCATTGTTTGTGTATCCACCGGTTTTGGAGAAATAGAAAGCAAGACATTTGGCTGACTTATTTGGAGACTGATTATCGATAGTTCTATTTTGACTCTGTGACTCTTTTCAGTCCACAGGGTAGAATCTGGCGCCTCTGTTTGCCCAACTCAGAATGTAGTTCATCTTTTAAGCTCACATTAGCACAAAGTTCTAATCATCAGGCGAGCTATTTTGATCGGCCTATGTATGTCGTGTCGCGCCAAGAGTTTGCTTTGAATGATAATTTTCCTAAATGTTTGGGCCGATTTCATTCAAACTTCACGGAATAGGTTCTATAGGTGAGCATTAGTACACATGTTGCTAATATGTATATGCCATCTCAAGTCGTGTGTGATTGTAACACCAAGGTAAAGCCCCCCCCACCCCCCCCCCCCAGTGGAAATCTTTCCACTGACCGTTCCAAGGCAGTTCTTCTGTGGCGGTTTATTTATGTTGTTGTTTGTTACTTACTGTGTGTATTACTTGTGTCTTTTTATTTTGGATGGCCATATGGCCATTTTGTGCGAAAGTAACTGTCCTTATGGCCTTCCTTTGTTTAGGTTTCCATTATGGTCTGGTCGCTTAATGTTTGTGTTTCTTTCCCTTTGGTGTCTTTGATGGTTGGAGTAAGTTAATTGTATCGATTCCTGATCTTTGTTTTACTTCTACTTTTAATGGAGTCCACATTCTCGAGTACCGCTCCCTCTAAGGTGTAAGAAGCCTTAATTTTGTTAGTTCTCTTCCTAGTAATCTGCATAATATTGCATTTAACGGGCTGCAATCTCACGCCCATTTTTCGTGCCCAACATCCTAATCTATATATATCATTCTGAAGTTTCAATGAGTCATCTGTATCTCTAATTTCCCGAGTCAGTGTCACTGGAAATATCATTGATGTACCAGGAGAACAACAGTGGACCAAGAACAGTATCTTGTGTGACTCCTTGTGGGACTCCAGACAAAACTAGAGCACACTCCGAAGATTCATCATTTACAACAATACGCTGTTTTCTGTAGCAAAGTAAGGAATCTATCCATTTGAGAATCTTTCCATAAATTTTCATTACCAAATAACTTAGATTTGAGTAATTCATGTGTTGGGGCGTCAAAAGCCTTCTCGAAGTCCAGAATAAATAGAGGATATTTACTTTTTATTTGATACTACCAAAAATATTTCATCGAATGTGTTGAAAAAATTAGAGTGAAAATTCTGAGGTTTTCAACACAAGAAATGAAATATTTTTAATATTTATCTAAAAAAGTAAATTTTCTTTTTATTTGATAATATTTTAGGACACGTACTGTAATTGATGAATTGGATCGTACGTCACAATTTTTGACTTGGCTATGACGTCACAACTGTCAGTTGCAAACCATAAACAGATCGCCATTTTTAATACAGCATTTTTACAGTTCAAATAATGCTTTTTCAAGGTATTTTACAGAATTATCTTAAAGAGAACATATGAATTTGGGCGAGAAAAGTAGTCCGGGCTGCTCCTGTGAAAAGAACATTCACACTGTGAAAATATCATTTATATTTAGTGTGAAAATATCACTTTTATTTGTTTCAGATATGCATTGATTTCACTGCTATGTATAAAATAAATGTGTCCACCTGTCCCCCTTTGTCCAAGTGTTTTGGCCCGTCATTAATAACTGTGCTCAGCTAAGTTTCACAATTATGCCTTTTCCTGAATGCATGCTGTATTAGGCAAGAGGCCTTAGAAGGTTGGAAAAGTTTTAGCATTCCCGGTACTAAAAGTTCATCTTGCAATATAAAAAGTGTAACCTTCTATCTGATTTCTTATGGCTTCAGTTCCCAATGCTGCATACCAATTTCCATGGTCATCGGACATTTGATTCTAGAGAATTTCAAATGTTTTTTCGTCACGGACGACGTCGACGGCTGAAGGGTATAAACTTGCATGTAAACTTCCCCACAGCCTAGAATAAGGGGAGTTAAAGACATGTATTACAAAGAAAACAGCAAATTAGAAATATCTCTGTAAAACTTTAAGTGGTCGCAAGGCATGTAGCTTGGACCAAGAGGAAGACGTGTTTCTGCCAGCTCATACTGACGCATATGCATATTTAAAATAATAATAAACCTGACAATACTAACATCTTTTCTCGTGTGTTGAGTCTGTTTAAAAAAGGAAAGAAAAACTGGTTTGGTGAAAAACAAAGGCGAATTGATGGATTTCGGTTGATTGTTTGTCAGTCGACCCAAAGTAACTTAGCACATTGGCTTTTCGTTGTTGGTGTCAACGTGACTATCATTGACTTGTTGGAAACTTAGGTTGTGCTATTCTTATCGCTAAGGTCGGTGGTCAGTGTTGCGTAATTGGATTTATCTATTGAATCTAGACTGGAATTTTATATTGGGTTTGGCAAAGGGAGTAGACCCAGGCCAGAACACTACGAACGCGGCGTCTGATCAGGGCCTACACTGTTTGCTTTAAACAAGGTCTAAGACACTTTGGTGACCAGTTTTCCAGCTACAATACGCTCTTAGATAATCGACCCACCGGTGCTCTGATTAACAATATTGACCGAAGTACAGCATTTCCTACCAGTGTTCCATCGGCAAAGATTTAATCCGCTATGCGCGTGTCCAAGGGCTTAGCAGCAATTACAGAGTCATATACTAACCAAAAGAGCCAAGCAATTTGCACAGGGAGAATGGTGTCATTGTTTGGCACACAAGTGATTTCGTAGGGAATGCTGTGCCAATGGTCCAAGAAAACACCAACTAGCCATCTTTAAAGAAGACGGAACTGCCAGCGACTGATTTTCCTAAAAACAGATAAGGTAACCTGGTAGGGCACACAACCCTGCAACAACATTGCTTTGGCGTAAGGTTTCTTTATTCCATATTGCCTGTCATTTTATTTCACAAAAGCCGGTTGCATCTTTTTCTGTCGCATATGCCGATGTCGGCTGCATCATTTTCGACGAAAGAGCTCTGTAGTCGGTTGCTTCCTCTAAAAATACACACCGAAGTGGATTGCATCCATAAATCCGACCCCAGATGTGTTTGAGGCAATATTGTGGGAAAACGTGTTATATTTGAATAATATATTTTGTTATTACGTGACCAGGAATGTGTATTGTATATACGGACACATCCAAGATGTAATTCGACAGAGCAGAAGCCAAGATATCTGGGATAAAAAAATGGGTTTGGTGTTCCTCACGCGAGGTTTCTATTTTAAATGTATACTTTTCAGCAGTAGGATTTGTCTTTTAATAGAACGCGAACGGCCACAACAGCAGTAATGTACGCTGTTCTTCTTCCAAAACTTTCAGCTCATAGATCTTTTTCTAAATAGAAACAAAATGAGAAAAAAAAATCGTCATCTTACCTGTCTCCGTCACTGCTCGTGACGTGTTAAGTTGCATCTGATCTCCGTAGTCGGCTGTTTGATTGTATGGTGGAAACAGGGGGTGAAAGTGATATTTTTCGACAAAATTATCAAAGTCTGTCATGGTTCGGTACCAATGATTAAATTAGCATACACCAAATACCTTATGTTGAAAATCGTTCTCCACCATTATGCAGAGGACAGTTACTCCTTCACTCTTCCTGGATGACTGGGTATCAGAGCACTTGTAACTGAGGCCACTTTTCAGTTAATCTTACCTTTCACACTGTTAAGTACAAAATAAAACTGGCGCACGGAAACGAAAATCTACAAACAACCTTTAAGCCTGCATATGTCCGATCACAATCTTTGTTGTTCTAATATGTACGAGGAGTGTTGAAATCAGCATCATTACTGCTTATGAAAAATCCTTTTTTGTGCTTTGTTACCAAAGGCAATTGCTATGGTTGCATTCGTAAACAAAAAGAAATACTGGGACTAACAAAAAATCAACCTTTGTTAAGATAACGAATGTCTTGACAAAAAGGCAGTAGCTATGGTTGCACTGCATTTATAAACAAAACAAAATACTCGGACATACACAAAACAACCTTCGTCAAGATTACGAAAAGGCACTTGCTATGGTTTCATGCACTGCATTTATAAACAAAAGAAATTTCTGGGACTGACATGCAATCAACCTTCATGAAGATTTCGAATATCTTGCCAAAAATTCACCCGATACTTCGGGGTGTTTAAAACCCAGACATTCACTTTTATCTGAAGGCTTTCGAGCTTGGCGTACATTATATTGTATATGTGCTCAAATGATAATCGTGTGCTAGTTTTTTTATCTATTTCATATTGGGATCAAATTAGACCCTTTAAGTGTTTATGGGCACATGATCAAAGTTTAATTGTGTGATTTTACCATGGCAGCCTGCTTTGCCTAAGATGCTGAAATATTCAGGACTTTCGTCAGTTAAATACATTACAAGTATTAGCTTTTACAGAAAGCTTGAGTCTACGCTCAGAACACATTAATTTGTGTAGCCATAGGATTGGAATGTCAAATGACAAAGCTGCTCATGTGTATTTTGTATAAGTGTGCCGGTAAATACTGAATCTTGTATAATAGCCAAAGATTCCAAAAGCTGATTCAAGTTTCACCAATCTTTTACTACAATAACCACTCTTACTAAGGAAAAGAAAATCAGTAGAACAGATGCATCTGCCTTCTTTTAGTGAAAACAAACAAAAATAGATTTACTGTACCATCGGAGGGAAGTCAACATCATGTGAACACAGAAAACAGTGTGCGCGATAAACTTACGGAAGTGTTTCGGCCAATCCCGGTTTTTAATCGTTATAACAAATATTAACGCTGCTGACCAGTCAATAGAAAATAGCATTCAGTCAGTAATGGCCTTTTCTTTAATACTTCTGGAGCAATAGTAAGCCTTAGGTAGTCTACACCTACAGGCAGAGACAATAACACGGATGGCATGCTAATAGAAAATAACATTCACCTAGCCATGACCTTTTCTTAAATGCTTCCGGAGCAAAAGTCATCCTTAAGATTGTCTATGCCCGTGGGAGTAGACAATGAGTTTAAATGTAACACTTAGTACATGACTAGACTGTATTTCAAATAATAGATACGTTTGAAATTGGAGTAAGGCTAATATTGCTGTACATCGCCCTTCAAGTTAATCTCGGCATGAATTAAGTTTGCCGCCATACGCATGTCAATTAAATCTTCTAGCGCACACATTAGCAGAACTCCATTTTAAGATATACTAACACCATACGATAACACATCCGTGTGACAATATACATTGAATCGGATCTCGGGAACAGTCAGTTTTCTAAATAGTCCGGGGTTTGAGACCAGATTTCTAAAGCATTATCATTACCCAGGAATCTTGCGCTTTATGCTCTATCATTGCGACGGAAGCCTAACCTATATATCACGTGATTATTTAGCACATTGGGCGGGGAAAAGGGGTTGGCACCTCGTTGAGTTTACCCCCACCCCATGCGAATAGTAAAGCTGGATTAAGTTTAGTCACGTGTAGCTTGCGCAAACAACTGAATTTTTATTATGTCATCAGTCGAAATATTGTCAATACTCAGAGACACCAAAATTCATTACATGAAGTAACTACATACGGTGTTACCATGAGTATATTTACAGGTTTGTTATCCTAAGTCGCCGATCTTAATTTATTTAGGTATTCATTTGCAACAGCCGTGTTAAGTGCAGTTGTGGAGCCTGTAAAATGGTTCCCCGTACTTAATCAATACAGCATTTATTTACTAAGTTTATAAAACTTCGAAGTTGAAGAAAGTTATCCGCGCCCGGAAAGCTCAGTCTGAAGACCACTTGCCGTGTAAGCAAGGGGTCACGGGTTTGGGTCCGGTTCGGGTCGCGTTTATCAGCTTCATTTCTTAGAGATTTATGTATTTATAAATAAAACACACACCCACAAAAAAAAAAAAAACAAAAAAAAAAAAAAAAACATGTGCCTGAGCTTTAACGTAGTGTATAGCCATCCCTTGATCATTCTTCTACTTTCCCTTTACCAAGAGTAGTGGTATAACCTGTAAACATGGATCATAAGAATATATAACCGGCACTTAATTTCTAAATATTCGTTGGCCAACCCCTGTTCACCATTCTCTCTTAATTATCCTGTGTCTCTTGTCTAGAACTTTATTTCCCTTTTAACTATTTCCTGTTACTGATATCTGCCATTAGTCCTATATTATGAACCAGTACTTCATCTACTTCTCACATACACACACGCACGCACGCACACACACCTCTCTCTCTCTCTAATATTTTTTCTGCAGCAAAATGATTGTATAAAGCCGCTAATCAGCCTCTAAAAGTAAATAAACAAAGTCATTCAATCGTAAACTATATAATAGCGTCTTTGTTATTGCAGTAAAATTTCGCAAATCATCAGCAGGTTGGATTGTTCCGAGACGTAAATTCATTAAAACTGCTTTTACTTCAAGTATGAAATACTGTAAAAAATCGGTCAACCCTTTGAAAACAGCCTGAAAAAGGGGCGCGATGCTATTTTCCCTGAAAACCGTCGTCTTCAAGAGGTATGTCTGTCATGGTAACTTCAGAAATAGCTATCATAGGTCATAGAATTAAAATTATATGATGTGTGACAAATGCAACTAAGCAATAAAAGATAACATAAGTTTCAAGCCTTTAGGCCTCCCCAATGAAATTCGTAACACAAGGCGGTCCTTCTGTCGCGGCTTATTTTTGTTATGGTTTGCCTTTGAATGTGTGTATCGCTAATATCGTTTTGTTTTGGATAGCCAATTGGCCATTTTGTGGGCAAGTTACTGTCTGTTTGGCTTTCCGTTATTGATGTTTCCATTGGGGTTCAGTTATTTCATGTTTGTGTTAAATATTTCCCTTTGGTGTCTGTGATCGGAGCTGTGGGTTAATTGTATGGGGTTAATTGTATGGATTCCTGATCATTGCCTTCACTTCTATTTCGCTACCAAATAAGTTTGTTTGATTGATTGAAGGTTTAAGGACCCCCTCAACATTATATATGGGTCATTTTGGAGACCTTGCTTCCAATTTTGTGGAACTTTTATCCGACATTGAGATGAAATGACATCTCAAGACTAACGCAAAAAACGGCAGGGCTTATACGCATGGCCAATCCGACCCGCACCACTTTGCCAGGGCAGACTACGACCCTCTAAAGCAGGTTACTCATGCGGTAGGTTTCAAAAGCACTATGCCATCTATTTCGCTAAGCCTCGAACGGCGGTGGCCGACTAGCGCAATCAGTTTAGCAGAAATTTGTGGCTGCTGTACCATGACAAAGCCAATTAAATATGTTTAGAGCTATACGACTATTAATAACCACTCTGGACACAGAATTATAGACAAGAGGCCCAATGGGACACTACGCTCACCAAAGCTCAAGTGGTCATAAATTGCACAATCCATTGTTGGCCATTTTTAGCTGACCTGGGCCGACGGATGGTGAACGACGGAGGACCCACTATACTAGGCTACGTAGCCTACGTGTATACGAAGCTTACATGTAAGTAAGTAAGGGACCAAACCTCAGCAGATGTTAAAAATTGGTGTCCCCTTGATTTGATAAAATGCATATTATTGACCTTGTCATCACCGTAGCCCTTTCAATTTTAATCGGATTTTCTAGAAACTTAAAAGCTAGTATAGTGGATCCTCCGTCGTCCGTCCGCCCGTCCGTTCACACCTTCGAGCAGTTATATCTCTGAAACCTGCAGGCTTATCCCAATTATTTATCATCTGCAGCATGCCTCTATCGGGCATTGATGACATAAGTTTTTTTTTTTTTTTCAAAATCGAACAAAAACTTTGGTTGCTATAGCAACAACAAGATCCCATAGACTTACAATGGGAAAATGCTTGTCATCCCCGTAGCGCCTTTAGCTTTGATCGGATCTTTCTGTACCTTATATATAAGGTGGCTTGGGATAAAACTCGGGTGAGTTCGAAAACCAGCAAAGTAGGCCTATTAATCATAGAGTTACGTCTCCTTGATTGCTGAAAATGCCTTTTTTGGCCTCACCGTAACCTCTTCAGTTTTGATCGGATCTTCCTCCAACTTACTTACAAGTAAGTCAGGGTTGAAAGCTTTGATGTGTTCGAAAACTTGCGATGTCGGTCGATTTTACACGGAGTTATGTCCCCTACTTTGCTGAAAATGCTTATTGTTTTCCTTGTCATCACCCTAGCCCCTTCAGTTTTGATCGGATGTTCTTGAAACTTACAAACAAGTAAGTCAGGGATAAAAGCTCAGATGAGTTCGAAAACTAGCGATGTCGGTAGATTACTTACGGAGTAAGGTCCCCTACTTTGCTGAAAATGCTTATTTTTAGCTCGCCTTACGAAAGTAAGGGGGAGCTATTGCCATACCCCCGGGCGTCCGGCGTCGGCGTCGGCGTCAGCGTCAGCGTCGGCGTCCGCATGTGGTTAAAGTTTACCTGCAAGCTCTTATATGTGATGTTTTACAACTTTATTTTGAATATATAATTAATAATTGCTAAAAAAACAATATTAAACATTATCATTGTACTTCATTTTACAGGTTTTTAGCTTACCAGAGCCGAAGGCTCCGGGGGAGCCAATAGGATAGGCAGTTGTCCGTCGTCGTCGTCTGCGTCTGCGTCTGCGTCGTCTTCGTCAACATTTTCAAACGACATCTCCTCTGAAGCCACTGGGCCGATTCAGCCCACATTTCATCTGTAGCATTCTTGGGCAGGGGGATTGAAAGTTTGTGTTTTTAATGAAAATCGGCTGATTAGTTTGGTTGCTATGGCAACTTAGAGTTTCCATTGGTTTAAACAATATTTTATTTCTAGCAAATATCGTGTACAATTAAATACATTGGAACTGACAAATAGGATTTGACAGTAAGCCTGAGGCTTATAAATATCATCTCCTAAAGAGTTTCCATTAACTTATAATGGGGAAAATAGAAAAGTGGCATTTACTGCCAAGCCTCTGCAGATATTTTGACAAAACTTTGATAGAAATATTCCATAGGTAAACTACTATCTGCTGTATGATTTTAGGCCTTCTGCTCATTTTTATTGGTTACCATGGAAACCAAAATGCAAAAAATAGACAAAAAATACGTAAAAAATCCTCTCCTCAGAAACCATATGCTATAGGAGGCTGAGACTTTATGAAAATATTCACAATATTTGCCTTTACAGGTTTTGTGTTTTTTATGAAATTTGGCCTTTTAGTTTTGTTGCTATGGCAACTTAGAGTTTCCATTGACTTATAATGGGGAAAACTGAAAAATGGCATTTACTGCCAAGTCATTGCAGATATTTTGACAAAACTTACATAAACATGTTCCTTGTGTAAACTTCTCTCAGCCATATGCTTTTATGTCAACCTGGGGGTCCCCTAGGTTGTGCGTGGCCATGCCCCGCCCCCTCCACTCCATAAAATGCCTTATATCTCAGAAACCTTACAGATCCCAACCCCTAAACCATATATATTCTTGTTCCTTATGATACGATGCATTAAGTGACACCAACCTGGGGGTCCCCTGGGATGTGCCGGGGACATGCCCTGCCCCCTCTATTTCATAAAATGCCATTTATCTCAGAAAGTATTCAGATCCCCACCCCTAAACTATATATATTCTTGTTCCTTATGCTAAGATGCATTTAGTGACACCAACCTGGGGGTCCCCTGGGATGTGCCGGGGACATGCCCCACCCCCTCCACTTCATAAAATGCCATATAGCTCAGAAACCTTAACCATACAGATCCCCACCCCTAAACTATATATATTCTTGTTCCTCATGCTAAGATGCATTAAGTGACACCAACCTGGGGGTCCCCCGGGTTGTGCCGGGACAATGCCCAACCCCCTCCACTTCATAAAAGGCCAAATATTCCAGTAACCTTGCAGATCCCCTGCCCTAAACCATATATATTCTTGTTCCTTATGATAAGACACATTCAGTGACACAAACCTAGGGGTCACCAAGGGTGCTCCCGGGCCATGCTTCTTCCCTTGACTTCACAAAAAAACACATATCAGAGAAACTGTTCAGAGCCCCACCCCTAAACCATATATATTCTTGTTCCTTATGATAAGATGCAATCAGTGACACCAGCATGCAGGTCCACCCAGGGTGCCATGGACCATGCCCCACCCCTTTACTTCATTAAAGTCCATATATCTCAGAAACCATACAGATCCCCATCCCTTAACAATATATATTCTTGTTCCTTATGATAAGATGCATTAAGTGACATCAACCTGGGGGCCCCAGGGATATGCCCCGACACCTCCACTTCATTAAAGTGCCCCATATCTCAGAAACCATTCAGATCCCCACCCTTAAACCACATATATTCTTGTTCCTTATGATAAGACGCATTAAGTGACACCAACCTGTGGGTCCCCCGGGATGTGCCAGGGACATGCCCCACTCCTTCCACTTCATAAAATGCCATTTATCTCAGAAACCATTGAGATCCCCACCCCTAAACCATATATATTCTCATTCCTTACGATAAGTTGCAGTCAGTGACACCAATTTTGGGGTCCCCTGGAATGTGCCGAGACCATGCCCAACCCAACCCCCTCCTCTTCGTAAAAGGCCAAATATTCCAGAAACCTTACAGATACCTACCCCTAAACAATATACATTCATGCTCCACCCCTTCACTTCACAAACGACCATATATCTGAGAAACTGTTCAAGGCCCCATCCCTAAACCATATATATTCTTGTTCCTTATGATAACACGCAATCAGTGACACCAGCATGCAGGTCCCCCCGGGGTGCCACAGGCCATGCCCTACCCCTTTACTCCATTAAAATCCATATATCTCAGAAACCGTTCAGATCCCCACCCCTTAACCATATTTATTCTTGTTCCTTATGATAAGACTCAACTTCATAATAGGCCAGAAACCATTCAAATCCCCATCCTATAATCACATATATTCTTGTTCATTGTTATTAGACACATTCAGTCACCCCCATCCTTGGGGGTCAGCAGGGGCCATTTCTCTCCCTGCCACTTCATTAAAGTGCCCCATATCTCAGACACCATTCAGATCCCCACCATTTAACCGTATATACTCTTGGTCCTTATGATAAGACTTATTCATTGACAACAATCTTGGGATTTTCTGGGATCTGCCATGCCTGATTCCCTCCATTGCTTAAAAGGCCTTACATCTCAGGAATCATACATACATATTCCCACAGATAAACCATATATGTCTTTGTTCCTTTTGATAAGACGCATTTAGTGACACCAACCAGGGCTCCATTAGCTCCATGCCCCGATCTCTCTACTTTTATAAAACACTTAATATTTCAGATACAGTCCACATGGATGCTCATTTGGGTATGGGGTTTGTTTGGGAGACTTTATAATTGGTATAATAAAATCATATCATGTTATAATACATGGCTGCCATTGGGCAGTGTCCACCTGAGCTCAGGTTTATGAACTTTGGCTCTTTGGTTTGTTTACTATGCCAAGTTTTGAGTTTCCATTGTCCTATAACGGGGAAAATTGAAAAATGACATTAATGCCTTTCAAGATATTTTGTCACACTTTCATAGAAATGTTCCTTTAATAATGTTCTTTTTGGCCTATTTGTTGCCACAGATGGGAAATTGTCAATTGTCACCTGTTGTCCTGCAACAACACATTCAAGCGACATCAAATCTAAAGCCACGAGGCTTATTGGGCCCAAATCTTATCTGTAGCATCCTAGGGCACAGGGCTTCCATGGTTAATTAAAATACATTGCTGCCAGTGGGCAGTGGCCCCCTGAGCTCTGGTGAGCATTGTGGCCCATGGGCCTCTTGTTTGGCTTAAATTGGACTTTTTGAGAAGTTAATATTTTCCTCTGTATTACCTCCCTTACTTCTCTGTGTTAAAGTTTACCTGCAAGCTGCGTGAGTTCAAATCCCGGGGGAGGAACGTGTTTTTTTTCTTTTCTTTTTTCTTTTTTTTTCTTTTTAAAAACATAGCGGGGTCTGGGGCTCAAGGTCAAGGTCACTGTGGCTGTTTTTAGAAAAACATTGTCATCGCTCTAGCGCCTTCATTTATTGATTGATTTTAATATAACTTCACTGAAATGTTTGGTATAATGATATTTCGAGTGACTTTGACTTTCAGGGTCTTGGGCCTAAGGTCAAGGTCACTACTTTCAGGGTCACGGGGTCAAGGTCACTGTGGCTATTTTTAGTAAAAACATTGTCATCGTTCTTGCACCTTAATTTATTGATGGATTTTTTTTTAATATAACTTCACACAAATGTTGGGTATGATGATATATCTAGCAAGTTCGACTTTCAGGTTCCGGGGCTGAAGGTCAAGGTCACTGTGGCTATTTTTAGAAAAAAACTTTGTGATCGCTGTCGTGCCTACATTTATGGATGGATTTTAATATAACTTCACAAAAATGTTGGCAATGATGATATCTTGAGCGAGTTCGACTTTCAGGGTCTGGAGCTGAAGGTCAAGGTCACTGTGGCTATTTTTAGAAAATCTTTGTCATTGCTCTTGCGCCTTCATTTATTGATGGATTTTAATATACCTTGACACAAATGTTTGTTATGATGATATCTTGAGTGACTTTGACTTTCCGGGTCAGGGGCTGAAGGTCAAGGTCACTGTGGCTATTTTTTCGAAAAACTTGATCATTGCTCTAGTGTCCAGATTTATTGATGGATATTAAGATACTTCATACAAATGCTGGGTATGAAGTTCAACTTTCAGGGTCTTGGGCTCAAAATCAAGGTCACTGTGGCTATTTTTAGAAAAACTTTGTCATCACTCTTAAGTACCTACATTTTTTGATGGATATAATGTAATTTTACACAAATGCTAGGCTTTTTTTTAAATTTGTCTTGCTCGACCATATTTGTATCGTCTGTGATGCCTTGTTATTACTTGGTAGTTTGTAGAATTTTTTTTTTTATCAAATATAGATTTCTTTTTCATTTTTTTTTTTTTTTGCAGCAGAAAGGCTTGAAAACAGGATGATTAGGGGTACATTTTGGTTCTCTTTCATTTACTGCAGTCTATTGGGCTGTTTTACAGGAGAAATCTTTTTTGATAACATGCCCTCATCCATCTTAGGCACCCGAAGGCGAGCTATGTTGTCTTCTGACAACTCTTGTTGACTTTATCGTCACCGTAGCCCTTTCAGTTTTGATCGGATGTGCTTGAAACTTACATGAAAGTAAGTAAAGGATGAGACCTCAGCAGATTTAAAATAATTGGTGAGGTCGGCCTATATTTCCGAGAGTTACATCCCCTTGATTTCAGAAAATGCATAGTTTTGACATTGTCATCACCGTAGCCCCTTCAATTTTAATCGGATCTTCTATAAACTTACTTATAAGTAAGCCACGGATTAAAGCTTGGATGAGTTCGAAAACTGTTGATGTCAGCCTATTCAGAGTTACGTCCCTTTGATTGCAGAAAATGCCTATTTTTCACTTTGCCATCACCGTAACTCCTTCAGTTTTCATCATGTCTTCTTGAAAATTACAAACAAGTAAGAAAGGGATAAAAGTTAGTATGAGTTCGAAAACTAGTCGGTCTGTTACTCACAGATTTATGTCCGCTACTTTGCTGAAAATGCTAGTTTTTTATACCCCGCCACACGATAGTGGTGTGGTATTATGATATATCGTCGATTGTCTGTTCGTCCGTCCGTCCGCACCATTTCCGATCGATAACTTGTGTAATTTTCCACGGATTGTTTTTTTTTTTTTTTTTTCAAATTTGCATACATGTTTATACCGGGAATGAGTGGTTTGGGATAGTTAATGGGTAAAATCCGTTAACATTTGACAGAGTGACGGCCCTTTTTAGTTCAAAATAATTTTTTTTTGGCGTTTCCGATCAATAACAGATTTTCTTCAAATTTTATATATTAATTGGTTTTGTGAATGAATGGTTTGAGATTGGTAATGGGCAAAATACGTTAACATTTAACGGAGTTATGGCCGTTAACAATTCCCATTAAATAGTTTTGGGCACTTATTCCTTTACTAAATGGAATATATGTATGAAACTTCACTTGTATATACACCAACGTAAGAACCAGGTTTTGGATTGTTAATAGGCATTGTACGTTAACATTGGACAGAGTTATTGCCGTTAACAATTTCGATTTAATGATTTCTGGATTCTTATTCGTTTATTTTATGGAATAATTGTATGAACTGTTGTATATATATTGGTATTAGGAATGTGTGGTTTGGGAATAGCTCATGGCATAAACACGTTAACATTTGACAGAGTTATTGTCGTTAACAAGTTCCACTAAATGGTTTCTGAACACTTAATCCATATTAAAGGGAATATATGGATGCAACTATATAGACCACTATAGGAAGAATGTTTAGTACTGTTAATTGGCAAAATACGTTAACATATTCGACAGTAATATCCGTGTACAAGTCCCATTAAATGCTTTTTGGGCTCTTTTCCTTAACTTAATGGAATATATGGATGAAACTTCACATATATGTCCTATTAAAGGAAACACGTTTGGGATTTTTAATTGGCAAAATACGTTAACTTCTTTGTCAGAGTTAAGGCCATTAACAATTCTCATTAAATGGGTTTTGTTTTTTGTTCCATTACTACTTTTTAGAATATTTGGATAAAAATTCATAGATATATAGACCATTTATAGAAGAATGGTTGGGGTGGTTAATGGGCAAAATGAGTTAACATTTGGCAGAGTTACAGTTTGTAACAATTTCCATTAAATAGTTTTTGAACTTTATTCATGTATTTATTTAAAATGTTAGAAACGTTTTTGGCCAATATCTGCTTCACTATATGGAATACCTTGATAAAAATTTTACAGATATATAAAACAGTTAAGGAAGCCTATGGCGGTCATGGATCGAACCATATTGGCCTGCAGTGGTAGGGTATCATGCAGTATTAGCAATGTTTTTATTGACCTTGCCATCACAGTAGCCCCTTCAGTTGTGATCAGATCTTCATGAAACTATCATAAAAGCAAGTAAGGGATAAAAGCTTGAATGAGTTAAGAAACGACGAGGTCGGCTTATTTATCATAGAGTTACGTCACTTTGTTTGCAGAAAATGCCTTTTTTTACCGTGTCATCACCGTAGCTTCTTCAGTTCAGATCGAATCTCCTTTAAACTTACATTTAAGTAAAAGCTCGGATGAGTTCAAAAAAAAACTGATGAGGTTAGCCTATTTATCATAGAGTTATGTCCCTTTGATTGCTGAAAATGCCTATTTTTGACATTGTCATCATCGTAAATAAAAATCAAAAATGAGTTCCTGTAAGAGCAATGAAAACATTCATAAGAAAGAAGATGGGTCATACTACGTAGTTTCGGCTCATAAAGCCTCATCAGTGACCCTGTAATGATCCGGCAAAGAAAGCCAGAGGAAACATACTGCAATTTTGCGAATTTCGAATAGGCAGTCGATTCAGACTGATATAAATCAAAATGGGTTCCAAATAATTAAAATATAAACTGCACTATGGTTGATGTACGGGGAGACGTTTTACGGCCGCCACACGGCACAACACCAGCTGCAGTGAAGGCAAATAAAAATCAAAAATGAGTTCCTTTAAGAGCAATGAAAACATTCATAATAAAGAAGATGGGTCATACTACGTAGTCCCTTAGTTTTTAACGGACCTTCCTGAAACTTACATAAGTTAGAGATAAAAGCTTGAATGTGTTTGCAAACTAACATTGTTTGCACATTACTCATAGAGTTAAGCCCCCTTCTTTGCTGAAAATGCCTATTTTGAGCCTTGTCATCACCTTAAGTCTTTTAGTTTTGTTTGAATTTTCCTGAAACTAGCAAACTATGTTGGGAATGAAAGTTCGGATGAGTTTAAAAACTGGTGATGTCTGCCTATCTGTCATAAGAGTTATGTCCCCTTGGATGTTAAAAATACCTGTTTTTGACATTGTCATTAGCATAAATCCTTCAGTATAGATTGGAACTTCCTGAAACGTTTAATCTGTTAGCTCAGGTGAGCGATATAGGACCATCATGGCCCGCTTGTTTAAATAAACCATAGTGACTTGCTTAGCAGAGCTCTACCCAAGAACCGTTGCTGCCAAATTATTTTGAAACCAACCAGTGATTTTTGATGCCGCCTCTGGGACCTTTGTCAACTTTGAACAATGTTAATAGGGCAGAGTCCTAAATGCTGCATACCAAGGTTTTTTCTGTTCCTGTGATCCTTTGTACCGATTATAGACATGGCAACCACGCAGATTTCTTAAACATACCTTGATTTCTTAATACCATTGTTGTTTTATATGTAATTGGGTTTCATTCAGCACAGTTGCTTCAGAAAAGTAAAAAACATCACGAAAACACGCCTATATACTTTGACCCCTTAAACCCCACTTTTATATACTAAAACTGGGGTTTACAGGTGTAAACCTTATTTTTCTGATTTTTGCTCTAAAATGTAGATTGTGGGTACTCGTTAGAGCCGGCTCGATGAGGCGGTTCTAACGAGTGTCCACAATCTATATTTTAAGCAGAAATAAGAATGATATCACAAGTTTTCATTTTAAAATTTTCGTTTATATTGGCGTGTTTTTTGTAATTAAAATCTGTTAGCTGATATCCGATACGGGTAACTCTGATGTCGAAGACTGCAACAGAATCAGAAAAGTCCTATCATTTGCCTTTTTCATACAAATTTCTATGTGGCTGAATGTGACCATGGCGTAAGATAGGCCAAGGTAATCGAAAGGCAATCATTTGAACAAACTTGGTAGGGTCCGAGTCCCAAATGCTGTATGTATACCAAGTGTCAAGTTCATCGACCATTTGGTTCCCGAGAAGAAGATTTTCATTTTTTTTCTACCTCATATGGACACGGTCATTACCAACAAACGTTTGTTTCAGACCAAATGGATGCTTCATAAAATGTTTTTGATTCAACTGGCTTTGGAAATGTCGCTTGGAATTGTTGATGACGAAGACGATTCTAACGACGATAACGACGGACCATTGTCTCTCCTGTAGGCTTCCTGTGATCCTTTGGCTCTGGTGAGCTGCAGATATGATATAAAGGTTTCGATGTACGAGTTGCAAACACCAAATTTGGATGCAAAGCTGTATTATTTTTTTTTAAATCAGATCATTCTTTACCGCCGACGCCGAACCCATGGAAGTAAGGAAGAAAAGGTCACTCAGGAAAGGTCACAATCTAAGAATACACTGTTCGTTTTTTAATAATCCTACTTATAATCTAACATGATTGTTTATAGAAATTCGGAATCAGTTTGGTACGTCTATACCACCACATAAGTGAATTATGCATCACAAATAAATAGCGGATGATTAAGAGAGAAAAGGGGGTAGGTACAATTTTCTCCTCATTTCATTTCTTTTTCCCCCTTACGGGCCTCCTTGGCCTAGTGGTTAAGAGCGCTGACTCTTGATCATTAGGTCTCTCACAGCTGTGGTTCGAGGCTCGCTCGGGTCATATGTGAGACGCCAAGTTCTGCAACGGAAGGTCAGGTGGTTTTTCTCCGGGTACTCCGGTTTTCGCCCACCTCTGATTAACGATCGGCTCGATATGAGTAAAATAATCTTGAAAGGGCCGTAAAACCAAAAAAAAAAAATTCTTTTTCCCCACTTTTTGTTTTTCTAATTCCATTTTTCAAGATACAGACAGGCTTCGCAACAATTTCATATTATAGTAAAGCGTAAGAATATAAGATGCATTAAAAACCTTAAATACGAGTGCTACGAATTTCAAATCCTCGACTAAATGAAAATTTGTCATGCTTATTTGTACCCAAAACTTAGGTTGTGGGTGCTCTTTAGAACCGCCTTATTGGGCCGACTCCAAAGAGTATCAACAACTTTTGTCTTGGAGCAGAAATATGAAAAATAATGTATACTCAAGTCAAACCCACTGTTCTCTAAATAAAGTGGGGTTTAGAGGGGTATTCAATACAGGGGCGTTTTAACGTGATGACCACTTATTTTTATATTCTGATTGACAGTTCAAAGAAGAGTATGTCAAATGTAACAAGGACTTTCAGATACTCACCTACATAATTGGAGACGAAGCATCATCATTATCAGCCCAGGCCCTTTATACAGTCAGTTCCAAGGAAATCAGTGGTTACGTCGGCAAACTAAAGGCTTCTTCCACAGGAAAATATACAATCTTATATGCAGGAACCTCTGATGGACAGTTAATAAAGGTAATGGAGGTCAAGTTTCACTAAATGCTATTTATTACCTGTAAGATAATGAATACACTTTCAAGGGTGGGAGTTGGGTTATTTCTTTAAAATAAACATAAGACGTCAAGAGCAAATTCATTTCTTTAACCATTATCCATCCGAATAAATTAATTTAGCCCAAACATTTCTGACTTTCGTGTTTGTTGTGTTCAGCAGGATAAGTGTTAAGAGCAGCCTTATAATAAAGTCGATTTTAGCTCCCCAGTGAAATACTTTTCACTGACCGTTCCAAGGCGGTTCTTTTCTCGTGGTTTATTTTTGTTTTAGTTCTTCTGTGCGTGTGTGTCGCTTATATCTTTTTGTTTTGGATGGCCACTGGCAATTTTGTGGGAAAGTATCTGTCCTTCTGGCTTTCCGCTGTTGCTGTTTCCATTAGGGTCTAGTTATTTCATGTTTGTGGTTCTTTCCCTTACGTGTCTCTGGTGGGAGGTGTGGGTTAATGTTATCGATTCCTGATCATTGCCTTTACTTCTATTTTGTTCACTGATGAACTCAAATTTGTAACGCAACAAAACGCAATGTGCCACCATACATCTAAACTCCATTTTCAACAATATACAAAGTTTGTAACTTTGCAACTATGAGGTGCCGTTTTACTATTTAATCGAATTTCAAGATATCATTAAAGATATTTATAAATAATATTAGATATCTACTATTTATTTTATGATATCAATTATATGTTACGGGATATCTATTATTCCAATTATAGATAACAATTATCCGATACATTGATATATTGTAAAACAGTTTAGGTAATCAAGAATTACAGTTTTTGATAGCCATAATATATTTTCTGATACCAATTACTGAAAATTGTGATATCTATAATTCAGCCTTTTAAATGATATCTTCAATTTGATTGTTGTATATATCTATACATGCAATAAATAATGGATATTATAAATAAATTTATAGATATCAACATATATATATATATATATATATATATATATATATATATATAACTATGAAAAAATTAAAAACACTGGAATAAAAGTTATTTTTCCTGTATTTTTAACAACCGGTTTCATCCATGATGGAATTTTCAAGTTAACAATGATGTTTATTCAAATATAAACATCATTGTTAACTTGAAAATTCCATCATGGATGAAACCTGTTGTTAAAAATACAGGAAAAATAACTTTTATTCCAGTGTTTTTAATTTTTTCATAGTTATATTTACCCGCATTGTGGATATTATTTATATTTAATCTATATATATATATATATATATATATATATATATATATATATATATATATATATATATATATATATATATATATATATATATATATATATATATATATATATATATATATTACATTTCATTTATAACTGATAATTATAGATATCAATAATTTTAATTATAGATATCTATATTTTGATTTATATATATATATAGTTTGATTTATAGAAAATAAGCATGGACGGACCTTCTCGCACCCCTTTGCCTGGGCAGGCTTAGATCCTCTAAGCGGTTTACCAGTACTCATGTACGGGTCAGTTTCAGCTCTGCGTGGAAGCCTCATGCAGCCAATATATTTCTTCAAGCCCCGATGGGCGGGGGCCAAAACACAGACTACCCCGTACATCAACCATAGTGCAGTTTATATTTTACTTTTGGTCCTTTGAGATCAGCGTGGATATTCTGAGAAATCAGAAATATATTATTGGTTTAGACTCATATTCTAGACAGGTTTTTAATTATTTGGACCCCATTTTGATTTATATCTGTCTTTGAATCGACTGCCTATTCTAAATTCGCAAAATTGCAGTATGTTTCCTCTGGCTTTCTTTGCCGGATCATTACAGGGTCACTGATGAGGCTTTATTAGCCGAAACTACGTAGTATGACCCATCTTCATTCTTATGAATGTTTTCATTGCTCTTAAAGGAACTCATTTTAGATTTTTATTTACTACAAGTCACCTAGTAATATAATTGGAGAGGGAGCGTCATCAGTATTAGCCCAGTATGTGTAATTAAGGCGTAACTATACCAAATTTAGTGACACAGAGGCATTTCTGATTTTTAATCTTTATCAGTGTGTCTAAACCCAAAAATTTTGAAACCGAAACGAATGATGGACAAGACCCGGAAAACACAGCACATCCCCCTCCGAGCACACACCGCCGACGTAGCTCATAAGACAGGTCAACTGGAGGCATCAGGCAAGAGCCGTCTACCCTAGGACTTATAGGCGTCCCCCACCGAGCCAACATCCGTAAACATGGCCCACACTCCACTGAAGTCCCGGGCATTAGGAAGTAGATGTCCAAAGTAGCGAGGCGTGCAAAATTTAAGATATAACTAAAAGTGGCAACCCAATCCGCTAAGATACATGTCTCACCTGACAAGTCAGTCTTAGTTTTAGAAAAAATAAAATTTTATACTGCAAATTAAAAGCTATAATATAGTTATTTAAATCAGTACTTCAGTACTGACGTCAACACCGCAGTATCAACCTCAGCACTAAGGAACTGATACTGAGCTGATGATACCCTCGGGGACGAACGAATCATCCACCCGCAGAGATACCGACTCAGTGGTTGCAATTAAGGTGTATCTATACCAAATTTAGTGACACAGAGGTCTTTCTGATATTTAATCTTCATCAGTGTGTCTAAACCCCAAAATTTTGAAACCGAAACGGATGATGGACAAGACCCGGCAAACACATCACATCCCCCTCCGAGCACACACCGCCGACGTAGCTCATAAGACAGGTCAACTGGAGGCATCAGGCAAGAGCCGTCTACCCTAGGACTTATAGGCGTCCCCCACCGAGACAACATCCGTAAACATGACCCACACTCCACGAAAGTCCAGGACATTAGAAAGTAGATGTCCAAAGTAGCGAGATGTGCAAAATTTAAAATATAACTAAAAGTGGCAACCCAATCCGCTAAGATACATGTCTCACCTGACAAGTCAGTCTTAGTTTTAGAAAAAAAAATAGAATTTTAAACTGCAAAATTAAAGATATAATATAGATATTTAAAACAGTACTTGATTACTGACGTCAACACCGCAGTATCAACCTCAACACTAAGGAACTGATACTGAGCTGATGATACCCTCGGGAACGAACGAATCATCCACCAGCAGAGATACCGACGCAGTGGTTGCAATTAAGGCGTAACTATACCAAATTTAGTGACACAGAGGCCTTTCTGATATTTAATCTTCATCAGTGTGTCTAAACCCCAAAATTTTGAAACCGAAACGGATGATGGACAAGACCCGGCAAACACAGCACATCCACTTCAATACCTCGGGAGGAAATCATGCAGCATTACTTGCTAAGCCGGTGTCCAACTAGTCCAGAATATGATCTCGTAGCGTTTCATTGATTCCATTGTGGAATTTTGAAAATATTTGAGGGTCACTGATGAGGCCTAATTGGCCGAAACTAGCTAGTCTGGCCCAGAAAACCTGTACACTTCATATTTTCCGGTTATGTGGTATATTCCTTACTTCCAAAGGATAACCCTTTTATAGATCATATTTATGTTTCCAGTACTTATGACATGCTATCTAGGTGATGACATGTGGTACAATTTCTTCTTTATCATTGAAACATAGATTGTTGTAATATTGTTATAGATGTACCCATTTTAGATGACGTAGGTAGTGCCTCGACTAGTCGGACTATAAGTCAAACGAAAACGGTGCTAACCAAACTGTTTTCATCACGAAAACACGCCTATATAATTTTGACTCCCTTGAATCTCACTTTTATATAGTAAAACTGGGGTTTACAAGGGTAAACCTTATTTTTCTTATTTGTGTTCTAAAACATAGACCGTGGGTACGTGATTCTAACGAGTACCCACAATCTATATTTTGAGGACAGATAAGAAAAATGTCACATTTTTTCACCTGAAAATTTTCGTTTTTTTTTTTTGGCAGTAAAGTTTACAATGTATTTGTATAGGCGTGTTTTCGGAAGTAGTCCTGTTTACTGCGTTCAAGTAAGCTATTATTGCTAGAAATGACTTGAGGTTACATTATTTTATTAATCTTTTTCATCATTAGAAGTTTCTCTATATATTGTGTGACTTGTCAAGGTTTTAACATGTCCTAAAACAATTGCTAAAGTTCCATATGTTCATTCTAATTGCGACCCACTCAGTTTACATAATACATTACAACTGTTTTGTTTTTATCTCTTCTCTGTTTCATTCTGATTTTTCTCGTTTGCTTTCTTAATGCTTTAACATTCGAACGTCTTGTTCGTTTTCGATTACGAAAGATTACGAAATGTTAAGTCATTGTAAAGTGTTTTTTCTTGCATTACCCGGGTACAATTGTGAAAACCACTGCTGTTCAATTCAGCATGCGGTCTAGTGTCGGCTGTGACTGAGAAGAACTGTGTTTGATTCCGTTTAAATACAACACAGTTGAAAACAGCTTTGAAATTGAGTCCGATGCAGACGCATAGGAAGAGTTAAGCTTAGAAATCAACAGCATGGCTGTTCCAGAGTGCGAATGGAGTTTAAATTTGGCTCGAAACCCATTTATTCGGCACTTATGGTAAAATGATATTTTAGCAATTTTATTTGTGAAGTGAAATACTTTTCACTGACCGTTCCAAGGCGGTTTTTCTGTCGCGGTTAGGTTTTTTTATAGTTCGTCTCCGAATGTGTATATCGCTTATATATTTTTGTTTTGGGTAGCCAATTAGCCATTTTGTGGGAAAGTATCTGACCTTTTGGCTTGTGAAGTTTCTGTTAGGGTCTAGTTATTGCATGTTCGCGTTTCTTTCCCTTTGGTGTCTCTGATGGGAGGTGTTGGTTAATTGTATTGATTACTGATCATTGCTTTCACTTCTTTTTATCTCACCTGTCATGTAATGACAAGGTGAGCTTTTGAGATAATTTTTCGTCCGTTCGTGCGTAGGTCCGTGCGTCCGTAAGCATTTTTTTCAAACGACATTTCCTCCTAAACAACTGATCGATTTTGATCAAACTTCATAGAAATGATCCTGATGTGGTCCCCTTTCAACGTTGTTCAAATAGTTTCTCTCCATTTCACATCAAGGTCATGGGAGCAAAAAATAGATTTTTTTAAATGAATAATTAAAAAATCTTCTCCTCTGAAACCGCAAGGCTCAGGCCTTTGATATTTGGTGTGTAACTTCATCTAGTGGACCTCTATCGAGATTGATTAAAATATTGTCCTGGGTCCAAAAATGCCCCCACCCAGGGGCCCTTTGGTTTTACATAGACTTACATAGGGAAAATCTTCTTGACTGAAACCAGAAGGCTCAGGTGTTTGATATTTGGTATGCAGCTCCGTCTTGTGGACCTCTATCAAGATTGTTCACATTATAGCCCTAGGGCCAAAAATGCCCCCGCCCCGGGGCCCCTTGGTTTTACATTGGCTTATATAGAAAAAAAATCTTCTCCTCTAAAACCGTAAGGCCCAGGTCTTTGATATTTGATGAGTAGCTTCATCTACTGGACCTGTACCCAGGTTGTTCAAATTATAGCCCTTGGGCCAAAAATGCCCCCGCCCTGGGGCCCTTTCGTTTTACATTGACTTATATAGGGAAAAGCTTTAAAAATCTTCATGTCTGAAACCAGAAGGCTCAGGTGTTTGATATTTGGTATGAAGCTTCGTCTTGTGGACCTCTATCAAGATTGTTCAAATTATAGCCCTGGGGCCAAAATTGCCCCGGCCCCGGGCTTCTTGGTTTTACATTGACTTATAGGGGAAAAATCTTAATAATTCCCCCTCCCCCCTGAATCCGCAAGGCCCCGGTCTTTGATATATGGTGTGTAGCTTCATCTACTGGACCGCTACCAAGATTGTTCAAAGTATAGCCCTGGGACCAAAAATGCCCCCGCCCCGGGGCCCTTTGGTTTTACATTGACTTATACATTGTATATGGAAAAACTTAAAATATCGTCTTGTCTGAAACCAGAAGGTTCAGGTGTTTGATATTTGGTATGAAGCTTTGTCTTATGGACCTCTATCAAGATTGTTCAAATTATAGCCCTGGGGCCAAAAATACCCCCGCCCCTGGGCCCCTTGGTTTTACATTGACTTATATAGAAAACATCTTTAAAATTCTTCATCTCTGAAACCGCAAGGCCCATGTCTTTGATATTTGGTGTGTAGCTTCATCTAATTGAAGATTGTTCAAAGTATAGCCCTGGGGCCAAAAATGCCCCCGCCCTGAAGCCCTTTCGTTTTACATTGACTTATATAGGGAAACCCTTCAAAGCTCTTCTTGCCTGAAACCAGAAGGACCAGGTGTTTGATATTTAAGACCGTTCAAATTATAGCCCTGGGGCCTAAAATGGCCCTGCCCCGGGTCCACCAGGTTTTATTTAGACTTATATAAGGAAAACCTTTAAAAATCTTTTTGTTTGAAACCAGAAGGCCCCGGTCTTTGATATTTGGTATGAAGCTTCACCTTTTAGACCTCCCTCAAGATAATGCAAATTATAGTCCTGGGGCCAATAATGGCCCTCTTCAGGGCCCGCTTGTTACACTATGGATCAGGTGTGCGATCCAGGGCCATCATGGCCTCTTGTTTATATAAAATGTATGTTTGTTTAGCAAATTAATCCTGTTAGTTTTCTAAAGCATATTGAAGTGTACAGTTTAACAAAACACATACAGTTTAAAAATAAATGGCTTTTGACCTGAAACAACATTATTATATGAGACAAGGACTTATCGGATATACATCTACAACTGCACTTTTAAAGTAATAAGTTCATGTCATAATATATAATGTCCTAGAGAAACATAAGCAATGAAATATTTTATTAAATTTAACTTTCATGTTTGGGAATTAGATATGTTTTTACAAAACTTTGATCTTAAAATAAATATTTAATTCTTTGAACAATCAATTAATACTAACTAATCACAAGTGTTTATTTAGAAAGATACGATGCTATTATTTGAAGCGAACTTTTGTTTCGTTTTAATAATATCATAACATATGGATTTGAAATATTATGTTTTTGTGATTTCAATGTGAAACGATGAAATATACGTACCAATTTTGTGTTCATTGTAGTTGTTTGCTTGCAATTGTAACAAGTGTAAACCTTTATCTTGAAAAATACTTATTGTGCCTTCTGTCCGATTTGCTAGTAATACTTTTACGTTTTAACGACTTTCGGTGATACTATGCTGCGAGCCCATATTAAGGGCTATTTTTATGGACACAATTGTACTGTCTCCATTATTTATAATGAAAATATCGTATTTGAAAAACAGAAGTGGAGGCAATGATCAGGAATCGATACAATTAACCCACAGCTCCCATCAGAGACAGCAAAGGGAAAGAAACACAAACATAAAGCAACATACCCCAATGGAAACACCAACGGTGTTAAGCCAAACGGACAGTTACTTTCCCACAAAATGGCCAATAGGCTATCCAGAATAAAATAATATAGGCGACACAAACACCCAAAGGCAAACCATAATAAGAATGAACCGCGACAGAAGAGACGCCTTGGAATGGTAAGTGGAAACGAATTCAATTGTTGGGGGGGGGGTTCCTTTCAAAAACTCAATGCACGTATCTACGATGGCTTACTAAGGTCACAGATCGTATGGGTATATTTGTGTTCTATAAATTACATGAAAGGGGGTGACTTTAAATTTAACCTGTTGGTTTTCTTTTGCTCCAGCATGTCAGTTGTTTCTTGCTGTCGAGTCCTCACCGTTGTTTCAACTCTGTGGTTGTTTGATATTTGCGTTCATGGAGATGTTGCGCTAATGAGTTAGGAGGCCTTCATGCGGACTGAACACATTGTCGTAATCGCGACGGAAGTAAGGGGGAGGATTGTGGCCACGTAAAATCGATTTAACCCCCCCCCCACACACACACCCACCACGTGGAATTCGTTTCCGCTGACCGTTCCAAGGCGGCTCTTCTGTCGCGGTTTATTTTTGTTATGGTTTGTCTTCGGTTGTTTGTGTCGCTTATATTATTTTATTTTGGATAGCCTATTGGCCATTTTATGGGAATGTAACTGTTTCCGCTGTTGATGTTTCCATCAGGGTATGTTGTTTTATGTTTGTGTTTCTTTCCCTTGGGTGTCTCTTATGGGAGCTGTGGGTTAATTGTATCGATTCCTGATAATTGCCTCTACTTCTATTTTGAATGCTGTTGCATATGTCAATATATAGTTATCCGTCTTTCCCTTACTATATTTAGTTCGTGTTTTCTTAATTTCATACATTTTCTATCACATTCACAGAATAATTTTGATGCTTTGAATGCGAGCCCTTGTTAATTCATACAGCCCCTCTAGCCTCAATTGTAACCATACTTCGCATTCTTCTTGCTTAATGAATATGGAATGTTTGTGCTACTGGTTTTAGGGTGACAGGAATTGAATAGTAAGTATTATCTGTTTCAGTTTTAACCCCCATTTTATTCACTTAAACTTCTAAAACTGATATTTTTTTATCACTACATTCAGCCGTAAAGTTTATAACTGAGTGTAAGCTGTTAAGGATATTTTAAAATTCTAATAATTCCCGTTTTGACGTTTTCCTTGTGATATAGCATTCATCTGAAATCTTTCCTAGTTTTTAAAAATTCGCTTGTTAACTGCAATTGTTAACTGATTGCCGTACTTCGCATTTATTTGCATATACATATAAACAAGTCCAGGTGAGATTTATGTTCCCATTTTGGCTCAAAACTCATGGTTGGCATGTTTGGTAATTAAAGCTCTATGGATTATGTCGGTTATATAAGGAAATTTTGTTCCTTTGAAAAGGCCGTTAAAATGTTCACCGTTTATTCACCAACGTTTGTCTAGACCTCTTGGTACTAGGCTCCTGGCATGACTATTTATACTTCAGGCAACATGCTGTTACAAACCTTTCACATGTTTTAACCCATTTAGTACCAGAAACCCCAAATCGGGTACCCTGGCAAACAGTGCAGGCCCAGATCAGACGCCGCAGAACGCGGCGTCTGATCAGGGCCTCCACTTTTTGCTAAAAGTTCAGTCATTTTCCAAATAAATTTTGAAGAAAACACAATCTGACATCCCTAAATTTTGAAATGGACTCATGCAATATATAAGGAGGAAGATTCCATTTGGTACAAAAAGGGTTAATACATGTCTGAAGAGGTGCATGTTCTTTGTTGTTTCCTTTCATTATCCTGAAATGATTTTTATGTTCCCGGTAGCGATACCGGGGATAGTTTGTTTTTCCCAGTCGGTTTGTTTGGTTTGTTTGTTGGACAACTTTGACCTGTGACCTTGACCTATGATCTGATTTATTACAACCTTTGAACCGTTCGAGATAGAGCCTTCATATTTGGCATATAAGTTCCTTGTGACAAGGGCTTCACACGCATATTAAGAAATGACCTGTGACCTTGACCAGTGATCTACTTTATTATAACTTTTACCTTCGACCTTGACCCTGTAACCTACTCTATAGGAAATGACCTGGGCCTGGGGACATGTTCGTGTTTCACAAACACATCTTTTTCTCACTTGTTTCGCATTTTTACTGTTAAACTGCATATAGATTAGGTACTATGTGAGCGCAACCCCTCTTACAGTTCTACGCTGTTCCTTTTGAAACTTTATACATGTTTGAATATAGGACTGAATATGTGCATGCGTTTTATTTCTCAAAATACTGATTTCGTTTTCACTATTCTTTTTTATATTTTTAACATAGACGTTTTTAGCTCTAAAACAATTTCAGTTTAAAGGTTGTCGCTACCTTGTAGGGTAACTCTTCTTACAGTTTGAGCATAAAGATACCTAGTTTCATTGTACACAAAGCACTTCTAGAAAAGGAGGATACTTTTTGTTATCTAGAAAACAAATTCTGATTCAAATGTACTGTTATTTGCCTTTTCCAAATAAAAGAAGGCATTTGCAATGAGAGTAGTAGCCCGATGTCATCATATCAGAGGATTTTTACTTTACTAGAATGTATTTTTCAGTTAAATGTCAATACCCATCAGGCTGAGGTATTTGAAACAAGGACAGTAGACCAAGGACATCCTATCACAGGAATACATGTTGAAGCAGATGGGAAGATACAATTTGTTATGAGTGACAGAAAGGTAAGTTTATAATTAGAGCCGCATCTACGTAGTCTGTAAAGCACCACGGGGTTTACTGCTTTGATTGTAAAACTTCTCTAGTTCCTATAAGTTAATATTCAAGTCGATCGCTAGTGTTTGTATCTGGACAGGCCGGTTATTTATATCCATGTAACGTTAGTTGCCTGTGTACATGAATTCGCCTCAACGCAGTAAGACGAGGGGGAAAACTGCAACTGCATTAATGCATTGCCGATTTTAAATGAACGCCTCGTTAGGTCTCAAAATCATATAACTATTTTTAATCCCCCGCAACGAAGCGGAGCGGGAATTTCAGGAATGACCTTCGTATGTCCGTATGTTGGTCCGTAACACTTTCTTATCCGCTCACTATTTCATTAAAACTAGTAAGAAAAGGTAACTCAGGTAAGGTCACAATCTAAGAATGCAGCCGTCTCTAGTCACCTATAGCAAGTGACACAGAGGCACACACAAAAACAGACGAAACATGAACAAACGGCACAAAGCCAAATAACAAATACGACACTGCAAAAGAACGGCCTCCTTGGGACGGTTAGTAGTAAAACTACTGGTGGTGGTGGTGGTGGGGGGGGGCTTCAACTCCCGAGTTTATGAAATTTCAACCTCGCCCTCAGTTCCAGTACAGTATCAAACAAAATAACAAATAACAAATTGATCCGCATGGAGGCATTCTAGCTCAACAGTATGTCATGACAAAATATATGGTAAAATGGCAATGTATTGATTGATATTATCACGAATTAGGGTTGGGGACTCAACAACAATCAAAGAAAAGAAACACCAGTTAGATCACAGAGGGTGAACCCTTTGACAGATTTTCATTAAACTTCAGTCAAATATTCACCTTAGTAAGCTGATGTGCAGAAACTATCAATAAACCGTATCGACTCACTCAAGGTCAAGGTCACAATTGTAGGTCACACATTTGAGCTTTTGATTCATTGTCCATTCCATATCTCCTTTACTCCTTGAAGGATTTTCATTACACTTTGGTCGTGTTTGCCTAAGTGTTATATGCAGAAACCATAATCCAACCATGTCCACTAAAGGTGAAGGTCATAATAGAAGATCACGATATTGAGCCATCTGTCAGTAACACTTTTTGTCCGCTCCCGCTATCATGAACCCTTCGATAGATTCTCATTAAACTTAGGTCAAATTTTTACCTCACTGTGCTGATGTGAAGAACCCATAAATAAAACATGCCGACTCAAAATAACGGTCACAGTTGAAGGCCATACTTTCGATTTTTGTCCGTCCTATTTCTCCTTTACTCCTGGAATGATTTTCGTTATACTTTGGACAAATGTTTGCCTAAGTGAGATGATATGCAGTCCCTATAAGTTCATCATGCCGACTCAAGGTGAAGGTCACAATTGAAGGTCACGAATTTGGGCCTTGAATTTCATGTCCGCTCTATACCTCTTCTACCCCTGGAAAGATTTTCATGAAACTTTTGTCAAATATTTGCCACAATGTGCTAATGTGCAGAACCCGTAACTACGTCATGCGGAGCCAAGGTCACGATTATAGTTGAAGGTCATGAGTTTTTGTCATTCCATATCTCCTTTACCCCTAGAATGATTTTCATTAAACTTTGGTCAATTGCTCTTGATTTGTAGAACCCTTAACTCAACCATGCCGTCTAAGAGTGGAGGTCACATTTGAAAAATAGAAGTGAAAGCAATGATCAAGAATCGATACAATTAAACCACAGCTCCAATCAGGGATACCAAAGGGAAAGAAACACTAACATGAAACAACTAGACCCTAATGGAAACATCAATAGCGGAAAGCAAAAGGACAGTTACTTTCCCACAAAATGGCTAATTGGCCAATTTGATCCTTGAAATGTTTGTCTATTCCATAATTCCTTTACCCATCGAAGGATTTTCGTTATTAAACTTTGGTCAAATGTTGGCCTAAATGAGGTGTTTTGCAGAACTCATAATCAAACCTACTGTCACAAGGTGAAGGCCACAGCAGAAGGGCACGCGTTTTAGTCTTGAGTTTCCTGTATGCTCTATATCTTTTTATCCCTTGAAAGATTTTTATTAAATTTTGGTAAAACATTTACATCAGTGCGCTGATGTGCAGAACCCTTAACCACGCCATGACGAATCAAGATTATAATTAAAGGTCATGAAACTGCAGTCTTGTCATACTTAATTCATTTGAATATACATTTTGTAATTCTCATAAATATAAAGACTTAACAAAATAAAGGCATTGCTCGGGAATCAATACAGTTGCCTCACACCTCCCTTACAAGACACGAAAGGGGCAAGAAACGCCAACATAAAACATCTTCACCACACACACCAACATTAAACATCTTCACCACTATGAAAACTTTGTCATCGCTCTAGCACCTATATTTATTAATGGATTTCAATATATCTTCAAACAAATGTTGGGTATGATACTATATCGAGCAAGTTCGACTTTCAGGGTCCTGAGATTATGACCAAGGTCACTGTGGCTATTTTTAGAAAAAAGCATTGTCAGCCGTCCAGTACCTACATTTATTTATAGATTTCAGTATAATTTTACACAAATGTTGGAAATGAAAATAGCCTGAGCGAGTTTGATTTTCAAGGTCCTGGCCTCAAGGTCAAGGTCACTGTGGTTATTGCAAGAAAAGGTTTGTCATCGTTCTAGCGCCTAAATTAATTGACGAAGTTTGTTATAACTTTACACAAATGTTTGAAGCAATATCTCGAGCGAGATCAACTTTCAAGGTCATGACCTGAAAGGTAAATGTCACTGTATCTAATTGTAGAAAAGCTTTGTCATCACTCTATCCCTACATTTATTGCTAGAGTTTAATAAATATGATAGTTTAAAATTATTTTAAAAAAAGTTGAAAGCCACTGTGACATCACAGAATATTGCATTGTGGGTTAAAATCTAAGAAAATTCAAGGGCGGTTACTCTTAGAAGAAAATAGGTATGTATCCAATATAAATGAGCATAACTTCAATACGAATGCGATTTTTTTCATTCGGGATTCAATAAAATGACCCTCTTTGCGTCTGCTTTCGCCCTGCTTCATTCTAAGATATTTCAAAATTTCTTTAAAATTGCTCTTTTACTTCACACTAATGTTGGGTATGATGCTATCTCGGGCAATTTCGACTTTCAGGGTCCTGGGGCCAAGGTCAAGGTCACTGTGGCTATTTTATAAAAAAACATTGTCATCTCTCTAGCGTGGCAATTTATTTATGTTGTTGTTTGTTGCTTACTGTGTGTATCACTTGTGTCTTTTAATTTTGGATGGCCATATGGCCATTTTGTGGGAAAGTAACTGTCCTTATGGCCTTCCTTTGTTTAGGTATCCATTATGGTCTGGTCGCTTAATGTTTGTATTTCTTTCCCTTTGGTGTCTTTTATGGGTGGAGTAAGTTAATTGTATCAATTCCTGATCTTTGTTTTACTTCTACTTTTCATTTATTGATGAATGTTGCTATAACTTTACACAAATATGGGAAATGGTAATTGCATGAGCGAGTTCGACTTTTAGTGTCATGAGGTCATGACCTAAATGTCAAGGTTACTGTTGCTATTTTAGAAAAACTCTGTCATCGCCTAAGCGCCTATATTTATTGATGGATTTTATTGCGACTTCACACAAATGTTGCAAATGATATTTAGAGTAGACTTTCAAGATCTCGACCTTAAGGCCAAGGTCACTGTGGCTATTTTTAGAAAACAAAACTTTGGTTTTCGCTCTAGAGGATTCTTTCATTGACGGATTTTAATATAGCTTCACACAAATATATTAAATACATGGTTAGGGTCTTTAATAATAAAATTTAATCGGCGAGCCTTAGACAATTTTATAGGGGCGAGCTTTCGCGAGCCCTTATAAAATTGTCGGGGCGAACCGATTATATTTTATTATTAAAGACACTAATCATGTATTTAGTCTATACCGCAATTAAAAACAATCAAGGGGTTATGCATTAATATAGCAAATTTAAGAAAAAAGGATATCAGACAGAGTGGCGTGTTAAACTACATTCAGTGCCATGTAGTATAACGTGACGTCAATGGGTGCAAAGCTTCTGACGTCACCACGCCACCACGACGTAGGAAACAACATGGACGCTCGAATATTAGTATCTCAGCGCTTTACTTTCTATAACAAAACCTGCAAATAAATAGTTTATTTTAGCTCTAAAAATATTTTTATGCCCCCAACTTCGAAGAAGTTGATGGTGCATATTGGTTCGGTCCTGTCCGTCAGTCTGTCAGTCCATCAGTTCGGGCATCCGTCTGTCCCTTACGCTTTATACATATGTGAAACAGAAGAATGGTTTGTGCTAGGATCTTGAAATTTTATATTTAGAATGAGCATGAAGATTAAGCGAACCGGTATTTTTTTTCTTTTCCGTCGGACTTGTCTTTGCATAGTTATGCCCCTTTTCGGACTTATGCATTGTGGCTATAAGGAAACCTTGTGAACAAAATAGCTGAAGAACCGCTTGAGCTAGGCTCATGCTATTTAGTATACAGTTTGTGTCTAAGGTGTAAATGACCTATTTAACTTTTGACGAAATTCCGAAAATATTTAACGGAGTAACGCCCCTTTTTGACTTACGCATTATGGCTATAGAAAAACCTTGTGAACAAAATATCTGGTTTGTGCTAGAATCTTGAAATTGTATATATGGAATGAGCATGAAAATTAAGCGAACCCATATTTTCTTTTCTTTTCCGTCGGACTTGTCTTTGCAGAGTTATGCCCCTTTTTGGACTTATGCATTGTGGCTATGTGGCTAGAACTTTGTGAACAAAATATCTGGAGAACTGCTTGAGCTAGGTTCATAATATTTGGTATGCAGTTTGAGTTTAAGGTTTAGATGACCTGATTAACTTCTGACGAAATTCCGAAAATATATAATAGAGTTACGCCCCTTTTTTGTCTTATGCATTGGCTATAGGGAAACATTGTGTACAATATATCTGGAGAACTGCTTGAGCTAGGCTCATGATATTTGGTATATAGTTTGGATCTAAGGTGTAGATGACTTGATTAACTTTTGACAAAATTCCGAAAATATATAACATACGAGGATTATCCCAAAATATCGTGAACAAATGCATTTTCTCCCGAATGCGGCGTAACAAGCAAATGAAATTTTCTACATTCATGAAACAATCATTTTCGACTTTAGAAATGCGAGTTTGTTGACGCAGACTCTAGTTTTTTTTTCAGATTTATACTACATTATTATAACAGAGGTAGGATGTCGCGGCCCAGGTCAAAATCAACGTTAATTTTAACAACTCCGTTCGAGACTAATTCTAACACAGATGTTGCATTTATTTAGCTGGCGCCAAACGGTTTCAGACAATGTCGCGTGAATACGCTTTGACGTCCTTTTATGAAATTTCAAAACAATCGTGACGTTATTTCAAAATCTACAACGTGTTTTGTGAAGGCGCTCCCGGAAGAAAATCGCGTAAAAAGGGCGACATCAGACAAGGACGCGGCCCACCGACATGTGTTTAAATTCTGTTTTGGTCTTGGTATGACACCAGTAGAGACTCAAAAGAAGCTGCAATTAACAGAGGATCATCGGCATGAGTCTCGGTCACTTATTTCAAATGGCACAAACGGTTTTAAGATGGGTGGACAGACAGTTTGAACGGAAAATCAGGAAGACCACGGGAAATTAATGCATCGGCCGTGGATAACGTTAACGACGTGATCAGGGGCGACAGGAGACAGGCCGTGCGCGAAGTTGGTGAAAACTGGGACTAAAACTTATGTTCATCGTGTACTGAACAAAGATTTATCTATGATAAGTGGTAACATCGCTACGAAAAGTGCATTATAATCATAATGGGAGTATTTCGAAAAGGAGTGACGCTAACGTTTAAGTGCGCGACGTCGATTTACGACGTAGACCTGGGCCGCTCGGCCCTGACCCTAGTTAGTAAATAGGCTATAATTTTTATGTTGCTGAACATATAAGCTTGAAATTTAGCATATCAATAGAGGATATGTATGCCACAATTGTCTTAAAATGTCATTAAATTCCGCCGATTATAAGAAAAGTTATAGACGTTGTGTACGATATATTGGGACAACCCTCGTAGCAATGTCCCTTTTCAGGCTACTGCTACTGCAGTTGAGTCTCAACCTCGACTAGAAAATGTGTTTGTGAAACACTATGCCCCCAAATATATGCTTGCCACTAATGGACACATAATTGAAAAACATATTTAAAAAAATGCCTCTGTCGTGAAAGAACTGTCAGTTGCTACAACATTCATAGAATGTGCATGGCTACAGGGAACTTTGTGAACAAAATATCTGGAGAACCGCTTGAGTAAGGCTCATGATATTTCGTATACAGTTTGGGTATTCTACGTTAAGTTTGAGCACATTCTATGAATGTTGTAGCAACTGACAGTTCTTTCACGACAGAGGCATTTTTAGCTCGTCTGTTTTTTGAAAAAAAAAAACTTTCGAGCTATTGTCATCACTCCGGCGTCTGTGTTGTCGTTGTCGTCTGGCGTCGTCGTGCCAAAAAAAACTTAACCTTGGCTATAACTTAAAAGGTATTAGACCTAGCCTCATGAAACTTCATACACACACTCATCATCACAAGAGCTACATTTTGACCAAGGACCATAACAACATTGTTGATTTTGGCTGAATTATCTCCCCTTTTCCAATTTTTTTCTGAAACACATTTCTTGCTCTCATTTTAATACTATTCACAACAGAGCCTTCAAACTTCACATGAATGTTCCTTTTTGATCTGTGACCTTGACCTTTGAACTTTGACCTATTTTTCGAAAATTTAACCGAAAACCTTAACCTTGACCATATTTCCAAAAGTATTTGGCCTACCTTCATGAAACTTCATACACATACTCACCATCACAAGAGCTACATTCCCTACAAGTTTTATAACTCCATCTTGCAATTTGATTGCTCTTGTTTGACTTAGAACTTTGGTTTTCTAAAAGAAACTGCAGACGAGCGTTGGCACCCGCATGCGGTGCTCTTGTTTTAAATATGTTTTTTTTTAATTATGTGTCCATTAGTGGCAAGCATATATTTGGGGGCATAGTGTTTCACAAACACATGTTATAGTCGAGGTTGAGACTCAACTGCAGTAGCAGTGCGCAGTTATTCCAACGAGCCATTCAAACCGGGAAAGGACGAGAAGGTAAGAATGTAGCTGAAATTTCTGAAAATCTGTTTAAACAAATATTTCAAAGATTTTAACTCGCTGTTTCGTTGTTTTCCCATGTATAAAAGTTTGCAGGTTATTGTTAACACTTGTGAAATAGTGACCTGAAAAGTAGGTCCGGACTATAAACGGTCACTAGATGTATTATAGGTCAAAAGAAGGTATTATAGGTCACTACCGATTATAGCGTGCTGTTATTCGACCCCCTTTTTTAGGTTACTAGAATGCCTGATTGCGGTATAAATTGGGTATGATAATATCTCGAGCCAGTTCGACTTTCAGGGTCGAGGTCGAGATCACTGTGGCTATTTTTTTTAGAAAACTTTGTCATTGCTCTAGCGTCTATTTTTATATAACTTCATACAAATGTTTAGTATGATGTTATCTCAAGTGAGATCGACTTTCAGGGTCCTGAGGACAATGTCAAGGTCACTGTGGCTATATTTAGAAAAACATTGATATCGCTCTAGCGCCTACATTTATTGATAGTATAGCGTAGCTATACACCTTTGACTGTGATCGTATAGTGTTTCTTAATTATAAAATATAACTAAAGTCATATTGAGAGTTTCAACAGCTTTATAAGGCAGGCAACTCATACAAGTGCAAAACTCCTAAACCAGACTAACGGTCTGCAAGCTGCTCAAGTAGACATCTGAAGTCTTGGTCAGAAACCCCAGTATTTATAATCACTTCAAAAATCTAACGCAATATCCCTCTCTCATTGCATCATGCTTGTTATCACAACTCTTGCCAAAATCTCTTCTATCTATAAGCTATCTGTCATGATTTTGATGACTGCACTAATAATATGATCTTTAAAATGCAGTTTCATCAGGTTTTGAAAGTACTTCACATGGACACCTGCTTAAATAACCTTTAAAAGGAAATGTCAGAGTCATATGATATTACGAAACTAAGCTGGCTCATAATCAAGTTATGATTTGAATGGCTGCCAGGTACATGTATGTGCAATTCAAGTGCATCTCTGCATTTTATACAAAGTTATATAATTGATGTTTCAGGGTTTTAAAATGAAGCTGTTTCATAATAAGAATTGAAGCTTAATATTTTCGTAACATTACTGAGACAGAAGCTTACTGCCTTTTCAACACTCATTCAGTCATATCACCCTTCTTACATACCTTCAACAATATTCCAATCAAACATATGATAACATGCCTATGCAAAATATCATGTGCATAACCTGACTATGTTATATACCTCCCATTGTTGAGTAAATTAATTAACCCCTTAATTAATTTATCTAATAACTCTGACCAAAACCTCTTGTACATATACTGTATACACAATTAATATATCATAAAACAAAATATCATCAACATACATCAGTGACCAGGATGTATGCAATAAAACAAGATATCATAAACACATGTCAGTGACCAGGATGATCATTAACATATATCAGTGACCAGAATGATATCTAAATAGTAACATGGTATCATATATCATAAACACATGTCAGTGACCAGGATCATGCATAAACAAGACATCATAAACACATGTCAGTGGCAAGGATCCATTCACATATATAAGCGACCAGGATTATATGATACATATATTAGTCATCAGGATGAAAACCAGGATGAATAACATATCATCAATCAAGATTAATTAATTAATTAATGTCATGTATGTTTCATGTGACTAGGATTGTAATTAATCTAATATGTAATATGTATGGATCCAATAAAACATTTGATTAGGATTTGTCCAGGATGATAACGCAGTTTCAAGTTTAATTGTTAATTAGATGTCTAAGATGTTTTCTTAATTGTTTCTTTTAATCAACCCTTCTTATCTAGTAGACTTCCTAATTACTAGGATAAGCAATATACTTGTAACCAGGATTTCTACAAACTATAAGACTAATAAAGGGCTTATTAAACACACTGTTTTTAGATTAAGTTTTTATTCCTTTTTGGATCGAGAATTCACACAGTCACATTGTTCTTCCCTCAAGTTTATAACTGTCGGAGGTTGTGGAATAGGTATAACCGGAGCTCTGTAAATTTTATTCGCTGATAGTATCCCATCGTTGTTATCTGAGCTGTGTATTTGCTGGTGGTGTAGGTTGGTAATAAGGTAAGTTGGATGTGGTGGGTGTTCTTTACAATACCAATAGTGTTCCTGTACAACACTAATGTCGTCGGGCTGTAATAAAATAAAGTTTTAATGTCACATGTACATCTTCACCTAAGCATGACCTTAAGGGGCATACTCAGGACCTTATCATTTTAAAGTCACTAAAGTTCTGATCACTAAATCTTCGTCCATGCATAGTCTTCAGGACTATACAAGGCAAAAATAAATGTCACTGGAATGTCAATGTACTATAACCATTAGTACCACTACGATCACATGAGCTATATACATGATGAAAACACATCGTACGATAAAGTTCATATGTTATGCAAATAGTTCATAACATGTAAAAAAAGCTATATACCGTTGAATAGCTTAACACTGTTAACTTAGTTATATGTTAACAAACACGTTTTTATAACTAGTAGTCATAATAATCTGCTTTAAAACACTGTGCACATATTTTCCTTATTTCTTTGCCCATGCCGCCGTTGCATCAGTCCACTTGAAGGGCGTTTGTCCTTCCTCAACGTTATCGACGTTTTGTTCTTCGATCAGAGTGGACATCTCGATAACATCACCTTTGATCGGTGACCGTTTCACATTCACCTTCTCAAGATCATGTGTGTTAGCCTGTCTTACACCAATAATCTTATATACAAAGTTTCTTCTGCGTAAGATTATTAAGATAATTGCAATTGATAATACCGTCGATGCAATACTGATTAGCGTAACATGTATCCAACTAGTACTGGATTTATTCTCATCTAATATTACAGGTTTATAGTTTCTTGTTTCATGGTGTAGATTTTGTAAAGGAATCTCTTTCAAACCTGACACATGTGGTGGCAACTTCAGTGGTTTAGATACTAGTTTAGTTTTAATATCAGGCCAAAAGTAAAAGGTTGAAACATTATGTAATTTCAAAAGTGCATGCAAAGGATCTGACCTTTCAAAGTTACTATGTCTGCCAAAATATTCAGGTAACTGTTAATATTTGTTTGAGGCGTTACATGTGTTATTTAACCGGATAATGCCAAGTGGTGGTGTGATTTTAATGTCAGCATTCTTCGGTTCATATGACTGACAATTTAATGTAAATGTCAGAGGCCTATTTGTGACAACAATCCAAATACCAAATGTATTTCGTAGTTGGCAATCTTTCATCCAACACAACTTCTTGTTTACAATACTTTTTAATGTCATGCAGGTTTTGCATGAACAGAGCAACAACGCAAAACTTATTTACGTTGGTCTGATAAAATGCTGTTTCAGGATTGCAGAATTGAAAATGATAGTTATTACACATCTGAAATGTACTTTCAGATAGAAGAGAAAACTTTGTTTTATCCTTTGAGACCAGTAACATTTCTTTTTCTAAACTGTATTTTAATAATACATCAGTCTGATTATTTGAGAGTAGCGGTAGTGGTAAGTTATGTATTTTATACACTTCATATTCTTCTTTCGTGTTAATTAGTGGAGTCTTAAGGATGATTCTAATTTCATTATTTTCAAGGTATGTTATACATGTCAATGTCTTATAAAAATAAAAAATATCCTTACGAGGATTTTTAGGAAGCTCAAAGTTATTAGGAAGTTTTGTTCCTACTTCAATTAATAATTGCTTCAGATTTTTAGGAGAGATTGTATGAGTTGATAAATGATGCATTGACAACATGTTTAGTTCAGATTTTAAGCTCTCAAGATAAAATATAGCATCTTGCGTGGTAAGCCTAATTTCATCAAGTATCATTTTGAATTGTAAGTATGTATGAATAAATTGTTCAAGTTTAACAAACTGTCGTTCGATTGTTCTTTCAAGCAATCTTATTTTATGGTCAAGCTTCTGAATAACTATGATGCGATCCATAATTGATCTCCTATTTTCTGCTACTTGCATTCTTGTTAAATTAAGTACAGATAAACTTACATCAAGATCATGTATTATCTGATCTTGGTTAAGTGCCAAGGTTTTGATATTTCTATCTATGTTCTCAAAGTCACTTTCTGATACAGTGCCAAAAAGAGTGCTCATTAATTGTCCTATTATAGGAATTAATGACCTTTTGTGTTCATGACTGTTTACTGGAAGTGTCTGGTACTCATCAAAGTTTTCATAAACAGACTTGATGCTCTGTCTCTGGTCGGGCTCATCGGAGTCTAACTGTTGGTTTTCTTTTGCTCCAGCATTTCAGTGGTTTCTTGCTGTCGAGTCCTCACCGTTGTCTCACCTCTGTGGTTCTTTGATTTTTGTGTTCACGGAGATGTTGCACTGATGAGTTAGGAGGCCTTCATGCGGACTGAACAGATTATTTGTCTAAATCGCGACGGAAGTAAGGGCGAGGATTGTGGCCACGTAAAATCGATTTAAGCCCCCCCCAGTGGAAATCTTCCACTGACCGTTCCAAGGCGGCTCTTCTGTGGCGATTTATTTATGTTGTTGTTTGTTACTTACTGTGTGTATCACTTGTGTCTTTTGGTTTTGGATGGCCATATGGCCATTTTGTGGGAAAGTAATTGTCCTTATGGCCTTCCTTTGTTTAGGTTTCCATTATGGTCTGGTCGCTTAATGTTTGTACTTCTTTCCCTTTGGTGTCTTTTATGGATGGAGTAAGTTAATTGTATCAATTCCTGATCTTTGTTTTACTTCTACTTTGTATGTATCTGTTAAAAGGTTAACTTCAACATGTAAACTTTGGAATGTTTCTACATATCCCGTTAAATTTGACTTCTGATAAAAGCTTGTCATATATTTCACAATTTCATCAGTGCGAACAAGATCGTTTTGAATCTTTAAAATCAAATTTTCAAACGGTCTCAAATCATGAATAAATGTTACAGACCAGTGTGCATCGTAAATAAAGACTTCATTAGTCTTTTGAAACACAACATTTTCGGATGTAAAGAGTCCGAATGCCTGGCTAACAAACAATGATCCCAAGATTAATGTGATCATCATATTGTTAATCTGAAATTAAATAAAAAATGGGCATTACTACACTGTTAAACGAGGTACTTATTTACAATTCACCTCCATTAACATACATGAGGCCTTTACCTCATTAAAGAACATAACATTACGAGGTCATTTTATAACATATTAGACATTAACCTCAAGAGTTGCTTTAAACTCTCTGCTTTATCTCGAGACTTCCTTCGTCTCTTTTTCAAAGGCCTAACTGTCTCGCTGGCTACACTATTAGACAGTGGCTGCTGTGAATAAACTACATTCACATCCATATCACTAGCTAAATCATTGTTTTCAACCAAAGGCATAGAACATTAATTATCAGAGGATAAACCGTCATTACATTCCATGGCCTTGACCTCAGTTTCTTCACTTTGATTTTGCCTAGCTTCTTTGTGTTTTAACCTTTTCTGTAACTCCATTCAAGGTATATCTTCTTCATCAGAAGACGTTTCTCTTTCTTGTCTGTATTTCTTGACTAGCTTAGCCAAGGGAATTTGTTCTTCTGGATCAGAATCAGTTTCTGTTTCTGACTCAGAGGCCTGAGGTGGAATTACATATGCTGCGTCCCTAAATTTTCTACTTCTTTCATTTTTGGAAACTGGCCAATCTTCTACATTTGCCAACATTAAGTCTCCTGCATATACTGTGCTTGTTGTACCATCTAATTGGTTTTTAATTATGAAAGATACAGGTCCAGTTTTCTCAATTATTCTATAATAAGGTTTCTATTTCTGTCCTAATTTACCCTTTCTTTGTTTAGTTTGGTAATAAACTGGATCTCCTACTTTTAACTCTACCTCTTTAACATTTTTATCTGCATATTTAGCCTGGCGCTTCTTTGCTTTTTGTAAGTAATTTCTTACATGTACAAAAGCTCTGTGCTGTTCTTGTAAAGCAACTTGGTGAAAATCTTCACCTAAATATTTTCTCCTAGGCTGTAATATATTGTCAACTGGCAATATTACATCTCTGTTGTAAAGCAAATAATAAGGCGCAAATTTAGAAGATTCACTAACATTAAATCTAATTGCTGCTAAACTTTGACAAAGATACAAATCCCAACTCTGTTGATTATCAGCTACCATATTAGCTAAATTGTCATGCAAAGTTCTATGGAATCTTTCAACTTTTGCATTGCTCTGAGGATGATACACGCTTGTCAAAATATGGTCAACATTAAGTTTTTCCAATGTTTCTCTAACCATCTTATTTACATTCTCAGTTCCATTGTCCGTCACGATCTGTAAAGGACAGCCTAAACGTGGGAAAATATGTCCAATGATCAATTTAGCTACTGTTTCAGCAGTCTTATCTGGAACTGCAAAAGCTTCAGGCCAACCACTATACCAATCGACAAATGCAATGATATATTTATTGCCTGACAAAGTTGTTGGATATGGACCCGAAAGATCAAGACTAAGTTTTGGCATAGGGTATGGTGGAAAATCTGTTTCTTGTAATGGATGCTTCGTTTTCTGCATTGACCTAGTTCTGCAAGTCATACAATCAGAAACATACTTGTTAATTTTTTTGAACAAATTTGGCCAAAAGTATTTCTGACGAATGGAATTAAAAGTTTTCTGTACCCCCATATGACCATTACTGTCATGATACTGAGTTACAACCAACGATCTAAGATGTTTTGGAATATACAATCTTAAATTTGGGTCGTCATTGGCATTTGATAAATAGTATACCAATCCATCTACCAAGAGATAATGTTTTTGAACATCTTTGCTCTCTTCCCCATTCAAAACCATTGACCTAATGTTTGAGATTTCATCATCCCTAGTTTGTTCACTTTTCATGTCAAAACCTTCTTTTGTAAAAGCAGAACAGTCACACTTTTCAAATGTGTCTTCATTTGGAAGACTACAACCAGCAAAAGCTTTCGGATCAAACTGATTAGAGTCTAATACATTCACCTGATATAAGTTGGCATTGACATCAAGTGCCTTTTCTACTGCTACGTCTTCACTAACTGTACTTTCCTCAGTTTTATTAACATTATCTGGATGCCTGGAAAGTAGGTCAGCGCATGTATTTGTTGTACCAGCAATGTACTCTGTAGTACAATTATAGCCTGACATACTCAAAGCCCAGAGTTGAATCTTTTTATTTTGCATAGGAGATTCAAGCAAGTATTTCAGAGGTTTATGATCAGTTCTTATGACAAACTGAGCATTGTGCAGATAATAATCTAACTTCTGAAGAGCAAAATGTATCGCAAATGCTTCTTTTTCTACTACAGACCATTTACATTGGGACTTACTAAGTTTGTGGGACAAATTGGTTTTTCATCACCTTCACACTCTTGTGTAAGGCATGCACCAACACACGAGTTGCTAGCATCTGTATAAAGAACATATGGTTTGTTTGGATCTGGATAAACCAAAAGTGGGACAGCTGTTAAGCTTTCTTTCAAGAATTCAAATGCAGTTTGGTGTACGTCTGATCACTTGAAATGTGCATATTTTCTTGTCAAAGCAATGATTGGTTCAGCTATCTGAGAGAAGTTTGGAATGAATCTTCTGTAGTAAGAACACATACCAATAAATGATCTTACTTCTTTTACACAAGTTGGAACAGGCAAAGATCTTATCACATCAACCTTCTTTTCATCAGGTTTGATTCCTTGTTCACTAATAACAAAGCCGAGATAATTAGTTTCTTATTTAAGTAAACCACATTTCTTAAGCTCAAGTTTCAAATTATGCTGTCTTAATTTGTCAAAGATCAAACTAAGATGTCTCAAATGTTCTTCCAATGTTGAGCTGAAAATCAATATATCATCCAGGTATGCTGAAGCAAAATCATTGCAACCTTGTAACACTTAAGACATAAGTTCTTGAAATACCGCAGGGGCATTAGAAAGGCCAAAGGGCATCACATTGAACTCGAATAATCCTTTGTGACATGCGAAAGCTGTTTTTTCTTTGTCCTTCTCATCCATGGCAACCTGCCAATATCCACTTTTCAATTCCAAAGATGTAAAGTATTTTGCTCTACCAAGCAAGGCTAAGATATCATCTATTAAGGGTAAAGGAAAGGAATTTTTTTGTTATTTGGTTTAATTTTCGAAAATCAACACAAAACCTTTTACTGCCATCCTTCTTGTCAACAATCACAACAGGAAATGACCAAGGTGATCTTGACCTTTTAATTACATTTGCATCTAACATTTCGTTAATTGCTTTATCAATTACCTCTCTGTTTTTAATTGGAGTTCTATAAGGTTTCATCTTAATTGGTTCATGATTACCTATATCAATTTGCATTTTAACTGTGTCTGTTTATCCTAATTCAGAATCTTTATTTGCAAACAAATCTCTATTTCTCAAGATAAGTTTTTCAATTTTTGACCTATATTTTTCAGGTACATCAAGGTCTTTTAAGTCTAATTTGTTTTCACAGTTGTTATTTTGAATGACTGAATCTACATGTGTAACATTATTTTGAAGCTCTGAAATTTTAGCTAACAAACCATGTCTATAGATTTTAATATATTTGTTGGTGTTGTTAACAATTAAAACTGGCAAAGATCTATCTTTTGCTAATGTAGAAACAGTATTAATAATTTGTAAGCCTCGTTGATTAGTTAAAAATCCTTTATCTACTTGTGAAACCTCGTATGACGAACCTACTGGTAAGTCTGGATTTTCTCTTACTTTTCCATAGCATATCATGGCTGTATTAGGTTTTATTAAACATGTTCTTTTCATCCTAACTGTTGAAGCTATTTGTATATCCTCCTCTAAATTAACATAGTGTTTACCATTGATTCTTAAGCATTTCAAATCAAAATAAATCCTAACGTTGTTCTGCTTAAGCCAGTCCAAACCAAGTATCAAATTTCTATTTAAATCTCGGATCACATAGAAGTCTTGAGACATTTCGGTACCACCGATACAAAACTGTACAGAAATGCAACCGTCACACTTAAAATCACTCCCATTTGCAGATTGTAAGCAAACTTTCTTTTGGGTGAGTCTTGGTTTATTCTTAAGCTGCTCATAAATTCTACGGTGCATTAATGAACACTCAGCTCCAGTGTCTACAAGAGTTCTAAACCTTTGTTTACCTATTTTAACTAAACAAGAATTTGGACTGCCTGAAACATTGATCTTAAACTTTTGAGGAGGTAAATGTCTATTGTTTTCTTCACTAATTACATCGACCCCTGTATGCAATTAGTGTCCCAGTTTTCCTGACTAGGTACTACATTTTGTACACTGTTCTGATGTCTAGGTCTTCCATGACCCATAGGTGGTCTACTTAGAGGTTCTGTGTTTTTGCAATCTCTGGAAATGTGACCCTCTTGACCACAATTCCAACACCTTACCCTAGGGTTTCTATTTTGCTGTGTGCTATTAACCCTATTAAATTTTCTGAAATTAAACCGTTGACCTCTAGAATGGTCAACATCCATAGGTGCCTCTTTTCTTTGTGGGTGAAATGTATGCAACATTTGAACCCTAGCCCTAAGATTCTGCTCATTAGTGGCGATTGCAATAGCCCCCTGTAATGTATCTGGCTGATCCCTCAATATTTTTAATTTCAAGTTGTCTTGTGTCAACCCATCAACAAAAATGTCAATAAGTTGACGTTCTACAGCGTCGCCCCCTTGATTTTGGTAGGCTTCTTCCGCTAAAGAAAGAATTCTTTCAGCGAAAAGCTGTATGTTTTCCCCTGGTTTTTGTTTCACACTGCGCAACAATGACAGCGCCATTTGCCTATCCGTAACATCACTGAAACGGACAGCTAATTGTTCCTTAAGCTGTTGCCAATTACCGTCTGGGTTAGCCGCCATATACCTCTGTATAAAACCACTAACTGCTCCCCCAGAAGATTGATATGCAATCAATTTCTTTCTTGCCTCAGGTATATCAGCAAGAATTGAATATTTTTCAATCGATTTATCCATTCCCTAAAGTTTTTAGAGTTGCCATCAAATTTGATCACGCTTGTTGAGGCCCCTTGGGTTGTTAGTGCCTGTGATACATTGGCAAGTTCTAATTGTATATTTACGAAAGCCTGCGCAGCAGGATCAAGCTGTTGTTGATGCTGAGCCTTTGCTTGGGCTTGTCCTTGTTGAGCCATATTGAAAAGAAAAAAAATAAAATAAAATAAATAAATAAATAAATAAATAAATAAATAAATTAATTAATCTAAAATTAATTTTGGCCTACATTTTAGCTTTCGCTTTAGATCAATTTTCTACCATAATTTTGAAAGATAATTGGTGACAGAACAAACAACAAACATAACCAGAAAAAGTAAAAGTAAACGTCACCTACCTTGGTGTCTATTTTTCTGTTTCTGTCGTAAGGATCCTTTTTTAATTTATCCTGGTCACGGCACCAAAGCAAGATATATAGCGTAGCTATACACCTTTGATTGTGATCGTATAGTGTTTCTTAATTATAAAATATAACTAAAGTCATATTGAGAGTTTCAGCAGCTTTATTAGGCAGGCACCTCATACGAGTGCACAACTCCTAAACAAGACTAACGGTCTGCAAGCTGATCAAGTAGACATCTGAAGTCTTGGTCAGAAACCCCAGTATTTATAATCACTTCAAAAATCTAACGCAATATCCCTCTCTCATTGCATCATGCTTGTTATCTCAACTCTTGCCAAAATCTCTTCTAACTATAAGCTATCTGTCATGATTTTGATGATTGCACTAATAATATGATCTTTAAAATGCAGTTTCATCAGGTTTTGAAAGTACTTCACATGGACACCTGCTTAAATAACCTTTAAATGGAAATGTCAGAGTCATATGATATTACGAAACTAAGCTGGCTCATAATCAAGTTATGATTTGAATGGCTGCCAGGTACATGTATGTGCAATTCAAGTGCATCTCTGCATTTTATACAAAGTTATATAGTTGATGTTTCAGGGTTTTAAAATGAAGCTGTTTCATATTAAGAATTGAAGCTTAATATTTTCATAACATTACTGAGACAGAAGCGTTCTGCCTTTTCAACACTCATTCAGTCATATCACCCTTCTTACATACCTTCAACAATATTCCAATCATACACATTATAACATGCCTATGCAAAATATCATGTGCATAACCTGACTATGTTATAATAGATTTTAATATAACTTTACACAAATGTTTGATATGAATATATATCGAGCTAGTTTGACGTTCAGGATCGTCGGTTCAAGGTCATGGTCACTGTGGCTATTTTTTAGAAAATCATTGTCACCGCTCTAGTGCCTATATTTATTGATAGAATTTAATATAATTTCACACCGATGTTGGGTATGATACTATCAGGGGCAAGTATGACTTTGAGGGTCCTGAGGTCAAGTTCACTGTGGCTATTTTAAGAAAAACTTTGTCACCGCTCTAGTGCCTATATTTATTGATAGATTTTAATATAACTTCACACAAATGTTCGGTATGATAATATCTCGGGCAAGTATGACTTTCAGGGTCCTGAGGTCAAGTTCACTGTGGCTATTTTTAGACAAAACTTTTTCACCGCTCTAGTGCCTATATTTATTGATAGATTTTAATATAACTTCACACAAATGTTGGGTATGATTTTGTCACGGGCAAGTATGACTTTCAGGGTCCTGAGGTCAAGTTCACTGTGGCTATTTTTAGAAAAACTTTGTCACCGCTCTAGTGCCTTTATTTATTGATAGATTTTAATATAACTTGACACAAATGTTAGGCATGATATTGTCACGGACAAGTATGACTTTCAGGGTCCTGAGGTCAAGTTCACTGTGGCTAGTTTTGGAACAACTTTGTCACCGCTCTAGTGCCTATATTTATTGATAGATTTTAATATAACTTCACAGAAATGTTGGGTATGATAATATCACGGGCAAGTATGACTTTCAGGGTCCTGAGGTCAAGTTCCCTGTGGCTATTTTTGGAAAAAACTTTGTCATCGCTCCAGCGCCTACAATAATTAATGATTTTTAGCTATAACTTTACACAAATGTTGGAAATGATAAAATCTCGAACGAGTTTGACTTTCGGGGTCCTAGGCTCAAGGTCAAGCACAAGTCACTGTGGTAAATTTTAGAAAAAACAAAAAAAAAACAAAAAAAAAAAAAAACATTGTCATCGCTTTAGAGCCTATATTTATTGGTGGATTTTAATAAAACTTCACATAAATGTTGCAAATGATAATATCCCAAGGAAGTTGGACTTTTGCGTGTTCAGTGTTTTCTATACACGTAGTAGTCTTGTGCGGGGGATTTGTATCAACTGCGATGCCTTGTTTTTGTCGTTTTTCTTTGGGATTTTAATGCGGAGTTATTCACCTTTTACCCCTTTTTCTATACTTTGGCCTTTGACGATAATTGTTGGGTATGCTGTATGCTGTATTGTCACTTTTTCGACTTAAGAACTCAGTCGGTTTTGGCGCTTAAGTATAACGTGAATGCATACTTTCGAGAATGCTTATAGTCGGGGGCATGGTGTTTTGTAAACACATAGTGTACTAAGAAATGGTCACTCAGCAGAGGCCACGATCAATGCACGCAGCCGTCTGCTTAAGGAAATAAGCGACATAGAGGCACACACAAAAATATCATACGAAATATGAACCAACGACACAAAGCCAATGAAAAAATAAGACACTGCAGAAGCACAACCGCCTTGGGACGGCCAGTAATTAGTTTGTTTGTTTGTTTGTTTGTTTGTTTGATTTGAGGTTAAACGTCCCCGTCAACACTGTAAAGGTCATTTTGGAGACGTTGCTTCCAATTTTGTGGGACTTTTACCCGACATTGAGATGAAATGACATATCAAGCCCTGTCACCCAGTGAAACCAATAGGGTTCATTAGCATGGACGGTCCGCCTCGCACCGCGGTTCCTGGACAGGCTTAGATCCTCTAAGCGGTTTACCAGTACTAGTGTGCGGGGCGGATTCAGCTCTGCGTGGAAGCATCTTGCAGCCCATATATTTCTTCAAGCCCCTATGGGCGGGGGCCTAGGACGGTCAGTAATAAAACTATTCGTGCGCTTCAACTCCGGGGTTTATGAAACTTTAGCCCTCGCCCTCAGTTCCAGGGCAGTATCAAACACAATAACAATAACAAATTGATCCGAATGGTGGCTTCCTAGCGCAACGGTGATTCATAATAAAATGCACAATAAAACGATCATGTTTTGATTAATAAAATCGTGAATCAGGGTGTAGACTATATTTTCTTGTCCTTTGGGATCATTGATTCCATTGTGTAATTTTGAAGATATCTGAGGGTCACTGATGAGGCCAATTGGCCGAAACTAGCTAGTCTGGCCCAGAAAACATGTACACTCGATATTGTTCACTTCTGTGGTGTATTCCTTGCTGCCAAAGGATAACCCTTTTATAGAACATATTTAACTTCACTACAGCTGGTGTGTGGGAATGTGTGGCGGCGGTAAAACGTCTCCCTGCCCTACATCATAGTGTAGATTATATTTTCTTGTCCTTTGGGATCATTGATTCCATTGTGGAATTTTGAAGATATCTGAGGGTCACTGATGAGGCCTAATTTGCCGAAACTAGCTAGTCTGGCCCAGAAAACGTGTACACTCGATATTGTTCACTTCTGTGGTGTATTCCTTGCTGCCAAAGGATAACCCTTTTATAGAACATATTTAATCCAATGTCGGAACAGAAGAAAACGACCAGTTAAAACCCAGGAAAAATCAGGCTCCACTCGTGTTGAATTCAAAACAGTTTCTTGTTTTGCTTTGTTGTTAGATGCTTTCTTGCAGTCCTCTCACACCGATTTATCTACGAAAACACACCTGTTCAATTTTGACCACCTTAAACCCCACTTTTATATTGTACAACTGGGGTTTAGAGGGGTATATATTATTTCTCTTATTTCTGCCCAAACGCATAGATTGTGGGTACTCGTAAGAACCGCCTTGTTGAGGCGGTTCTAAAGAGTACCCCAATCCATATTGTCAGCAGAAATAAGAAAAGTATCAGATTTTTTTTTACCTGATTATTTTCATTTTTTGGTGGTAAAATTTTCAATATATTTAAATAGACGTGTTTTCTTTATGAAGGAAGTGATGACCGATAATTCCGCTTGTTAATTAACTGTTAATGTGCTCATTCCCTGTGAGTTTTTAGCTCACCAGAGCCGAAAGCGCCGGGGGAGCTTTAAGGATAGGCAGTTGTCCGTCGTCGTTGTCGTCTGCGTCGTCGTCGTCGACGTGTGACGTCAACATTTTTCAAACGACATCTCCTCCGAGGCCGCTGAGCCGATTCGACCCAAACTTTATCTGTAGCATCCTTGGGCTGGGGGATAGAAATTTAGTGTTTTTTTTATGAAATTCGCCTCATTTGTTTGGTTGCTATAGCAACTTAGAATTTCCATAGACTTATTATGGGAAAATGAAAGATGGCATTATCTGTCAAGCATTTGCAGATAGTTAAGCAATCTACTATCTGTCATATGATTTTAGGCCTACTGTTCTATTTTATTGGTTGCCATGGAAACCAAAATGAAAAAAAAAAAATATAGAAAAAAAAATACTTAAAAATTCATCTTCTCTGAAACCGAATGCTCTATGAGGCTGAGAGTTTATGGAAATATTCACCATATTTGCCTTAACAGGTTTTGTGTTTTTCTATGAAATTTGGCTCTTTTGTTTGGTTGCTATGGCAACTGAGATTTTCCATAGACTTATATTGGGGAAATGGAAAAATGGCATTTGCTGCCAAGTTATTGCAGATATTTTGACAAAACTTTTATAGAAATGTTCCTTGAGTAAACTTTCTCAGCCATATGCTTTTTTGCCAACATGGGGGTCCCCTAGGTTGTAATGGGGCCCTACTCCACTTCATAAAAGTCCACATATCTCAAAAACCATTCAGATCCCCACCCCAAAACCATATATTTTGTTGTTCTTTGTAATAAGACGCATTCAGTGACATCAACCTGGGGGCCCCGGGATGCGCCTGGGGTCATGCCTCGCCCCCTCCATTCCATAAAAGGCCCAATATCTTGGAAACCTTACAGATACCCACCCCTAAAGCATATGTATTCTTGTTCCTTATAAAAAATACACATTCATGGACACCAATTTGGGGTCTTCCTGGGTGCGCCGGGGCCTTGCCCCAACGCTCCACTTCACAAAAGGCCATATATCTCAGAAACCATTCAGATCCCCATCCCTGAACCATATATATTCTTGTTCCTTATGATAAGACGCCATCAGTGACACCAACCCGGGGATCCCCCGGATGCGCCGGGGTCATGCCACATCCCCAACATTTCATTAAAGGCCCAATATCTTAGAAACCTTACAGATCATCATCCCTAAACCATATATATTCTTTTCCTTATAAAGAGACACATTCATTTGCACCAATTTGGGGGGTCTTCCTGGGTGCACCGGGGCCTTGCCCCACCGCTCCACTCCACAAAAGGTCATATATCTCAGAAACCATTCAGATCCCCGCCCCTTAACCTTATATATTCTTGTTTCTTATGATAAGACGCATTCAGTGATACTAACCTTTGGGTCCCCCGGATGTGCAGGGGCCGTGCCCCACTCCTTCATTTCATAAAAGACCCAATATCTCAGAAATCTTACAGATTCCCACCCCTAAACCATATATTATTGTTCCTTATGATAAGACGCATTCATTGACACCAACTTGGCGGTCTACTGGGTCAAGCCAGGGCCTTGTCTCACCCCACCACTTCACAAAAGGCCATACATCTCAGAAACTGTTCAGAGCCACACCCTTCAACTGCTTTACTTCATTAAAAGCCATATATCTCAGAAACCATTCAGATCCCCATCCCTTACGAGGGTAGGCTGAAAAGTTCTGAGCCTGACCAAGAAGCAGGCATCGAACAGCCATGAAATTTTGTATTCATTAAATCCAAACCTTTATTACTTGATTTGACTCAAATGAGTTCAAGTTTACAAGCAATAACGTAGAAATTCTAGACTTTGAAAATTGATACTAGCACTTTTTTGAGAAAATGGACCAAATCTGGCATCGTGGTGTCATCAAGTACCTCCAAAAAAGGGGTTAGCTCCTAAGGACATTCATGCCGATATGGTTGCTACATAAGGGGATGATGCTCTTTCGTATGCAACCGTGAAAAGGGGGGCAGCAAATTTGAAGATGGGCAAGGACAGCCTTGAAGATGATGACCGGTGTGGACGACCCGCAACGGCAACAACTGAGGAAACCATCAGCCAAGTGCACAGGGCCGCGATGGATGACAGGCGTTTAACTGTGAATCAGTTAGCTAACACTGTTGGCATCTCCCGTAAACGAGTAGAGAACATTCTACACAGTGAATTAGGAATGTCGAAGGTTTCTGCCAGATGGGTGCCACGGCTTTTGACGCCTGACCAAAAGTTGACCAGACTGAACCTGTCAAAAGTCAACTTGGCTATTTTTGAAGCAGAACAAGATGGGGTTTTTTTGTCACTCAGGATGAGTGTTGGGTTCATCACTTTAAGCCAGAGACCAAATAACAATCCATGCAATGGAAGCACCCTGGCTCACCCCCTCCAAAGAAGGCAAATGTCGTCTCCTCTGCAGGGAAGGTGATGGCATCAGTGTTCTGGGATGCCAAGGGTATAATATTCACAGATTATCTTCAAAAGGGCAGAACAATTAATTGGGAGTATTATGCAGATCTGCTAAAACAATTGCGAAAAGCAATTAAGGCTGAACGACCCGGAAAATTGACAAAAGGGGTCTTGTTCCATCAGGACAATGCGCCTGCTCATAAATCGGTTGTCGCAATGGCTTCACACTTGTCGATCACCCCAGTTTTCACCTGATCTAGCTCCATCAGATTATTTCCTGTTTCCAAACATGAAAAAGCACTTGGCTGGGCAGCATTATCGGTCATACTAGGAGGCGATAGCTGCTGTGGAGGAGTTTTTCAGGGACCAAGATGAGACCTTCTATACCACTGGGATCCAAGGACTCCAGCATCGCTGGAGGAAGTGTGTGGACAGGAAGGGAGACTATGGTGAAAAATAAGGCACTTTTAGCATGGACAAACAACTGGATCTTGGTCAGGCGCAGAACTTTTCAGCTTACCCTCGTAACTATATATATTCTTCTTCTTTATGATAAGACTCGTTCAATCACACCAACCTGGGTGTCACTTTGTGCTTGGGCAATGTGTCCCGCCCCTCCACTTTAAAAGGCTATATATTACAGAAACCATTCAAATCCCCACCCCATAATCATATATGTTCTTGTTCCTTTTCAATAGCACACCCACTTGAGAGTCCGCAGGGGGCAATTCCTCTCCTCTACACTTCATCCAAGGACCTCATATATCAGAAACTGCTCAGATTCTCACCCATAAATAGAAACTTACAATAGTGTACTCTCAATGCAATCACTGAGGGCCTGGTCAAACTGCAGGCTGGCTGCAGATAATCAGGTTTGGACCCCACGGGTGCTCATATGTCACAATTTAAATAAGTTTACAGCTAATAAAAAAACCAGTGCACAAATAAATCCTCTTTTTTATATCATCTGATTATTTTACAGGCATTAATGTACACAGTCATGTAGTTACATGTTTAGTGTCTTTAACATCACGAAACCACGCCTATATGATTTTGACCGCCTTGAACCCTCCTTTTATATAGTAAAACTGGGGCGGACAGGGGTAAACCTTATTTTTCTTATTTCTGCTTTAAACTATAGACTGTTGGTACTCGTTAGAACCGCCTCGATGAGGCGGTTCTAACGAGTACAAACAGTCTATATTTGAGCAGAAAAAAGAAAAAAAAAAACTTTCAATTTTTCATCTTAAAATTCTTGTTTTTTTCGGCGGCAAAGTTAACAATGTATTTGTTTAGGCGTGTTTTCGTAATGTAATACAATATAATCGGTTCGCCCTAGACAATTTTATAGGTGGCCAAGACTCACCGATCAAATTTCATTATTAAAGGAACTTATTACTTATTTAGTTTATACTGCAATCCAAAACAGCACATTTTTTTCTGTAAGAGATACCCAGCGATTTATATTATGTTTGAAAATCTGCAAATAAACCATTTATTTAAGCTTGAGAAATATTTAAAGGTTTTGACGCAACCACAGTAGCACTGCACATTTACTCCGTTGGCTTTCAAACAAGTACAGTCCAAGAAGGTGAGAATTGAGCAAAAATTTCCAGAAAATTTCTATAATTAGTAGAGAAACGTTAAAAACTTGCAGTTTTGTTGTTTTCTTAGGTATAGAAGGTTGTATTTTATTGTTTACATGTGAAATTTTGGTACCAGAAAAGTATGTCCGGTCAACGGCTGATTGGGGTTTAAAACCTGTATGCTACATTTGGCTTATATCGTGTTGTTTTTATTTTCAAAGTATTTTCCAATGTTATTGTTGATACTGTGGTTTGACTATTTATTGTGTAACCAATCGGAAGATACTTTTTCAATGGGGAAAATGCAACAAAGCTCGTTCACTGACCTGGGTCATACATCACATTAACGAATCCCGCGAATGAAAACCTTTACAAATTCCACATTATAGAGAAACACGTGGTATTTGCAAAGTTGTGTACATTTCCGTTTCCTTAAAGATATGGATTGTAAATATCTGTTAGAATAACTTTAGTTAGAGACACACAATTTTTATACCTGTAGCAGAACAGAGTAAATATATTTTTACCCGATAGCGCAGTGGTTAATGGTTCGACTCATGAACGAGAGGCTATGCGTTCGAATCCGGCACCCGGTATCGAGGTGTGTCATTGGGCAAGACACGTAATAACACTGCCTCACTCCACCCAGGTGTATATGGGTAGCAGTGATTAAATAAGCACTGCCTCTCTTGCGCGCGTGAAAACATCCGGAATGAGTGTTCGAGAGCGATTAAATAAGCTTGAAGCTTCCATCGCAATCGAACTAAAATAAATTAGTATTAACTAAATACAACCTACATGTATTTTCACTGGTTTGTGGGGATGGGAGGAATTAGTGAAATAATGGTCCTGAATCTGGACTGTGAGACTGTGATCGTTAATTGTAGCTTTTCTTGGTCATCTGTTTTAAACCCTTTAGTACACGGCCTATATTGTTCGCTGTCTATGTCCCATAATAGAATGCGCCGTCTCACATGGGTATCTTCTAAACTTTTAACGAACTTTTCAAACATCACTTATGAGCGCCAAATAAATGAATCTTGTCTTTAATGTCTAGTGGTGCGTGTGTGTGTGTGTGTTTTTTTTTTTTGGGGGGGGGGGTGTTTAAACAGAATTGGCGGAGTTAGAGAAATTCTGCTATTTTGTACTTACATTTTAGAAGTACGCCTAAGGCCTAGGCATCAAAGGTGCATTTTAACAAAGAAAGGGTTTGTGATAGGGGTAATGTCTTTTGATATTAAGAAATATTTGCACCGGCTTTGTATGCATCCGATCTTGATTTTAGATCCACTGCTTTCATTACAGATCGTGAGATATGAAATAACCGACTGTGATATGTATTCAACCTGTGAGGAAGTAACAGAAGCGAAGAATCCGCTGTGTGGATGGTGTGTTTACGAAAACAAGTAAGCCGTATAGTACCAATACGCCCATGAACGTTTAGCAAATGCACAATGACATTCAACGCAATACAGGTGTTTCTAAACGCAAATAGACTCCACTATTATCTATTAACCTAAACACTATCGGTGCGTCTGCTTTTAAATGAGCCAGCGCACGACAAAACCTACAACAAGACATGTGCGCCCAACGGAGACTCAGATCAGTATGCGCATCCGCGCAGTCTGATCCTAGTCTTTGTTGTGCACTCTAAGGATAGCTGAGGGCCCAATGCTCCTCTATGTAGCACTAGAAGTCTCTGTTTAGACTATATGGTTGCGCAGGCTGATCTGAGTCTTCGCTGGACGCACATGTCTTATTGTAGGTTTTATCATGCGCTGGCTCAAATATCAAGACGAGGAGCATGATTTAATAGAAACACATTCTGATAACTTATCCGTGTGACATAGTAGTGCATTCTTTTATAGCTCCAAAAAATGAAAATTTGTAATTTGTAATTAGGTTTCGAACATGTTCCAGACATAGATTCTGGTCTCCTTAGGTAGCTTTTAACGGTGTTTGGACTCTAAACATTACTTGTTTGTCACTCACACAATAGCTTTTGTAGGCCATGATAGCGCCACCGCTTGGCACATGACGTTTAAGTTACGCCGCATCGTTGTATTGACGTTGATACGGAGTTTGCGTTGATGTTTTGCTTGCTATATGACTTGTGTAGGTTACAATTTCTTCTTGCGTTGAATTAGGTCTATGTGAAAACTACCCAGGAAAGGCCACACTCAAAGAACGCAGCCTTCTAAAGTCACATAAAAAGTAAGTGAGATGGAGGCACACACAAAAACAGACGAAACATAAACAAAGCAACTTAACAAAAAAAGACACTGCAAACGATGGTCAGTAGTAAAACTATTAGTGGGGCTTCAACTCCGGAGTTTACAAATTTTTAACCCTCGCTATCAGATCAAGTGCAGTTTGTTACAAAAACAAAAGCCAAATCAATAGCAGCAGCTGTGTCTTGCACGCGACCCATTCTCTCATGTTGGTAAACATTTCTGCTAAGTTACTTCAAAATCCCCCCAAGAATAAAATAATTATTGACTGGACACGAAAAAAGACCCCTTTTTGACCTTTGACTTCTTAGTATGATCTTTGACATTGGAGGTACGTTCCTGGGTCTTGCGCGCGGCACATCGCCTAATAAAGGTAAACATTTCTGCGTGGTTACTTTAAAAACTCTATCAAGAAATAAAAAAAAAAGTTATTAACCGGACACGAAAAAAGACTTTTTTTATCTTTGACCTCTAAGTATGACTTTTAGCTTTGAGGTACCGACCTGGTTGTTGAGCGCGACTCATCGTCTCATGATGGTTAACAGTTTTGCAAAGTAATTTAAAAAATCCATCCAGGAAATTATTGACCGGACACGAAAAAAGAAGTTTTCTTGACCTCTGACCTCTCGTATGACCTTGATCTTTTAGGCACCGACCTAGTTCTTACGCGCGACACATCGTCTTATGATGCTTAACGTTTTTGCCAAGTAATTGTAAAATCCATCTAAGAATAAAAATGTTATTGACCGGGCACAAAAAAGACACATTTTTTCGATCTCTAAGTATGACCTTGACATTGGAGGTACAGACCTGGGTCTTGCCTGGTATTGTTTCTTTTAAAAGCACTTAATTTAAACGTCCATCCAGAAAGAAAAAAAGAAAAAACGTTGTTGATCGGACACGAAAAAAGTCCCCTTTACTTTGACCTCTAAGTGTGACTTTGACCTTGAAAATACCGGACTAGCTCTTGCGCGCGACATATTGTCTCATGATGACTAACATTTCTGCAAAGTTATATCAGAATCAATTGAGGAATAAAACAGTTATTGACCGGACACGAAAAAAAGACCATTTTTTGATATTTGACCTCTAAGTACGACCTTGACCTTTAATATACCGACCTGGGTCTCGCGTGCGACACATAATGTTATGACGGTTAAGATTTCTGCCAAGTAATTTCAATAACCATCTAAGAATAAGAAAGTTACTGAACGTACACGATTTGCACATACATACATACATACATCATACATGCATGCATGCATACACACACACACACACACACACACACACACACACACACACACACACACACACACACACACACACACACACACACATACATACATGTACATACATACATACATGACAAAGTTTATTAGGGCATAAACATACTGAATCCATGCATTTTTGTTTCTGCAAGATGCTGTTTTTCAGTTTACAAGGTCATTGCACTTTCTGCAAGAACCAAATACTGACTGACTGTGTTATAAATTCGCCTGGAGCACATTATCAGGTCAGCTTATACCGTGGCCTGTTGTCCGGCGTCCTTCGGCCGTCCGTCGTAAGCGTTTCCTGTCTGGGCGATAGCAACTTTTATTTTGATCTGATCCTCAATACAGTTACTGGTAATACGAGCAGCCATAAAATCCTGGACAAGTTCGAAAAGGGGCAGATCGGAGTTACTTATCCTTTAGTGCTCCATAGACTTAAAATGGGGAAAACATTGTCCGGGCGATAGCAACTTCAGTTTTGATCTGATCCTCAAGAAACTTAAAAGTAATGAGGACAGCCATTTATTCTTTGACAAATTCGAATTTGGGTCAGTAATATCCCGTCTGCACTAGCATATGGAGTTTACGTTTCTAAGCTAATCCGTTATGCTAGAGCCTGTTCAAAGTATCTGGACTTTATGGAACGTGGGAAGGTGCTCACTACCAGGTTGTTATGCCAGGGGTATCAAAAAACAAACTGGTATCAACACTAAAGAAGTTTGATGGGAGGCACCATGATCTTGTGGATCCGTACAATATGGCCATTTCCAGAATTATTTCTGATATGTTTGCCAATGGAAATCCATAGGAAGACTTCCAAAATCTCGGGCATACCCTTCCCGGCATTTACACCTTTTCTTCGTTCGGGTCGATGGGCATGGTGGGCGAAGCTTGCTACCAAGTAATGCCTAATATCCGCAGACGCCTGATTACACTCTTCTGGAGTCCATGTCTGTTGATCCGAACATTGATATTTGCCATTTTGTCTATGGATTAACGATTTTGGATTAACGCTTTGGTACTTCGACCTAAACTACTTATAATTGTTCGTGTAAAAACACTTGTTCTTTAGTTTTCCCTAATGGGGAAAATGTTGTCCAGACAATAGGAACTTTATTTTTGATCGGATTCTCAGCATTGAAGCAGATGCCGGATTTACAGTTCTTTATATTGCACGAAAGGTAGGCATATCATTATCAACGGTTCACCTTATTGTGAAGAAGCATTTGAAAGTCAGAAAGATTTCTGCTAGATGGATGCCACATCTGTTGACTTACGAGCAAAAGAGTCAACGGATTAAAGTAGCTAATCAGCTGCTTCAAATGTTTCCAAAATATGACAAAAAAAAAAAAACAAAAAAAAAAACAAGAGGGCCCAGAGGGCCCTGGTTCGCTCACCTGAGTGTCACTGCCTCAAGTACAATCTACTTTTAGCTCTGGTGGCCATCTTGTTCATCAGCAGAGTGATTTTAGCTTATTTGATAGGGAGTAACCTAGGCAACATTCCTGTGAAGTTTTAATCAAATTTGCCTAAGGTTTTAGGAGGAGTTCATGTTTGAATCATATTTACAATATTTTTCTATTTTTAGCTCCCGTGGCCATTTTGTACATCTGAGCAGGATTGTTTTAGCTTTTTTGGTAGAGGGTCATCTAAGCAACATTACTTCAAAGTTTAAATGAAATTGGTCCAATGGTACTGGAGGAATGGCGTTTGAAGATTTTTTTTTTATTTTTAACTCTGGCTGCCATCTTGTTAATCAGAGTAGAATGAGTTTACACTATTTTGGTAGGGAGTCACCTAGGCAATATTTCTGTGAAATTTGCATCCAATTGGCCCAAGCGTTTAGAAGGAGTTCACCTTAGAAGCAAATTTACAATGTTTTTTTTTCTATTTTTAGCTCTTGTAGCCATTTGTTAATCGCTTATGCTATTTTCCTAGAGGGTCATCTACAAAACACTCCAATGAAATTTAGAAGCCTTCATGGTGAAGTGGTCATGTTTCTTGCCTTGTAAACCAGGGATCCATCCCGGGCTTCTCCAGACTTTCAGATGAGTCTTTTTAAACCGAGGTCCTGTCACCGTATGACACTAGCTGTTGGTAAGACTTAAACTCAAACACTCACTCCTATGATGTTTGAATGAAATTGGCCCAAGGGTACAGGAGTTGACGCGTGAATATTTTTTCTATTTTTAGAAAAGGGGCCATCTTGTTCATCAGAGTGGAATGATTATAGTTATTTTGGTATAGGGTCACCTATGTAACATTCCTGTGAAGTTTGAATAAAACTGGCCCAAGGTTTAGGAGGAGTTCGTGTTTGAAGAAAATTTACAATGTTTTTCTATTTTTAGCTATGGGGTAGACGGTCATCTAAGCAAAACTCCTATGAAGTTTGAATGAAATTGGCCCAAGGTTACAGGAGGGGTTGTCGTTTGAAGATGTTTTTCTATTTTTAGCTATGGCAGCCATCTTGTCCGTCAGAGCAGAAAGATTTCAGCTATTTTGGTAGGGAGTCAACTGCGTAATATTCCTGTGAAGATGGGCCCTGTGTCGCTTATCTGTGTACAAGAAAATCATTACTGATGTTTAGAAAGGAATATAAAAAACTGAAGAAAGGCAAACTGTGATGAAAAGCAAGACATGGTTGTTTACCTGAGTGATATAAATATCTTCATAGATCCAGGGTTGTCAATATAGTTGTACATCCGTTGAACCAGGTGAACTCTTTCAGGATGAAATCTTGAAGGGCATGGTGGTGCACAAGACTTGTTGAATCTATGCTGTAATTCTATGTTCATGTTCATGATGATGTCATAATTTGACAAAGAAATCAATATCTGTAGCTCCTTTTGACACAGTGGTTAACAATCGTATTGCATGGTATAACAAAATTTACATGAGAAACACAGCTGACTTGAAATATAGCTGTTTACATATCAAAAAGTCACACATTGAAGTTTCCTAAGTTTTGTCTGACCTGTATCTTTGAGGCTTATATAGATTAAGTTACCTTTCTGCCATAAACATTGTGGTTCTTACATCTATCTAAAAGCCACAAAGAATTAATTCTGATACAGTGGGCATAAATATGAGAATAAGGAATAAAATAAGACAGATTAAGATGTGTGGAATCTATGAGGTGATATATGCCAAATAGAAACTTAAGGAGCACAAAATCGGATATAAAGAACAGGTAAAAATAATGTGAGTCTTTCCACAGAATACAGATGCATCAACTTATTCTCTTAAATTTCAACAAAGCTTTTCCTGATCTTGCAATTATCTAGAAAATGGTAACTTGGAACATTTTAAGGAAAATCTAATTTCAGCCTTTACATGTAACAATGGATTTCCATTTCAAAATATTGTTGCAATTAAGAAAACAATAAAATATATTATTTGACAGAATTCAAAATACCGGGGTAGCCTGTTCTCCATATAAGGAACAATAGATTCACATGACAAAACACAGTCGTAAATAAGAATACAATACAGTATGTTTTATTAGAAGCCTCCGTGGTGCAGTGGTTAAGCTACTCGCCTTGCAAACCAGAGATCGCAGGATCGATCCCAGGCTTCTCCAGACTTTCGGATGAGTCTTTAAACCGAGGTCCCGTCTCCGTATGACCTTAGCTGTTGGTGGGACATAAAACTAAAACTCACTCACTCACAGTATGTTTTAGACAGAATTAAAAATATCATGACAAATCTACAGAATGTACAAGTCTATATTCCCTTAAAAAGTGTCTTGTTAGAGGTTTAATATGAAGGCAACAAAAGCTTGTGTATAAGAAAAGAAATTAATCCATATCCTGCTGAATATTTAAATTAGTCATGCCCAGTTCTTACTATCAGCCAATCTGATTATATGATATATTGTTTTCATTCAAATTTCGAAACTAAATGACAAACTGTGTAGATCCAGATCAGATGGCTTTTTCATCTGGATCTATATTGTTTGCAAAGCTAGGGATTGTTGTGAACAGCGTATAAGGGTTAATACTCTTTACAATTATTTTGCAATACACCTAACTGAATCCAGTAGTAATTACCATTAACCCATATACGACAATGGAATCACCCACCAAATTAGTTTGAGGTGGTCCATTTCCAATTATAGGGGTGTAAAGTTGGTTTGGAGGAAAGTTGTCAACAATGCATGTACTTTGAGCAAACACTGTACACCAGATCATATGCCACACTCTGTGGTGCTAATCTGGGTAATCACTATTTACCCATGTCCAATAAAAGGGTGGCTAGGAGTATATGGGTTAATATAACCAAACCAAAACATGCATCAATAACATGCCAGCCTCAGTAGCTCAGTCAGATGTGCGTCTGACTGGTAATCAGGAGGACGGGAGTTCAATACCTGCTGACGCCAGCAACATTCTTTCGTGAAGACTGATCATGAAATCTTCTCTAGTCATTGTCTCCCTTCCGCTGATTCGAGAGTTGTTAGTTTCGGGCAAAAGAATGAGCACTGTACTGGTTGACAGCTTAGGCATAAGCCTGCCCAGGAAAAAAGGGTGGATAGGTAAACTGACCGGCTCAAAAATGACCTAAATAGTGTTGACTGGGCCTTTAAATATGTTCTATAAAAGGGTTATCCTTTGGAAGCAAGGAATACACCGCAAAACTGGAAAATATGGAGTGTACATACTTTCTGGGCCAGACTAGCCTGTACAAACAAACAAACAAAGCATCAACAGCATACAAAGTCTATGTTTTGAGTGAGAAAATGGGGAAAAAAGCCCTGTAAACTCCACTTTTCTCTAGATAATGTGGGGTTTTACAAGGCTCTTCATTTCCTGATGTCAGTCAGTGGTGGCCACCCTTATCATGCACAAACCACCAGCAATACCTACCTTTAAGGGGTAGGTACTGCATTGTATTAGGCGGGTGAGTACACTTCAAAGTAGCATTGACAATCATGTGATACAATTTCCAAGTTGTAAAGCGAGACAGTGAAGTACACAATGATCTGCCCAATAGATTCCTCCATTTCAATTTCACCAAGACAATGAGTAAAAAACAACAACCTTAATTTGAAAAGTTGGTATTATACATTCAAAACTGAGCGGGTGACATATGTTGAATTATGTGGATTTTAAGTGTAGAAAAACTATTTTGTGGTCTGACCAGTATGTCTCACATGTCCCAACTGCACCATCAACATCTGATAAATCAAAATTCGAAAATATCAAATCAAGCATTGTCATATGATCTGTGGTACATTCATTTATTAGCATTTTGCTTGAAAACTTTTCACTTAATTTCTTAATGATGTTAGGTTTTAGCAAAATGTCAATATTGAAATCTCCAATTATCACCAACGGCTTTGATGGGGTAAAATATGGAATGAGTTCCTTGTTCAGACAAGAAAGAAGATTACTGTCAGACATTTCAGGTGACTTATACAAAAATACTATCTGACTTTCAATTGAGACATGCCTGGCAGTTATCATAATGAATTCCAATGTATCTGAACTATACTTTCTATCCTGTGTTATAATGGTATCATCTTTAGCATAAACTGCTAATCCATGAGGAGGTCTTTTGGAAGAATTGTATCCAATCTGGTCGTTTCGTATCAAACAATAGCCTTGTATTGCATAATCACTATCATTATCAGGCTGGTGTAGTCGTGTTTCTGCTAATCCAAATACGTGGGTTGACAACAGATTTTTGTCATGTCTAATATCATTAAAATGAAGATTCAAGGATCTACAATTATTGAAAGCAACTTTGAAATGTGAAACTGGATCTATCAATTCTAAAGAAGTATCGCAGAGTTGAAGCATTGCTGTTTCATGCAGTCGCTGCATTTCAGCCTTAACTTGATCACCAACTTGTAATGCTTTTTCATTAAAGTTAAGGATCTGAAGCTTTTCTATCGACCTTACTCTGCTAAGTGCAACATAGTGTAAATGTGGAACTTTACGGATTTTACGTTGCGATAAGTCAATGACAACTCTTTCAAGGGTACTCCCCTGGGCTCTATGTACCGAACGCCCTGCAGAAGGTTGCAAAGGGAACTGAATTCTCTGAAATGTCTTTCTGTTGTATGTAAATGACCTGTTGACATCAAAAATTGGTGTCCAATTATCATCGATACCACTATGATAAAGTCCCCTGTTTCTGTATTTGATTCTTGTTTCCATTCCTGCTTTCTTGTCATCAAACTGAACCCAAATTATGCTTGGGCGTCGTGTGGTTTATAGTTTATACTCAATAAACTTAACTACACATGAAGCTCCATTAGCTAGTCCATCTTCTGTTTTTATGTTTATTGTTAAATCATAAAGCATGTCGACAACAACTGTTAAAGAGCAATGTAAACTTGCTGTTTGGTTTGAATCTGTTACATTCTTAAGGTTCTTAAGGGCACAGTCTATCTTTTCTTTTGATAGCTTAGGTGAAACGTATGTATCCATGCATGGTATTTCAACCTTTTCTGTTGCCATACTTCTTATAATTTCATTATTAAAAACATGCATGAAATAGTTTTCTGCAAAGAGGTGAGGTGCATTTTTCTGATACTCAACATCATTTGTAGTAATTTCACACTGCTTAAATCTAGTCTTGTCTTCAGCAGTCAAGGAATTGGTCCTTAATCTATTTAACAATTCTGCAAACTGAAGGTCATCTTTCTGTCTCATAATTTCTGTTAATTCAAACATAGTAAATAAGTCTTTCCACAGATTTTGTGACAAAGCAGCCGCATCATGTTTCATGTCATTAAATATCCAATCACCACTCACAGGTTTTAACTGGTAAAGATCACCAACAGCAATAATGCTAACACCACCAAAAGGTGTTCTTGTTCCTTTCAATGCTTGAAGTCTCTGATCAATAAAGTTCAACATAGAATTACTAACCATTGAAATTTCATCAATAATCACAACTGACAAATCACGGTACTTTGATCTAAAGGTATTCAGACTGTCACAAGTTAATGTTTGATCTGACTGCTTATACTTTCGTTTAAATGCAGATGAGATGGTAGAACCATTAATATTAAATGCTGCTTTTCCTGTAAATGCACATAGAAGAACCCTTGTATGATCCACATCTTCTCCTTCTTTCAAATTTAATATTCTAAACAAAGTCTGATACAATGCTCTAATAACTAGACTTTTCCCAACACCAGCTCCACCAGAAAGAAATGCATATAAAGGGGCATCCTTTGTTTTAATCCAGTGAATCACATGATAGTAAAACTGTTTTTGTTTACAATTTAAACACTGCAGGAGCTTTCTATAATCAATATCTGACAGGATATTTTCATTTACATCAATTTGGGGTGCAGAAACATAACAGCCAATTTCAGTCCCTATATCATAATCTCTATGTTCAGGTCTATCGGGATTAAAATATATAAATTCTTCTGACTGAATTGGTTCCATTTCAGCATCATCACCTTTAACTTGTTGTGTACTTGGTGCAGTTTCATCAAATGCATCATATTCCATTTCTGCCAAGTCTCTTGCTAATTCCAACTCTTCAGCATGATGTTCGTAAGTTGAGCATTTATGATCTATCACATGCTTGATAGACTCATAGTGTTCTTTATATGTTCTATATGTTCCAAGTAAGTCAGTCTCTTCCTTTCTCCATGGGTGGAAAAGTAAAAGTTTTTCTCTATAGTAGTTCTCTTCATCTGTTTTGCGATTGAATCTCACATACCTAATTATTTTAGAATTACGACATCGTTTGATTTTTATGCCATTCTTTAAAGTTAAAACAGTTTCACCATCACCAAAGCTTTCTTCATCTGACATTTCTGCATCTTTCTCATAATCTTGCCCTTCCTCATCTTTATTGTCATTCTGACCATTAGGATAAATTACTTCCAACTCTGACACATAATCAGCTAAACAATAATTTTCCAAAAGTTTTGGGCGCTTTGAGTATCTTTTAATTTTATTGTCTGACATTACATCTGTTGAGTCTGCTGGCAATTCATCAAGCACTGATCTTGGTTTCAATAGCTGTACTCTCTGGTTTGGAATTGAAGTATTTATAAAGACAACACTCCTTGAACTTTTAGTCAATGGCATTTGCAGTACCAGATAAACTGCCTCTTGTGCACTTACTTCAACACTGTTTGAAAATACATTTCCAATATGTCTAACTTGTCTTTTGAGATCCATATTGCCATTCCTAGCTTCTTTTGCAGCTGCATGCAACAAATTACTCATCCCTCTTTGAGATTTACTAATATATGAAACTATATACATAGCACAAGCATAGGGATCTAACACAAATTGAATGTCAGTGTTTGCCTTCCATGCTTTTAACACACTATCATTGTACAAATTTACACGGATCTCACTCGGATTTCTTTTCAAAAACACTTTTGAAGAGTTTAAGGAACTTCTAATGCATTTAATGTATTCTTTCTCACTCATTTGGACAACATCTTTCAGAAATTCTTCATAAGACATATCATATCCATCTTTCTTATTGTTCATTGTTTTCTGTATGTTTTGGTACAGTTTATAATACTTGTCTTTTTCGGTTTCCAGAGGCTGCAAGACCATAGTTTTGGAAAGAGGTGGAAGAGGATAACCAAATCGACATATTTTATCTTCTCGTTTTCTACACGTTCTAGAATGTTTGTGAATTTGAAGTTCTATTAAACGACCAAGGTTTGGATTGTCTAGAGAACATTTCAGATACTGATCCACATAAACAGCCAACTCTGCATCCGAATCCACATTGAATTTTGGGGCATTTTGTACCCATACAATCATGTGAATGTGTGGCGATCCACGTTGCTGAAATTCCACTCTAAAAAAGTAATCAACAACTTTTCCAAGAGGTTCGTGTTCACTCTTTAGAACTGTGTTGATGAATTCTTTAACTCTGTGCTCAAAATACCTGGAACAAGTGACTGGATCTGACTGAATAAGTTTTATCTTTTGTTCCCAAGTCAAGTTTTCAATTTGATCATCAGTGTATTTCAAATTTTTATTTAAGATGGCTAACATTTTCAAAAGGTCAATCCATCTTGTATCAGCCGAGGACAATGACATGAACCAAGTTGGCAAACCCAACTGTCTAATCATAGCATAAACATCTTTTTTTCTAGATTCTAAATATGCAGGAGAATTTCTTAGCTGCTTAAACAAATAGTAACCTTCATCATTTTTTACAATACTGTCAATGCATTCTGAGTTTCTTGCTTGTACAGCAGTAATCTTATTTGTTCCAGTCTGACACCTTCTAACAGCAAGGTTTGCTTTATCGTTCAATTGCTTCATTTGTATTTTTTTCAGTTTAAAAAATATATTGGGTACACTGTTAGCAGCCCGCCTATCCTGACTTCTCAATTCCCACTTTGCAATATCACTATAATGTACAGGCACTTGTCTGTCATCATTAGCTATTCGCCTCTGTCCACAAAATATGGTTGGAAAACAAAGATATTCTGAATCTTCATCTTGAAATATACTGAGTGGTCGCTGGCCTTCTCCAGGAGCAAATGTGAAAGTAGAGTTTCTGTTTTCAAGATCTGCATTATCCAATAGTGTATCAATATTTCCCACATTTTCCTGTGTGATTTCTTCTGCATCTGAATCATAAAGTAGAAGTATTATCATTTGAAATATTATCAATCTGATCACTTGAACAACTGTCACATATTTCACTAACAACATCATCAAAATCAACAATATCATATTTTGAACATTCATCTGTACACCACTCGAAAAAATTACGTATAATCTCAGCTTGGTTCTCATCATGAGTAATATCATCAAAACCAACATCATTTGTTTCTGAACAAGGTGTTTTGTGTGACTCCAAAAATGCATGAAGGGTCTCATTGCTTTCATCTGTGATTTTCTTTATCCACTGCTGATCAATTTCAACATTTGCATGTTTGTACAATTCACTACCACTCAATAGCCAGTGCAAAGCACACAATACATGGAATGGTCGGACATTTTCTGAGAAAACATATGACTTAAATGACATCTTCTTCTTCAATTTCACTACAACTGTAACATTTTCATCAAACGGTCTTGGCAAAGCATTTACAACTGGTTGAATATCAACAGGTACATTAACAACATTTCCTTTTGCTGATAACTGGCGACCTCTGGGTAGTTCTCGCATCTGCATGAACGGTATACGTAAAGCAATAAGGCGTTCTTCAAGGGGAAACAGCTCCAGTTCTTTGGGTTTTGGTGGCCACTTCATTCCATTTAAAACAGACAATTTTGGGACTTTACCACATTTAATATTGTCTTTGCATGTGCAACATATCCATTCTTCTTCATTGACTGATTTCACACCTGTTAAGTATTTTTCCTTGTCTTTACAAACAAATGTTTTAGCTTTTGATACAGTCTCTTCAAACCATGTCTGTTGACAACAACTACATACATAGACAGGTCCAACTGATATATTCTTGTGAAACTTTTCGATACAAACATCAATATTACTACCACAATTTCTGCGCTTTCTGCTGATCTTTTCATTTTGTGAAAAGGATGGATCTTTACGCTTGGCAGCTTTTCTTTTACAGTCTGTAATGTTTTCACTTTTTTTGTTTCTTTCATTTAACCTCCATTGTTGTTTTGCAACCCTTTCTTGTTCTAATATATATGGATCTGACCTTGCCTTCCTCTTTGACCGATTTTGTATATCAATGTCTTTCTGTTTGAATTCATGGCTTTTTCTATATTCTCGTATCTTTTCACTTTCCCATCTTTTATATTCATCTATCAATCTAGCTCTTCTCTTACATGCCTTTGTCATAGCTTTGTCTTTTCTCCTGTTTTCTTCAGATTGTCTAGCACTCTGCATAGATTTAAGTGTATATTCTCTATCCTTTTTTCTGTATTCTTCAGACTGTCTAGCACTCTGCATAGATTTAAGCGTATATTCTCTATCCTTTTTTTGGTATTCTTCAGATTGTCTAGCACTCTGCTTAGATTTAAGCGTATATTCTCTGTCCTTTTTTCTGTATTCTTCAGACTGTCTAGCACTCTGCTTAGATTTAAGCGTATATTCTCTATCCTTTTTTCTGTATGCTTCAGACTGTCTAGCACTCTGCATCGATTTAAGCGTATATTCTCTATCCTTTTTTTGGTATTCTTCAGATTGTCTAGCACTCTGCATAGATTTAAGCGTATATTCTTTATCCTTTTTTCTGTATTCTTCAGACTGTCTAGCACTCTGCTTAGATTTAAGCGTATATTCTCTATCCTTTTTTCTGTATTCTTCAGATTGTCTAGCACTCTGCATAGATTTAAGCGTATATTCTCTATCCTTTTTTCTGTATTCTTCAGACTGTCTAGCACTCTTCATAGATTTAAGCGTATATTCCCTATCCTTTTTTTGGTATTCTTCAGATTGTCTAGCACTCTGCATAGATTGAAGTGTATACTCTTTGTCTTTTATTTTGAAGTTAGAGCACTGCCTCAGTTTCTGCATATAAGCTCTCATATATTCTTTTCTGTCTGTAATTTTTTTCTTATTTGTTTTTTCTTTGTTCCTAATCTTTTGATTTTTTGTTACCTTTGTGCTATTTCCAGTCTTCTGTTCAAGTCTATGTTTTTGATCCTTGAAGTATTTGCCAATAAGGGTTGCATGACTTTCACTACTTGTATCATCAAAAAAGTCTTCTCCTGCATGTACATTCCTCATATGGCTTTCAGACATCTTTCTCTTGTAAGTTACAGATTTCCAAGCATAGTCATGTGGAGTGCCAGTATGACACTCTGCACTATTTTCAATATCAAATGCTGAATTATGCTCAAGATCAGATAAGTCAAAGTCTATAGGAAGAATTTCGAACTGTGTGGAAATGGAAATCATCATACTTTCATACAAAGCATATAGAAATGTAACTAGATCATCTAAACAACTGAAAGCAGCTAGTAATGATTTTCCATCTGGAACTGATAATCCATTGAAACCATGAGAATGTGAATCAAATATAAAATATTTGCAATCTCTCTTGAACACAGAAGAACAAACTGAACCTATCATTATCAAAACATTTGAAGAACATTGTAAAGCAGTGTATAATGCTTGGTGAAGAGTAGGTAAACTGGTATTGACAAACTGTTCTGTGCAAAGACCTGTCATAATAGCAGATTTTTTAACAACAACTTCTTTGTTTAAAATTGATACTAATCTTGGAAGTTCATCAAAGTTGAGCAACTTACTTTTGAATTTACCTTTAGCCTTTAATTCACATATAATCTTAACATACAGACAATCTCCAGCTAAAAGAATGTTGTCTAAATCTGTACTACAAGAAATATCCGAGTACACTGAATATATTAATGAACAAAGTGCATTTGCAGTGCATTGACATCCTCTGGACTCATTGCTAAATATTTCAGAACCTTGGTGAAAAGATCCCAGTTCAAATTTAACAGAATTAAATGGACCATTAGAAGGATTCCATAGCATTTTTTCAGCCTGTTCACTTGCTGGAATGGCACTATACAATGGCTTATTAGAATCCATCAAACAGTTCTGTTCTCGTAAATTTACATTAGAAGATCTCCTTGTTTCATGTATACAGATATTTGAAGAACTTTCTGTAACATTTTCAAAAGGTTCGCAACAATAACTGGAAAGATCGTCAGGCTTGTTTTCATATAAGTTTTCAGACAAGTATTCAGACATGTTTTCAGACAAGTTTTCAGACACATTTTCAGACAAGTATTCAGACATGTTTTCAGACAAGTTTTCAGGCACATTTTCAGACACATTTTCAGACATATTTTCAGACATATTTTCAGACATATTTTCAGACATATTTTCAGGTGACTCTTCAATGAACACAGATGGTTTTTTTGTGGGCTGGGATAGACCCCCATCTGATAAACCAATAACACCCATAGACACAGATGGCCCTTCATCTGAAACAGATGAAAGGAAAGGGTGGGCTAGGCCCCCATCTGATACACCAATAACACCCATCTGTGCTGCCACACCAGGAGATTCCACATCTGATACTTCAAGTCTTCTTCTTTCCTTTCTAACTCTGTCTTCCTTTCTCCTTTGATTTAAAGACTTCTTCAACAAACGTGGCATCCTTATTCCTCAATCCAACACAAAAATTATAATGTACAGTAAAAATAGTTATGAATATAAATAATTGTTAAACACAATTGTTCACAGAAGAATGTTCAGATAGAAAATCTGTTTGGCGATACTAAAAAAGAAAAGAAAAACATAGTAGTTTTATGAAGAAACAAAACTGAATAGTCACAATTTGCAATCATACAAAGGAAACACCGTGATCAGCAAGGAGGCATTATCCCAAGAAGAGACCCACTTGTGCATTGATAATTTTTGCCATAAAAGTTTTTTATGTGAGCATATGATATTTATAAGTTTTAGAAAATATTAACTTTCATACAAAATTGTTTCAGATGTTGCAACAAACAAAATATAAAGAATTATTTTGTTTTCACAGAATTAACAAATTAAATTTTCTCTTTTACCAATGGCACTTACCCGGTACAGGAATACCTGTTTTACCCACTACCACATCATAATGTCTTAGTAATCAATATTAAGACAGAACGATGTGTATTTAGTTAAATGCAATCATTTTCAAATAATGGGTACAATTCTGCAAGTGCAGAATTTTAAAGAATGTTGAAAAATATCTTCTGGTCTGTGTACCCAGCTCCTGAAAAGAAGAAGAAGATCACTGAAAAGAATGACTAATCAAAACTAGAGCTGTCATATAATCTGACTATAGTTCTGCTACAGGGCTATGAGATGAGAGCTGGAAAATTTTTATGTTTAAAAATCCAAGGGTTATGGACCCTTGGCCATTATTCCACCATTACACCTTCCTTATCTTAGAGACAAAGTGTGGTATAAGTTTCATTGAAATAGGAACAAAAATATAAAAGTGCGCAAAAAGCATTTTGATTTTTGAACACCTACCAAGGGACATAACTCCATGAGTTATGGACCACTGACCTTTATTCTGTTATACACGGTACATCCAGTCATTGTCCATGTTTATACAAACTTAGTTTTTTTTATTTGACCTATTGACCTACTTTTTAGCCAGACATAACCCATATTCAAACCTGACCAAGACTTCATAGAGGCATCATTCTGAGCAAATGTAATGAAGATTGCACTTAAAATGTGGCATCTAGAGTTTTTGCAAGATTTTTCTATGACCTGACCTACTGACCTCATTTTTGACCACACATGACCCATATTTGAACTTGATTGAGATTTTGTAAAGATGCTTTTTAGGAGCCAGTTTCATGATGTTCAGGCTCAAAATGTGGCTGCTACAGTGTTCACAAGATTTTTCCATGATTTGACCTACTGACCTGCTGTTTGACTGGACCCTTTTTCGAATTTGACCCAGATTTCATCAAGGCAATCATTCTGAGCAAGTTTCATGACGAATGGACTTAAAATGTGGCCTCTAGTGTGTTCACAAGGTTTTCCTATGACCTTATTTTTGACCAAACATGACCCATATTTGATCTTGACTAAGATTTTGTCGAGGTGATCGTTTTGAGCAAGTTTCATGAAGTTTAGTCTGAAAATGTTGCTACTAGAGTGTCCACAAGATTTTTCCATGATTTGACCTACTGACCTACTTTTTGACCTGACAAAACTGATATTGTCAAGATGATCATTCTGGGCAAGTTTGATGATGATCGGAGCATAACGGTAGGCTCTAGAGTGTTCACAAGGTTTTCTCCGATTTGACCTACTGACCTACTTTTTGACCAAACATGACCCATATTCAAACTTGAGCAAGACATTGTCAAGATGATCATTCTGGGCATGTTTGATGCTGATTGGACCAAAACTGTGGCCTCCAGTGTATTCACAAGGTTTTTCTATGATTTGACCTACTGACCTACTTTGTGACCCGACATACCCATATTCAAACGTGACCAAGATATTATCAAGATGATCATTCTGAGTAAGTTTGATGATGATTGGACCAAACCTGTGGCCTCTAGTGTGTTCACAAGGTTTTTCTATGATTTGACCTACTGACCTAATTTTTGACCAGACAACACCCATATTTGAACTTGACTGAGACATTGTCAAGATGATCATTCTGGACAAGTTTGATGATGATAGGACCAAAACTTGTGTGTTCACAAGGTTTTACTCTGATTTGACCTACTGACCTACTTTTTGAGCCGACATTTCCTATATTCAAACTTGACCGACATATTGTCAAGATAATCATTCTGGGCAAGTTTGATGATGATAGGACCAAAACTGTGGCCTCTAGTGTATTTACAAGTTTTTTCTATGATTTGACTTACTGACCTACATTGTGACCTGACATGACCCATATTCGAACTTGACCCATATATTGTTAAGATTATCATTCTGAGCAAGTTTGATGACGATCTGACCAAAACTGTGGCCTCTAGAGTGTTCACAAGGTTTTTCTATGATTTGACCTACTGACCTACTTTTTGACCCGACATGACCCATATTCGAACTTGACCGAGATATTGTCAAGATGATCATTCTGAGCAAGATTGATGACAATATAAACCAAAACTTTGGCCTCCTGGAGTGCTCACAAGGTTTTTCCATGATTTGACCTACTGACCTACTTTTTGACCTGACATTACTCATATTCAAACTTGGCCAAGATTTCATCAAGGCAATCATTCTGAGTAAGTTTCATGATGACTGGACTTAAAATGCGGCCTCTAGAGTGTTCACAAGGGTTGTTTTATGATTTGACCTACTGACCTCATTTTTGACTAGACATGACCCATATTCAAATTTGAACAAAGGAACCAAGATCTTATGGTGGTTTAAGTTGTGTGCAAGTTTGGTTAAAATCAAATCATAAATGAAACGGCTATTGTACAGAAAAGACCAAAGTAGGCAATTTGTGCCCTTTCAGGGGCCATAACTCTGGAACAGATGATGGGATATGGGTGGTTCAACAAAGGAACCAAGACCCTATGGTGCTTCAGGTTGTGTGTAACTTTGGTTAAAATTATATTATAAACAAAACAGCTATCATGCAGACAAGACCAAAACAGCCAATTTTTGCCCTTTCAGGGGCCATAACTCTAGTACCCTTGATGTGATATGCCTGGTTCAAGAAAGGAACCAAGATCTTGTGGTGGTACAAATTGTGTGTAAGTTTGGTTAAAATCAAATGATAAATGAAACGGCTATTGTGCAGACAATACAAAAATTAGGAAATTTTTGCCTTTTCAGGAGCCATAACTCTGGCACCCATGATGGGATATGGCTGGTTCAAAAAAGGAACCAAGATTTTGTGGTGATACAAATTGTGTGCAAGTTTAGTTAAAATCAATTCATAAATGAAACAGCTATCATGCAGACAAGATCAAAATAGGCAAATTTTGCACTTTCAGGGGCCGTAACTCTGTAACACATGATTGGATATGGCTGGTTCAAGAAAGGAACCCAGATCTCATGGTGGTACAAGTTGTGTGCAAGTCTGGTTAAAATCAAATCATAAATGAAGATGCTATCATGCGGACAAGAAATTGTTTACGCACGCACGCACGGACGCACGCACGGACGGACGCACGCACGGACGACGGACGACGGACAAAATGTGATCACAAAAGCTCACCTTGTCACTACGTGACAGGTGAGCTAAAAACAGTTTGCCAATGTCGTCATAGGTGCTGAAACCTATGTCCATTATTTTGAGCCCATCGGAAAGGTTAGCAATAAGATCTGGGCCACTAAAAACAACAAACGCCCATTTATTTGCCAAACGTTCTTTGAGTACAAAGAAGGTTTTGTATGCAATCTTCTTCTCTGGTGAAGGAGTCGCAATAAAAGTGTGGGTGAAAAAGGGCAAAAGCATTACCGGAAAGTACTACAAAGACGTAGTACTGAAGAAACTGAAAAAGTAATATCAGAAACGACGCCCTGCCAATGGTTTTAAACATGTCCGTCTTGTACATGACAATGACACCGCTCATACCTCCGGAATAGTTGCCGCGTTTTTGAATAAAGAAAAAGTAACTGTTTTGCCTCACCTCCCGTATTCCCCAGACCTTGTCCCTTGTGATTTCATTTTTGTTTCCAAAATTGAAATCATTCCTTGCTGGGCGAAAATACATACCAGTCCCGACAGGCACTTGGATCTGCCATTCATTAGCACCTTATCACTGTGCCCAAATCAACGTACGGTGACGCCTTCAAGAAGTGGGTACATCGGCTGAAACTTTGCATTTTTAGCCAACGGGAGTACTTCGAGGGCATGAAATTGGCTTTTTTAGGCTAACTTGAAATTTGAAGTCTCCAGATGGAAATAAGCAATTCTTTTCGAACATCCCTCGTACCTAGTATCTTTCGGGACAGTAAAAATAGAAGTGAAGGCAATGATCAGGAATCGATAAAATTAACCCACGGCTGCCATTAGAGAAACCAAAATGAAAGAAACACAAACATGAAACAGCAGACCCCAATGGATACACCCATTGCGGAAAGCCAAAAGGACAGTTACTTATCAACAAAATGGCCAATTGGCTATCCAAAACAAATTAATGTAAGCGATACAAACACTCAAAGACAAACCATAACAAAAATAAACTGCGACAGAAAAACCGCGTTTGAACGGTCAGTAAATTGATTTTCAGTGGCCACAATCCTCGCCCTTACTTCCGTCGCGATTTAGACAAATAATTTGTTAAGTCCGCGTGAAAGCCTCCTTACTCATCAGTGCAACATTCCTGTGAATACAAAAAAATCAAACAACCACAGAGATGAAACAACCGTTAAATCTCTCAATATTAATTTACAACAAACTTGTTTCTGACCTTGATATTTACACTTACACTCCTGCGATTGAAAAAAATCAGTGTATTGTTATCCTGCTGTCGGTCATATTATTTCTGGCAATTTAAAAATTATTCCTGATTCTAGGAAACGCAATATAATTTCGAAAGGACTAAAAAATCGATTTCCTTCTAAAATTGATTTCAATAAATATAGAGATGAAATCGCTGCTGCCTTAAATGATGTTGTAAACGAGTGTATGTTAAGCATAAAGCTCTAAAAGAATGGAAACTTAGCATTCTAAAACTAGTGAAAAAACACATTATTGTTTTATTCTCAAAATACGAACTCATTACCTCCCAGTCCAAAGGCGTCTTTACGTCACCTTAAACTAGTTATTCAAGAAGTTCATAAGAAGTTTGTTTTGGCTCCAGCCACTAACAATGTGCCGCAAAACAACGACTACAATACGGCCGCTAATCGCATGTTAAAAACACGATTTAACGAACACTATTGTAGAATAAGTAAGACTAAAAAACTAACACTTTCTTGCACCGTCATTTCAGACGTACAGGTCATTCTATAAACGATATTTCTATACAGCCAGAGGAAAAAAATTATTATGATGTAAATTCTACAGCTAGGTTTAAAGTTATTAAACGGCATGAAACTGAATTAAAATGGATTAAATTATTACAGACACCTTTTCCATTGGGCTTTAATGACAACATTATCATGAGGGTAATACCCGACTGTGATATTTTCTCGCTTCTGGACAGTCGAAAGCGGAAAACTAGATCGTAAGGCACCAGAAAAAATGGTTATTATAAACGTAAGTTACGTGCTTTTAAAAGAAACAATACCAGTCTGAAGTGACTGTCCATAATATTATTGAATCATGGACGCCACTCAACGCTTGCTTTTCTAAGTTTATTACTCATTTCTGTATTACGGATTCTGAGTACCGAGGCGAATAAATTCTACGATAGTTCTAATCAGTTATACGACTCTACTCTTTTAACTAGAGGTTATGCTCAGCATGGTCTTTGTCCTTTCAGCGATTATGAAATTAATCACAAACGTCATTTCATCAAAACATCCTTCATTAATAAGGGTTTGTATTTTATAGATTTACCAAGTATCTTCCGGGACAGTTCGGTTATTTCATCCATTCCGGTTTACTTTCAAAATACTGAAACACCCATAATTTGCTATAACTACAATAAACATGTTAGATCTATCATTTTTAATCTCAACAAACTTGTTTCTGATCTTGATATTGACACTTACACTCATGATACATGTGATTTTAAAATGCAGTGTATTGCTATCCTGCTGCTGGTCATAATATAACTGGCAATTTAAAATTATTCCTGATTCTAGGATACGTAATATAATTTCTAAAGGACCGAAATATCGATTCCCATCTAAAATTGATTTCAATAAATGTAGAGATGAAATCGCTGCTTCCTTGAATTTGGTAATCGATGGTGTAAACGAGAGTATGTTCAGCATAAAGCTCGTTAAGAATGGAAACTAAGCATTCTGAAATTGGTGAACAAACGCATTTCTTTGTATTCGCAAAATACGAACTTAGTACCTCCTAAACCTAAGACGTCTTTACGTCTCCTTAAACTAGGTATTCAAGAATTTCATAGGAAGTTTGTTTTGGCTCCAGCTGATAAGGCCGCTAACAATGTGGTCGTTGTTTGACGGCTTCACTATGTTAAAACTTTTCAGCAAGAACTTGGTGGTACTAAGGCCTATGAACTTCAGCCTTTAGCTGTAGAGAGGGCTTTAGTTGTTGACCACATTTGTCATTCAGCCGCAAAGTTTTCTGTCTGTGTTATAGAAGGCCAAGAAAGCTTCCTACGTTAAACTGGTTACTTAAATCTCAGAAAAAAAAACATACTAAGCACGGTGTGTTGCAAATTCAAGCTCTTGTACCACCACTGAACTCTCCAAATTATTAACTTCATGATTTACTGCCATCAAAAAACATGTGATAAAATATTGCAACAAAGTCTTTGACAGATCAGGTAGAAATCTGTTTTGGTCTATAAAAACTCTAATGAACTTTTAAATAAATTGAAATCCAGGCGTTTTCGTGCTTCAAGTCTGTCTACTTAAGATTTTTCCACCCTTTACACTACACTTCCTCATAATCCTATAAAAGAAAATCTTAATGATTTAATTGAATGGACCTTTCATAGGAAATACTCCCTATACCTTGCATGTAATGTAAGAAATGCTTTTTTTTTCACGTCTAAAGAGCATAAAATATACTTTATGGTCATGTCAGAAAATGTGTGAAGCTGACACCTTTCTGCTTGTCTATATTTACATAAGATTAGGTACATAGTTATTTAGACAAGTTGTGGGTATTCCGATGGGTACTAACTGCGCACCACTTGTGGCTGATCTGTTTTTGTTTTGTTATGAAATAGACTTCATGATATCCCTTTTTGCTGAAAACCAGTCTGAAAGCTTTTAGCTCCACATCTGGATATTTGGATGATTTATTGAATTTGATAATACCCATTTCGATGGTTTGATTAGTCGAATTTAACCCCCCCCCCCCCAGCGAACTTCAGTTAAATAAGCAAATTCTTCTGATACCGAGGCCGCGTTTTTGGATTCGCATCTATCTATTGTACGTGGGTTTGTTTCTTGCAAAATTTATAATAAACGCGATGATTTTGATTTAGAAATTGTAAGTTTTCCTTTTTAGGATGGTGATGTTCCTCGTGCGCCATCCTATGGCGTTTATATTTCGCAATTAATTCGATTTTCGCCAGAGTGTGTAGTCATGTAACTGACTTCAACACTCGTAATAAATTGTTAACGGCTAAACTTCTTAATCAGGATTATCGGTACCATAAACTACGCAACGCCTTTTCAAAGTTTTATACACGTCATTCCGATTTAATTTCAGAATTCAGTATCTCTTCTGCAACAAGGTCTATCCGATCCAGAATTTTATGGTGACATAGTATACACATTCAGAAAAATATATAACCTCAATGACTTAAGCACCCAATTTAGTAAAATCATTCTTCGATGTAAAAAGTTTCGGTACAACATAAATGTTATACGACAGACTGCATGCACGGTACTTAACCCAATCACGGTTGACAACTTTACTTCCCTCTTTAATTGCACGCCGGTGGGTCAGGCCTCAGATTCTATGACGGTTCTAGCGTAAAGGCTTACTGAGAATTAGAGAGCTCTAATTAAATGTAATGTTGATGCCTGATGCTCTGTCTCTGGTCGGGCCCATCGGAGTCTAACCGTTAGTTTTCATTTGCTCCGGCATTTCAGTGGTTACTTGTTGTCTAGTCCTCGCCGTTGTTTCATATCTGTGGTTATTTGATTTTTTGTGTTCACAGAGATGTTGCACTGATGAGTAAGGAGGCCTTCATTCGGACTGAACAAAGTATTTGTCTAAATCGCTACGGAAGTAAGGGCGAGGATTGTGGCCACGTAAAATCGATTTAAGCCCCCAGTGGAATTCGTTTTACTGAACGTTTGAAGGCGGTTCTTCTTTCGAGGTTTATTTTTGTTATGGTTGGTCTTTGGTTGTTTGTGTCGCTTATACTATTTTGATTTGGATAGACAATTGGCCATTTTGTAGGAAAGTAACTGTCCTTTTGGCTTTCCGCTATTGATGCTTCAATTAGGGTCTGTTGTTTCATGTTTGTGTTTCTTCCCCTTTGGTGTCTCTGATGGGAGCTGTGGGTTAATTGTATCGATTCCTGACCATTGCCTCCACTTTTATTTTTCATAATAAAACCGGTACAATATCTGTTGTTAAGAACCTAGCCCCTTTCATTACCAATGTTTCTGTTTTATTTTGCCTTGCGCCCAAGATAAATCATATAGTATAATTCTTGTAGTGGTTGATTGTTTAGGGTTTAACGACAAGTTAATCACAATATATCATTTAGTGTCGTCTCCCAGAGAAAGGGAGAAAAAAGATAAAAGGGATAGTAGAGGAAATGAAAGTGAGGGACAGGGGAGGAAAGGTAAGATTAATGGAATTGTAGTGACAGACGAAACAACAATGCTCCCTCTATCCGGACCTGCTGCAAGGACAACATGCCTTGCTAAACAGTTAGATTCCTTAGTGACGCAAGATACATGTCACCTTTGCCTCACCCCAACCACGCTGAATTCCTGTAGTGAATCGCATTATTTTTTCTGCGGAATTTGCAGTTTACTTTTAATGTTGTTCCTATCAGTTTTGTATTCTGTGCACCTAAGGGCAACCCCTTATGGTTTTATTTTTTTGACATTATAGGAGCACATTCAGGGAAAACAGTTCTTGTCCATATAGTTCCTACGTTGGTCACTGGCTGTCATCGTTAACAAAGTGTCTCTCATTGGATATTGTACCGCGAGGTGTTGCTGTTACAAAAATAGTGCGGGTAAGTGTTCAACATAGCATTTCCCCAGGAGTACGCAGAAGGTGATACGTGATAATTTGCGAAATTAGGTGAGGAGTCGATAGCGAAAAATCACTGGAATCCTGGAGCAAAAGAAAATTACCAGTTGGAATCCGAAATTGCTTAAAAACCTGCATCTGAAAATGTTGTCCGTTTATGTCGTCTCCTGATATTCTTGCAAACTTGCAAACTTCCTCTGGCTTTCTTTGCCGGATCATTACAGGGTCACTGATGAGGCTTTATTAGCCGAAACTACGTAGTATGACCCATTTTCTTTCTTATGAATGTTTTCATTGCTCTTAAAGGAACTCATTTTTAATTTTTATTTGCCTTCACTGCAGCTGGTGTTGTGTCGTGTGGCGGCCGTAAAACGTCTCCCCGTACATCAACCATAGTGCAGTTTATATTTTACGTTTGGTCCTTTGAGATCAGTGTTAATATTCTGAGAAATCAGAAATAAATTATTGGTTTAGACTCCTATTCTAGACAGGCTTTTAATTCTTTGGACCCCCCTTTTGATTTATATCAGTCTCTGAATCGACTGCCTATTTGAAATTCGCAAAATTGCAGTATGTTTCCTCTGGCTTTCTTTGCCGGATCATTACAGGGTCACTGATGACGGCTCCACTATGTTAACACGCTTAAGCAGGAGCTTGGTGGTACTAAGGCCTATGAACTTCAGCCTTTGGCTGAAGAGAGAGCTATAGTAGATAAACATGTTTGTCTTTCAGCCACCAAGTTTGCTGTGTGTGTTAACGGAGGCCAAGACAAGCTTCCTACGCTATACTGGTTACCAAAACTTCATAAAAAACCTTACAAAGCACGGTTTATTGCAAATTCTAGTTCTTGCACTACCACTGAACTTTCTAAATTATTAACTTCCTGTCTTACTGCTATTAAAACGCATGTAATTTAATATTGTGATAAAGTCTTTGAAAGATCAGGAAGAAATCTGTTTTGGTCTATAAAAAATTCGAATGAGGTTTTAAATAAATTGAAATCTAGACAGTTTCGTGCTTCTAGTCTGTCTACCTACGATTTTTCCACTCTTTACACTACACTTCCTCATAATCTTATAAAAGAAAAGCTTAATGATTTAATTGAATGGGCTTTTCACAGACAAGATTCTCTCTATCTTGCATGTAATGTCAGAAATGCATTTTTCACTTCTAAAGAGCATAAGAATTATACACTTTGGTCATGTCAGAAAGTATGTGATGCCCTCACCTTTCTACTTGACAATATTTATATTAGATTCGGTACTAAGATATTTAGACAAATTGTGGGTATTCCGATGGGTACTTATTGCGCACCTCTTGTGGCTGATCTGTTCTTGTATTGTTATGAAAGAGACTTCATTTTGTCGCTTTCCATTGATAACCAATCTGAAATTATTGAAGCTTTTAGCTCTACTTCTAGATATTTAGATGATTTATTAAATATTGATAATACCTATTTTGATGGTTTGATCTGTCAGATTTACCCCCTAGAACTTCAGTTAAATAAAGCAAATTCTTCTGATACCGAGGCCCCGTTTTTTGGATTTACATCTATCTATTGTAGATGGATTTGTTTCGTGCAAAATTTATGATAAACGCGATGACTTTGATTTTGAGATTGTAAATTTTCCTTTTTTGGATGGTGATGTTCCTCGTGCGCCATCCTATGGCGTTTATATTTCGCAATTAATTCGATTTGCTAGAGTGTGTAGTCATGTAACTGACTTCAACACTCGTAATAAATTATTAACGGCTAAACTCCTTAATCAGGGTTATCGGTACCATAAACTACGCAAAGCCTTTTCAAAATTTTATAGACGCCATTCTGATTTAATTTCAAAATTCAATATTGGACTTAAATCTCTTCTGCAACAAGGTCTATCGGAACCCGAATTTTATGGTGACTTAGTATATAAATTCAGAAAAATATATAACCGCAATGACTTCAGCACCCAATTTCGTAAAATCATTCTTCGATATAAAAAGATTGGGTACAACATGGATATTATACGACAGACTGCATGCATGGTAGTTAACCCAATCACGGTTGGCAACTTTGCTTCCCTCTTTAATTGCACGCCGGTGGGTCAGACCTCAGATTCTATGACGGCTCCAACGTAAAGGCTTATTGAAAATTAAAGAGATAATGTTGGTTGGTGCCTGATGCTCTGTCTCTGGTCGGGCTCATCGGAGTCTAACTGTTGGTTTTCTTTTGCTCCAGCATTTCAGTGGTTTCTTGCTGTCGAGTCCTCACCGTTGTCTCACCTCTGTGGTTCTTTGATTTCTGTGTTCACGGAGATGTTGCACTGATGAGTCAGGAGGCCTTCATGCGGACTGAACAAATTATTTGTCTAAATCGCGGCGGAGGTAAGGGCGAGGATTGTGGCCACGTAAAATCGATTTAAGCCCCCCAGTGGAAATCTTCCACTGACCGTTCCAAGGCGGCTCTTCTGTGGCGATTTATTTATGTTGTTGTTTGTTACTTACTGTGTGTATCACTTGTGTCTTTTAATTTTGGATGGCCATATGGCCATTTTGTGGGAAAGTAACTGTCCATATGGCCTTCCTTTGTTTAGGTTTCCATTATGGTCTGGTCGCTTAATGTTTGTGTTTCTTTCCCTTTGGTGTCTTTTATGGATGGAGTAAGTTAATTGCATCAATTCCTGATCTTTGTTTTACTTCTACTTTTCATTTATTAGCCGAAACTACGTAGTATGACCCATTTTCTTTCTTATGAATGTTTTCATTGCTCTTAAAGGAACTCATTTTTGATTTTTAATTATCAAACCTCTTTTTCATACAGGCAAATAATGTACAGCTGTCTGATCTGGTTCACAATGTGTGCACAGATGACTTAGAAAGTGGCTTGCAGGTGAAAAAGCAGACGACATTTCTTAAGGCTTAATATTGTTAGAGGATTACAGCAAACATCTCCTTTAATCGATTTTAATTTATTTGTGCAATTCTATGCAGAGGTAGATTATATTAACTATGAATGTTCTTTATTTTCTATTGCTCTTTTGTGTGGTAGTCATAATTGTCTGCACATTTAGGTGTGAAGACTGTATAACTGTTCCTAGTCACTCTTTGTTATATACACATATACATACAAATGTGAAATACAATAGCAATGCTTAAATTTTCTCAATAATTTTCAGCTGATAAATTTAGTTTTAATCCCATACTTACCATTTACATTGAGTTATATGTAAAATCTAAATATTTCAAATATTACATCTTATGAACAACAAACGAATTCATTTATCTTAAAATTCAAATTTGTACCTCAGTTTTTCAGTCTGGGCAAAAATGTGAACTCTGATCAATCTGCCCACCCAAGAACAACATCTTCTGTGTCAACATTGTTGGCTGCTGACTGCGTGGGCTGAACTATGCCTTTAAAAAAAAACTGATCATGATAAAGTGTAATTTGGATTGTTGGGGTGGACTAAGGTTGTTATAACTGGCAGATTGTTCTGAGTGGACGCACTTACTATATAAATTCAAAAGGAGAACTTTACAAAAGCTGGAAGACAATTTACAGCTATTTGGTGCTGTGTTGATTTTAATTTCGTTTGTCCATTTTTGTTTTCTCCATTGTTACTCTTCCTTTTGGTGCCATTGGTAGTCTGTAATCTTTGATTGTAGCTGTTCCTTGGCATCATTGTCTATATATATAATGTTTAACATTTTAAACGTCATTTCCTCTTAGGTTACTAGCACAATTTCAAAAGAATTTTAAAGGACTGTTCCTGTAATATTCCTCTACCAAATTGTTAAATATGTCTGACTGGCTGAAATAAAAAATGGGAGCGAAAGCTAAAAATAGAAAAATCTTCAAACATGATATCAAGCCAATACTCAGAGACAACTGACCAACAAATGCTGGCAGTGCTTTGATTGTACAGTGGTCTTAGACAGCCAGCCCTCCCTCCCTTATTAATAACTGGGAAAGTGCAAACTCTTCCATCTATGAAAATAAAAGGCGATAGCCATATTCTTGCAAAGAGCCATCATCAGATCAATGAAATTCCGTGCTATTACATCGTAACTCAGGTGAGCGAACTAGTTCCCACATTGACATCTTGTCTGGTGATGGTATTGCTTAAGTTCTATAAAAGAGTTATCCTCTGGAAGCTAATAATACACCACAGAACTTAAAATTATAGAGTGTACAGCTTTCTGGACCAGAATTATACTATTTTCTTCCTATTAGGCCTCATCAGTGACCCTGAAATATTTTCAAGATTCCACAATAGAATCAATGAAGTTTAAGGAGAAGAAAATATAAACTACACCTCAATGAAGGACAGGGGGCTTTGAACAACCGCCACATATTCCCTCCAAAACCAGCTGCAGTGACATTCGACCATCCGCGGGTGGTTTATGCCGAAAAATCAGAAATATCACTCACAATTTGTCATTGACGAGGACGTGCAGGGTGGCCACCATCTGGTAGAAGTCAGGGAATTTATTTTTTTACGATCAGTTTTTTGTATACATTTTTTGTTTGATTCACATATTTATGTTGTGAAAGGAAATGTTTAAGATTTTAGCCATAGAATAAGAACAGTTGATAAACAACCTTTTATATATAACAGGCTCGGAATCTTTACAAGCAGGAGGATTTGACTTAAACGCGTTGATTCTTGTAACAGTAGCATCCACAATGTGTTCATATTTTTATTGCCCCTTGTGATATACTGTCTGTAGCAGATCAAAGACGGTGCTTAATAGGGTGAAAAATAAAAAAAACAGAAGTGAAGGCAAGGACAAGGAATCACTTAATGAGTCGATTCAGGGGAAAATCAATAATGTACATGACAATGTAGAGTAAACATATAAACCACTAAATAAATTATTTATGTTTTGAAAAAGGAATATAATTAATAATACAAATAAATAAAAACATCATTTACAATATGTTCTATAAAAGGGTTATCCTTTGGAAGCAAGAAATACACCACAGAACTGAAAAATATGGAGTATGCATGTTTTCTTGGGCAGACAAGCTAGTTTCGGCCAATTAGGCCTCATCAGTGATCCTCAAATATTTTCCAACTTCCACAATGGCATCAATGATCCCAAAGGACAAGAAAATATAAACTACACTATGATGTAGGGCAGGGAGACATTTTACGGCCGCCACACGTTCCCAGACACCAGCTGTAGTGACGTTAAATATGTTCTATAAAAGGGTTATCCTTTGGAAGTAAGGAAAACACCACAGAACTGAAAAATATGGAGTGTGCATGTTTTCTGTGCCTGACTAGCTAGTGTCGGCCCTCATCATGGACCTTCAAATATATTCAAAATTCCACAATGGAATCAATGAGCCCAACGGACAAGAAAATATAAACTACACTATGATGTAGGCAGAGAGACTTTTTACGGCCTCCACACATTCCCAGACATCAGCTGTAGTGACGTCAAATATGTTTTATACAATGGTTATCCTTTGGAAGCAAGGCATACACAACAACTGAAAAATATGGAGTCTGCATGTTTGCTATTATTTCATTATAAGCATGGTTTGTAAAATATCTTTTGAGGTAATAATTTCAAAATCTGATGCTTTTATAAATAATCATAATAGTAATTATTAATATTATTGATATTATTATTATTCTTATTATCAACCTGCTAAACCTTCTTCTTCCTCTCCTTAGTTTTTGAAATATTACAACACTTATACTCCTATGAGACGTTGTACATCCTTTCATTTCGGCCCCCGCCCAAAGGGACTTGAAGAAATATATGGGCTGCATGATGCTTCCACGCAGAGCTGAATCCGGCCCACACACTAGTACTGGTAAACCGCTTAGAGGATCTAAGCCTGTCCAGGAACCGCGGTGCGAAGCGGTCCGTCTATGCTAATAAACCCTATTGGTTTCATTGGGCGACAGGGCTTGAGATGTCATTTCATTTCAGTGTCGGGTAAAAGTCCCACAAAATTGGAAGCAACGTCTCCACAATGACCTTTACAGTGTTGACGGGGACGTTTAACCTCAAATTAAACAAACAAACAAAACATCCTTTCATTTATGCAAAAAGGTCATTTCTGAAAATGTGTACTGTTTGTCATATTTATACTCCAAACATAGGTTATTGGTGGACGTTAGAGCCGCCCCAACAAGGTGGTTTTAACAGGTAACCATAGTCTAAATCTTAGAGCAGAAATATAAAAATGATGTATATCACTAAACACCATTTTCTCAGTATACTGTGGGGTTAAGGTTGATGTAAATCAGTTTGACTTGATAACATGATGGATAAGTAAGGGGCAAGTGAAAATAGTTAAAATTAGCTTATAAGTTATAGCAAAATAACTCATCTTACTAGTGCTCTATTAAAGTTAATAAATCAGCAATTTTCCCCAAGGAGACCTCTTACTTGTTGAGACAGAGGCAGAGGAACTCTCTTCAGTCAGCATTAAGGGCTATACAATAATATGTAATGAAATGTTAGTCATCAATCATCAATGACTTAAATTTCAGTTTGGGAGCTTGAGAAAATTCCATTCTTAATTCCGTGTTAGTTTACTGAAGGAATTTATTCATTTTGAACTGGATCATACTGTTGGATCAGAATCTTAAAAAAGACTCATCAGTGCAACTTCTCTAAGTACATAACAATCAAATGAGAACAGAGACTAAAGAACGATGAGGACTCGACAGCAGGAGGTAACTGAAATGCTGGAGCAAAACCAACAGTTTTACTCCGTAGGACCCGACCATAGACGGAGCACCATGCAAACTAAGCAATCTTTAGGCGTATAAAGGCGGGGGCGGGGGGGGGGGGGGGGGGCAAAACTATCAACCGTGATAGAGCTGACTACCATGCATGCAGTCTGTCGTATAACATTAATAATGTTGTAACCAATCTTTATTTCTCAAGAATGATTTTATTGACAAACAGAAGTGAATGGAATGATAAGGAATCGATATAATTAATTCACACCTCCCATTGACACACCAAAGGCAGAGAAACACAAACATGAAATAACTAGACCCGAATGGAAACACCAATAGCGGAAACCCAAAGGACATTTACTTGCTCACAAATTGGCGAACTGGCTACCCAACACAATAAGATATAAGCGATACACACATTCAAAGACGAACTATAAGAAAAATATACAAATTTATACACGAAGTCATCATAAAATTCGGGTTCCTATAGACCTTTTTGCAGAAGAGAGTTAAGTCTTATATTCATTTTTAAACTAAATCGAAATGACGCATATAAAACTTAGAACAGGCTTTTTGAATTTTATAATACCGATAATTCTGATTAAGAAGTTTAGCAGTTAATAACTATTACGAATGCTAAAGCCAGCTGCATGACAAGACACTAAACTGCGACATTATGACAACACACGCGTGCGACATAGTGCAATTTTGCACATCTCCGATATGGCTATTTTCTTATAAAATCTGTGGTATTTTTTTATTAATACCTGAAACAAAGATTATAAGTGTTCCTTAGAACCGTCCCATTGATTTTTGTATCTATAATGTGACGAAAGAGTTTGTTTTGAGGGCTTAAAACTTTAACAAGAAAAGCACTGTCCAAACGTTTCGTTTGAACAGTAGAACAGTTTCGTTAACATCACAACGTCACCATCCTCCAATAATACTGGAGAGAGCCATGGTTTCTTATGACGTCACTTAGTGATCATGTGTCGTGGAGAGCGTCAGTGCATTCATTAAGGTTTGGACAACCTTGGTTCCTTATTACTCATTATAGGCGTAAATGTGTTGATCTATCTTCATATACTGAGTCGGTCATATTTGGCGATTACCTCAGTTGATGTAAATACTAGAATATAACTTTTTATCATATGACGTCGCGTCTGAGCGTGTAATAACGCCATGTAATATTTTCGTTAATCCACTAGTGGATTAAATATGCAAATTAGCTAGATACGTCCCGTAACGTTACATGTACGACGTCCTTCACGACGTCGCGTTTACAAACCACGGAATATTGACATTTTTGTAAACAATCGTGAATAAAATGCGTTTAAAATGTCATATGATAAATAGAATCTTGCATTCGTGCTCATGTATTATTGAATTTATTAAACTCGTTGAGGAAAATAGATAAAATGCTCGGCAAGGCCTCGCATTTTATCCCTTTTCCTCAACTCGTTTAATAAATTCAATAATACATGAACACTCATGTAAGAACCTCTATATCTTGTACGGATGTGTAATTGAAACAGAAAGTGAGTTAGGGCTAATTGGAATGGATATACCTTCCATAATTTCTACTCTTTGTTCAGTTGAGATGAAAGTTGAGACATACTGTTTGCTTTCTTATAAACTAAACTTTTCAGGGTATACACCTAATTCGCTTTTGATAAACAATCTCTTTGAAACATTTTGAATTTAATTACAAACGCTTCCAAAGTTTTGCAAAAGACAGAACTGCTAATGAAGCGTCTCAAATAATCTGAAAGGCCCTTTGTTCCATCTGTCATGCGTTCTTTGTTGCAAATAGTACCGCAGAGTGAACGATCTGTCTCTATTCTATTTTTATAACAGCATCGACCTCTTTTTCTTTTTCTTCGAATGATAATGGCGATTTTAATAATTTTGACTTGTGTTGCTCCTTCTTCTTCCTCTGTTGACGGTGATGTTGATATTTTCGACCTGCGCTGGCTCTGGCGTTTTGAATATTACTTTTCCTTGGCAATGTAATTTCTATCAATTGTCACATTTCCAAAGTTAGTGGCTCTTTAATCAAAAGTGCAAATGGTATATAAACACATAAGTTAGGCCCCACGCCTATCAGGCTTGGATAAATAGATTTGGCAGCAAGATACTTCCACTCAGAGCTGAAACCAAACGTACATGAGTACCGGTAAAGTAGAAGTAAAACAAAGATCAGGAATTGATACAATTAACTTACTCCACCCATAAAAGACACCAAAGGGAAAGAAATACAAACATTAAGCGACCAGACAATAATGGAAACCTAAACAAAACAAGGCCATAAGGACAGTTACTTTCCCACAAAATGGCCATATGGCCATCCAAAATTAAAAGACACAAGTGATACACACAGTAAGTAACAAACAACAACATAAATAAATCGCCACAGAAGAGCCGCCTTGGAACGGTCAGTGGAAGATTTCCACTGGGGGGCTTAAATCGATTTTACGTGGCCACAATCCTCGCCTTTACTTCCGTCGCGATTGAGACAAATAATTTGTTCAGTCCGCATGAAGGCCTCCTAACTCATCAGTGCAACATCTCCGTGAACACAAAAATCAAAGAACCACAGAGGTGAGACAACGGTGAGGACTCGACAGCAAGAAACCACTGAAATGCTGGAGCAAAAGAAAACCAACAGTTAGACGCCGATGAGCCCGACCAGAGACAGAGCATCAGGCACCAACCAACATTATCTCTCTAATTCTCAATAAGCCTTTACGTTGGAGCCGTCATAGAATCTGAGGCCTGACCCACCGGCGTGCAATTAAAGAGGGAAGCAAAGTTGCCAACCGTGATTGGGTTAACTACCATGCATGCAGTCTGTCGTATAATATCCATGTTGTACCCAATCTTTTTATATCGAAGAATGATTTTACGAAATTGGGTGCTGAAGTCATTGCGGTTATATATTTTTCTGAATTTATATACTAAGTCACCATAAAATTCGGGTTCCGATAGACCTTGTTGCAGAAGAGATTTAAGTCCAATATTGAATTTTGAAATTAAATCAGAATGGCGTCTATAAAATTTTGAAAAGGCTTTGCGTAGTTTATGGTACCGATAACCCTGATTAAGGAGTTTAGCCGTTAACAGTTTATTACGAGTGTTGAAGTCAGTTACATGACTACACACTCTAGCAAATCGAATTAATTGCGAAATATAAACGCCATAGGATGGCGCACGAGGAACATCACCATCCAAAAAAGGAAAATTTACAATCTCAAAATCAAAGTCATCGCGTTTATCATAAATTTTGCACGAAACAAATCCATCTACAATAGATAGATGTAAATCCAAAAACGGGGCCTCGGTATCAGAAGAATTTGCTTTATTTAACTGAAGTTCTAGGGGGTAAATCTGACTGATCAAACCATCAAAATAGGTATTATCAATATTTAATAAATCATCTAAATATCTAGAAGTAGAGCTAAAAGCTTCAATAATTTCAGATTGGTTATCAATGAAAAGCGACAAAATGAAGTCTCTTTCATAACAATACAAGAACAGATCAGCCACAAGAGGTGCGCAATTAGTACCCTTCGGAATACCCACAATTTGTCTAAATAACTTAGTACCGAATCTAATATAAATATTGTCAAGTAGAAAGGTGAGGACATCACACACTTTCTGACATGACCAAAGTGTATAATTCTTATGCTCTTTAGAAGTGAAAAATGCATTTCTGACATTACCTGCAAGATAGAGAGAATCTTCTCTGTGAAAAGCCCATTCAATTAAATCATTAAGCTTTTCTTTTATAAGATTATGAGGAAGTGTAGTGTAAAGAGTGGAAAAATCGTAGGTAGACAGACTAGAAGCACGAAACTGTCTAGATTTCAATTTATTCAAAAACTCATTCGAATTTTTTATAGACCAAAACAGATTTCTTCCTGATCTTTCAAAGACTTTATCACAATATTTAGTTACATGCGTTTTAATAGCAGTAAGACAGGAAGTTAATAATTTAGAAAGTTCAGTGGTAGTGCAAGAGCTAGAATTTGCAATAAACCGTGCTTTGTAAGGTTTTTTATGAAGTTTTGGTAACCAGTATAGCGTAGGAAGCTTGTCTTGGCCTTCGTTAACACACACAGCAAACTTGGTGGTTGAAAGACAAACATGTTTATCTACTATAGCTCTCTCTTCAGCTAAAGGCTGAAGTTCATAGGCCTTAGTACCACCAAGCTCCTGCTTAAGCGTGTTAACATAGTGGAGCCGTCACACAACGACGACGTTGTTAGCGGCCTTGTCTGCAGGGGCCAAAACAAACTTCTTATGAAATTCTTGAATACTTAGTTTAAGATGACGTAAAGACGTCTTGGGCTTAGGAGGTAATAAGTTAGTATTTTGAGAATAGAAAGAAATGCGTTTATTCACTAGTTTTAAAATGCTAAGTTTCCAGTCCTTAAGGGCTTTATGCTCAACATACTCTCGCTTACACCATCGATTACCGAATTCATTCAAGGAAGTAGCGATTTCATCTCTACATTTACTGAAATCAATTTCAGAAGGAAACCGATATTTCGGTCCTTTAGAAATTATATTCCCTATCCTAGAATCAGGAATAATTTTCAAATTGCCAGTAATTACATGACCAGCAGCAGGATAGCAATATTTTGAGTTTTTACAATCACATGAATCAGGAGTATTAGTATCAATATCAAGATCTGAAACAAGTTAATTGAAATTAAAAATGATAGATCTAACAGGTTTGTTTTATTTATAGAAAAATTATAGGTGTTTCAGTATTTTGAAAATAAGCAGGAATGGAAGAAAGCACCGATCTCTGCCTGCCCAGGTAAAATGGTACGAGTTGGACCGTGCATGCATATAAACCCTATTAGTTTCATTTGTCGGCAGGGCTTGAGAAGTCATTTCATCTCCATGTTTGGAAAGCGTCCCATGAAATTGGAAGCAACGTCTCCAAATGACCTAAATTGTGTTGAATAAGCAAACAAACACATGAGTCACAGGGCTTTAGATCTGTGATATAGTCATAGACTTACCATTAAAGGAAATATTATGGGAGATTTGATTATGTTCTTTGAGGCGTTCAACGTGCTTACTTTCAGGTTAGTATCAATATCTAAGACAATTTACGACAGCACTTAGCAGGGGATGTATACGAATGTATCTTTCGGACTGGTCCAAGCGCTGGACCTTTTGGCTCTGATGGGAAAACATTCAAGTGTTAAAAAATAATATATAATACGTTAGCTTTTGGGTCGCGTGATATGTTTGTTCTTTTGTTATCGCCGATTATCATTTACAAGAATATAGTGTTTATTTACAAATCTAACAGTAAGGGTAGATTCGAAATTCTGCATTAGACATTCGACCGGCTAGGAATGAGATCATCTCAACATAAACCCTGTCTGGAATGAGTATGTTCTAATCTCTCTTTAGGTAACTAAGTGACTGAATATATTCCATGCTAAAAAGAATATTCTATTTAGATTGTGAGAATGCGAAAATTGATCTGGGGCATTGTTATGTCGATGCAATGTCTCAATCAGGAGCGCGGATTCCACCGTATAACTGATGTTTGAAGGTCATCCGCATTGGAATGTAGGACGTTGTGCACATTTGTAGACATCGAAAATGAAGGGCCCAGCAGTTTTCTACGGCCCGCCCTAAGCCGGTTTCTTATAAATGAGCCGGGACACAGCATTTCCTACATTTTACATGTACGTCAAGCGCAGTCTATCAGAGTCTGGGTTGTGCGCTCTAAGGTGAACTAAGGGCCCAATGCTTCTTCATGCAGAAAGAGAAGTCTCTGGTCAGACTATATGGATGCGCAGGCTGATCTGATTCTTCAGTCGGCGCACATGTAAATTGTAGGAAATGCTGTGCCCCGGCTCATATTAATCAGAGCTGTGTGTTGTAACACGGTTTGTTTTTAGCTCACTTCTCAAGTAGTGACGAGATGAGCTTTGGGATCACTTTTTGTCCGTCGTCCGTCGTGCGTCCGTGCGTGCAGGATTTACCCTAAGGTCATCCCCTTTCAAACGTGTTCAACTGGTTCCGGTCTGTTGCACATCTAGGCCTCAGGAGCCAAAAATAGATTTTTTTTACTGAACACTGAAAAAATCTTCTTCTCTGAAACCGCAAGGATAAGGTCTTTTATATTTGGTATTAAGCTTCTTCTAGTGGACCTCTACCTAGATTGTTCAAATAATAGCACAGGGGCCGAAAATACCGCCGTGCCAGGGCCCACCGGTTTTACATAGTCTAATACAGGGAAAACATTTAAAAATATTCTTTTCTGAAACCAGAAGGCCTAGGTGTTTGATATTTGGAATGAAGTTGTATCCAATGGTTCTCTACCAAGATTTTCAAATTATAGCCCTGGGGTCAAAAGTGCCAACGCGCTGAGGCCCACGGGTTTAACATAGATTTAAGCAGGCGCTAGAAGGCGTGGCCGGTGTTGTACATTTCAGTAGTTGTCATGAACATTTATTTGGTGTGTTCTTTGTTTTCATAGGAGCTAACCTCAGATCTTATTTATCTTCACTGCAGCTGGTGTTGTGCCGTAAAACGTTTCCCCGGACATCATCATAGTGCAGATTAAATGTTCTGGTCCATTGGGACCATTGAGTTCATTTTGAATAATTTCGAAAACAGAGTTCTGCTTAAGACGAGGCGAGAGGGCGTGGCCGGTGTTGCACATTTTAGTACTGGTCATGAACAGACTCAATCAAACAGAGTCTGCTATTTTCATTTATTTGGTGTATTCTTTGTTTCCAAAGGATCTAACTTTAGAACTTATTTATATAGGAAGCCCTTTAAAATCTTATTTTCTGAAATCAGTAGGCCGAGGTGTTTGATATGAAGCTGTATCTAATGGACCTCCACCAAAATTGTTCAAATTATGGCCCGGTGTCAAAAATGTCCCCGCCCCAGGGCCAACAGGTTTTACATAGACTTACTTTCGGAAACCCTTTAAAATTTTTCTCGTCTGAAACGAGAATGACCAGGTGTTTGATGCTTGGTATGAAGCTTCATCTAGTGACCTTCACCAAAATTGTTAAATCATAGTTCTGGAGCCAAAAAATGGCCCGCCCCGGGGCCCACTGGTTTTACACAGACTTTTATAAGAAAAACCTTTAAATCTTTCTTGTCTGAAACCAGGAGGTCCAGGTCTTTGATAATTGGACCTCTATGACCCCAAGAACCAAAACAAACACCTTTAAATGACTACTCCTCCTATACACATGGAATAACTTGATTCTTACTTCGTAGGAATGTTGCTTAGGTGTCCCTTTACCGAAGTAGCTAAAACAATTCCGCTCTGATTGGTTGCAAGAGCTAATAGTTCTTAAGCTCTGTGTTGCAGTTCTTGCAACCAAAGGATTACTGTTCCATACAGCATATTTATCTTTTTTCACAGATGATTATAAGGGAGTGTGTGGCGGGCTTACTACTCTTCATCATAGTGTTGGTTAGATTTTCTAATCCAGTGGAATTGATTCCACTGCAGAGTTTTGAAAATATTTGTGATTTCAATAATTGTAGTCAATCCCGTTCAGTAGATACCAGTGCCAATGATCGTTGATTATCATGCGCGTGTGTTCGTGTGAAAACCACCAACATCAACAGTTGGACCATTGAAACATGACATGCATTTAAAGGTATCAACAGCAGCACTGGAGGAGCTGGCAAGTAATTCTGAGTTGTTTGTCGTGAGGGCTGCGCAATTTCCTCGTATTCTCTTTTTAATATCTGGTTAAGAACAGGTCAGACATAACAAGACATAACGTTCAAGTGAAACAATAAATTATGTTGATGCGTTTATCAAGATACAAACGCAGTTGACCATCGAGTGCCGCAGTAACTAACACAGGCTGTCAATGACACGATAAGGAAAAGCATACAATTCTGTGTTTGAATAATAGAACCCGCACCACGGAAAGCACAGCAAGCAGCTCTTTTCACTAACGAGGCGCTCACAGTGGTGTAAGTGGAACAAAACTAACGAAGAAAAACAAAACAGGACTATATCTAAAAAGAAACATGTATTAGAAGCGGAACATAAAGAATGAGCAAAACAACCACTCCGAATGTAAAATACAATTTACAGAACCCAACTATCCACATGGGCTCAACCAAATATTATTATGAAATGCAAAGTATTCTGGAATTTCGTTTGTTTGATTTGCGGTTTGACGTCCCCGTCAACACTGCAAATGTCATTTTGGAGACGTTGCTTTCAATTCTGTAGGACTTTTATCCGTCACTGAGATGAAAGGACATCTCAAGCCCTGTCGCCCAATGAAATCAATAGGGTTTATAAGCATGGACGGGCCGACTCGCACCACTTTGCCTAGGCAGGCTTAGATCCTCTAAGCAATTTACAAGTACTCATGTGCAGGTCAGTTTCAGCTCTGCGTCAAAGCAGTATGCAGTCCATATATTTCTTCAAGCTCCAATGGGCGGGGGCTTATCTTATAAGGCAATTTGTTAATATTTCCTACGGATCAAAGCGATGGAAAACTTGATTTCTATGTCAAGCTTAATGGCGAAATGATTCTTCCGGCTGACACAGGTTTTCTGTTCTTTGACTGTGGTCGTTATAAAAGGTAAGATTTTGGTATAATGCTACGAGCTTATAATGTTATCAAATTTGAGATCGACAGGTAGCCAGTTCAATCTCTGCGCCAAGTGATGATTCCTTGAGCAAGAGACTTAATCCACATTGCGTAGTACTGGTTTCGACCCAGGGAGAAAAGAGGGCCACATGGAAGATTAGGACTAGTTCACTCAATATGTAACCATCTATAAATAAATTCGATTATTATTCTTTTGATAATATGACATGAGCTTGAAAAGAATATGGCGTATCCAAATGTAATACCGTTTTACGCATTTTTTTCCAGTGAGTGGAATGGGAAATCACTGAAATTGACACAAATGCGAAAATTAAAGTATCTTCTGTGCTAGGAATTTTGTTTTACAACGACTACATATAAGATAATGAGGGTTGTTTCAAAAATGAAAAATTACAGGCAAAACACCTGTTTTGTGAAGATTCTAACTTCAAAATAGTTGCTTTGTAACATTTGATAATGCCACTAATATAGATGATGTAAATACTTAACACCTACGGAAATATGATGGAATGCTAGCCTTAGGGTAATAGCGTTTATCCAAGAAATTAGGGGTCGTTCGAAAATTTAGCATCACATGCGAAACATTATTAATGTAAAGCTTACAAAAATTACACTGGCTTCTGAGCGGACATGATAATGCCACTTTTGGATAGGTGATGTAATAGTTCGTTTGTCATTACTGACAATGACCAGTCTTAATCACATTTGTGCAGTGTTACTGATTCGTTTTGCCTCATATTCACTAGCACCCATTCCGGGTAGCATGGCCTGTCCATCTTAACTAGCTAGTATCTTAAGAGTGTGTACACTCGCATCTCTGCCGTTTTCAGGACTTCCGTGTCTGGGATTCTATCTTGTCATCTCATCTTCAACAGTTTTCTTAGACAGCTTGTATGGAAGTGATTCAGTCTTTTGGGGTGCTATTGGTAAACTGTCCATGTTTCACAAGCATACAATAGTGTTGTCATCAACACATCTCTGTTGGCTTTCAGTTTTGTGTCAATATAGAAATGAAGGCAATGATCAAGCCTGATTCCACTTCGTTTTTGAACACTACCACCTAGTCGACCAGATGCTGCAGTAGCTTTGGCAATCCTGGCATTGACTTTATCATCAATGTGAACGACTCTTGACAGTGTGCTCCTAAGGTAGTTGAACTTGTCTACCACTAACAATATTTGATCTTTCACTTTGATGGAAGCTCTTTATAAGGCATACCAGGTGCTGGTTGAGAGACTACTTCAGTTGTTTTGATGTTGGTTGTGAGTTCATAGATATCACGGAAGTCAGACACTTGATCAATAGCTTTTTTGCATCTTCTCTTCTGTCGGAGCACCTTTTGCCATGTCATCGGCAAAGAGGAACGCATCAAGCACTTTCGTCTGAACCTAGATTTGGCTTGCCAACTTCTGAGATTAAAAAGCTTCCGATCAAAGCGATATCTGATAGGTATACCATTGTCACCATCCTGGAATGCATTTGTGAGCGTGGCAGAGAACATTATGATAAAATGTGTTTGGGCTAGCACACAGCCTTGCTTGACTCCGTTTGTCAGAGGGAATGGATTCGAAAACGCACCATCATTTGGGACCCGTGCAAGCATACCATCGTCTGACTGCCTCACCAATGCTATGAACTTTGATGGACATCCAAAAGTCACCATGATTTTCCAAAGACCCTCACTGTGTCAAAAGCTTTGGTAAGGTCGACAAAGGCCATGTATACGTTCCCATTCTGTTCTTGGCATTTCTCCTGAAGCTGCCTTACTGTGAAGATGATGTCAATTGTTTTTGTTTTGTCTTTTCTGAACCCGCACTGGCTTTCTGGTAGAAGCCCTGATTGTTCAATGTGTTCATTCGGGTCCGTTAAGCAGTACTCTTGCAATGAACTTTCCAGCAATTGGCAATAAAGAGATGACACGATGATTGTCACAGACCTGAGGGTCCCCTTTCCATTTGAATATGTGAATTATTGACGCATCCTTGAATACTCCACGGATGGCTTCTTTTATACGCTTAATAAAAATAACTATGCAATCTTCATTGCAACTGGAGAATCTCATGCTTTGTAGATGTCTATTGCTTTCATTGTTGCAGTAACAATTGGGAACTCATCAGGCAGATGATTACATTCAGCCTGTAGTAGTCTGTTGATAGCATCATCATTGATATAGGATGGTCGGTTAAGAACACTATGCTCAGCCTTTTCAAGATAACCTCTTTGTCAGTCAGAAGACTAGTTGCATCCGCACTGGGGAGAGGGTGGTGTTGGAGCCTTGGGGACCACAGACTGTCTTTAGTGCATCAAAGAAATCCTTCATATCCTTTCTGTCTGCAAAGGACTGATTTTTAGCAGCCTTATTGCTCAGCCAGGTGTCTTGTATATCACCGATTCTGTGTTTTGCATATATCTGAAATAGCTGCCTTGTAAGATAATGAGCTGGTATCACTGCATTGTCTTCTATTTTGGAAGCTGGTATCACTGAGGTATATCCTGTGTTTTTTTGTGCATCTCTACGAGGAATCCCTGGGTTCTTCATCATTGTCATCAAACCAGTCTTGATGTTTACGAGATACTGGTCCTAGGGAATCCGTTGCTGATGTGTGACTGTGTCTCTGAAAACTCTCCAGTTCTCTTCCAGATCATCTGAACCGAGTTCCATTGTATCCAGTCTGCTGCAGATGTCATGGATGAAGCCTTCTCTCTTGCTGTTTTGTTTCAGCTTAGAGACATCCAGTCTCTTGGGCACGTTCATGCCTTGTGGTCGCCGTGCAGGATGAATGCGCAGGTTCAGTTTGCTGACAACAAGCTTGTGATCTGCCAAGCATTCTGCACTACATATAGTCTTTTGTCAGTCTGACATCCTGCTTGTCCGTCCTTCTTACTATGACATTGTCAATGAGATGCCAATGTTTGGAGCGAGGCTGCATTCATAATGTTTTGTTGCCAGTTGGCAGACGGAAGAATGTGTTAGTGACCAACAGGTCATGCTCTGCACACTTCCTTAAAAGGAGGAGGCCATTTCTATAGCACTTTTCTACTCATTCGGTCCAAAGCACTCCTTCTGAGGTTTGGTGGTCTGCTGGCCCGCTCAAACATTCAAGTCTCCAAGGAGGATGAGTTTGTGTCTCCAGGTCGTATCAGTAATCACAGAATCCAGGTCATCATAAAACTTGTATTTGACGTCATCTGGGTTGGCCATCGGAAGTACAAAGGCACTTACAATAGTTGCATGCCTCTCAGCGTCATTAGGCGGTAATTTGTGCCTTTTGGAAGTCCTGAGAGCTAGCTCACAAAGTGTTATTTGATGGCAAATCCTATCCTGCTACACGCCGCTCTTCATTTTTTGCGTCCACTCTAGACGAAAGTGTAACCAACACTAGCTTCTTTTATTTGCCCTTCCTCTACAATCTCGACTTTGTTACGATTAAGATTCTACCAACTAGAGCTGTTCTTCGCTGTGGTCTGTCTGAGTCAATACTTCCACCAAGGTGCGCAGATTTCCATGTGCCGATTTTAAAGGTATCACCTTTATCTTCTTCTTTCTTGTTCGACCGCTAGATGGGTTCCCTGCTGATCGCGGTTAACCAGCCAAGGGTTTTGAAGCAGACAATTGTTTAGGGCACCTTTTCTAGCCCCTCCCCCATGCTAAGGGAGTGAGCAGTGCGACCCTGAATATGTCTGCTCAGTAACTTAGTTCGGCTGCCGAATTCTCCAAACTCCTTTATTCTTGAACAAACCGACCATATAGAACCATAGCCGCTTGTTCGCAGGTCAGCAAATTCAGCTATCAGTGTATCCTCACCTGCTGATTCGCTGCCCGCCCATCGCCACAGGGCTTTTTGAGCATATGTGCATGTATTGACTGAGTGTATATAATTCAGATGACATGCGCTGTAAATTGGATATAGTAAGAGAGAGGCGCGCAGTTAACCTCACTTTCTCTTCCTGACCTAGCTGTGAGAATCCTGGATGAAAATATAGTCTCGGTCTGAACAGATATCCCAGTCGGGATTGAAATATCACAATTGAGCGAAGCGGGATCCCGACGGGATGTGAAATCTCAGAAGATCCCAGTTCGGATTCCACTTTTTACCGGGATCTGCTTGGGTACCATCTGACAAAATTGCTCAAAATCGTTTTGGCTCCGTTGAACATGATAGCCACCAAAACTACAAAATAAATAACCTTTAAAATGACGACTACTACTTAAATAGGTAAATTAATTTTGAAATAATTTCACAGAAATGTTCCTTGGGCCACTGTCAACCAAAAATGGCTCAAACCATCCACTCCACCTTATATTACCTACCATGTTATCTGTACAGTAAGGATCAGCTGAGCAATCCAGGGCGAATGGCCCTCTTGTTTATGAAATTGGGCTCTTTAGTTTGGTTGCTAAGGCAACTTAGAATTTTCATAGACTTGTAATGGGGAAAACTGAAAATTGGCATTTACTGCATTTTTGCAAAATTTTCATAGAAATATTCTTTAAACCATCTTCTATCTCCTGCTCAGACTGAAGCCACTAGGCTGATGCAAATTTTGTCAGTAACATCGTTGGGCTCAGGGCTTACATGGTTTATCAAAATCCGTGGTTGCCAGTGGGCAGTGCCCCCCTCACCCACCCCCCTCCCTGAGCTTGAGCATAGTGGCCTATTGGCCTCTTGTTTATGAAATTCGGCACTTTAGTTTGGTTGCTGTGGCAACTTAGAGTTTCCATTGGCATATTATGGGGAAAATTGAAAAACCAAAAAATGCATTTGCTGCCAAGCGTTTTCAGATATTTAAAAAAAAACTTCATTGAAATATTCTTTAAGCAATCGTCTATTTGACATGATTTAAGGGCAACTGCTCCGTTTTATTGGTTGCCATTGGAAACCAAATTAAAAACACATAAAAATCATTTTCTCACAAACCATACACTCTATGAGGCTGAGACTTTACGGAAATATTCACCATATTTGCCTTTACAGGTTTTGTGTTTTTGCTCTTTAGTTTGGTTTCTATGGAAAGTGAAGGGTTTCCTTATACTTTAAATGGGAAAAATTGAAAAAAAATGACATTTACGCCTTTCAAGATATTTTGTGTGGCTTTCATAGAAATGTTCCTTAAACAAGTTTCCAGCTGCCATATGATGTGAGGCCTATTGGCTGCCACAGATGGGAATTTGTTGTCTTGCAACAACACAGTCAGGCGACATCAGACCTTTGAAGCATCTAGGCTGTTTGGGTCCACATTTAGCTTCCTAGGGATCAGGGCTTCTATTAAAACACAGGGCAGTCCCCCACCCCCCGAGCTCTGGTGAGCATAGTGGCCCATGGGCCTCTTGTTAATGTTTGTACCTACTACTACAATACTAACTGCTGACACTTTTTCAAGGTTGCCTTAATGATTGCTTTGTAGCTTTGTAGAAGCCTGATAATCTTCTGGTCCACTTACAAGTTCTCAACCAGGGAGAATGGTAGGCACTATTCATTTAGGGGAAAGGGAACACTTGGTAGATTTTCCCACCATTATTTAAAGGGACACAACTTTCTGGATTTCCTGTTTGCCTTTATATAAGTCCTGTCTAACAAAAGGGGTCTACTGTTAAAGGAAAGAATTTGCTCTCTATTGACATGGGGAACAAAATACTTTTACAGGAGTTGCCGTCCTTAAAGGTGTTCCCATTCCCCTTAAGCCACTGCTGTGCTGTTCTGTTTAATATCGAAGCACCATCTGTGGATTTTGACTCTGATGTGCCTAGCTGGAAGTACCTGAAGGAAATGTAAAACAGAAGTATAGACAAGAAGTTTGACTTAAGTTTGGAATTTAACACTGTTTAGGTCATGTCAAGCTCATGCAACTTTCCTGTACACGTGTGAACCAGTACAGTGCATGTTCTTTCGCTAGAACCTCGTGACTGTCCTTCTCGAATCTGCAGGAGACTGAGGATGATTGTAGAAAGTACTTCATGATCATTTTCCATGCAAGGATGTTGCTGGACCTGGTGACGACCTGATCACCTGTCAGTGAGGTGCCGTTGCCATCTAATCGAAGTGCAATGCAATGATTATATTGTTTTAATAAAAAAAAACCTGTCCCAACCTCTCTGCTTCTGCCATTGGCAAGCCTTTCAGCTTGTGCCAGGTGTATGTAGTACAGTCACTTGTAACAGTTCCTTCAGCGAAATATCATAATAAATATATCACTGCCGTCTTAACACTGGGTAGATATTTACAAGTCAAATATTTATACAAGTCTTGGGCGACGGCATTTGTGCAAAAAAAAAATTTCTGATCAGATTCAGTAGACGGAATTGTTGGTAAAATTGGTCGATAGGCTGTGGACTGCACAGGTAGAGGAATTTGTATTACCCCCCATGTGTACATTTTCTGGTGGATTACAAGGTGGTGCTTTGGTGCCCCCAAACCCCATTTAAAAAAGAAACACTGGGGGCGTGAGCCCCATTTCATTACCCCTCCCCCCACTACCAAAAGTCCAGGCTAAATAAAGAGTTGGGCAAGACAGAGTGGAAAAAGGGTGGTTGGGGTACTTAATCATATATTCAGAAATGATTTTTAAATTGAGTTATAAAATCATTACTTGCATATATTTTCCAAAATTTGTATGTATACTAAGTCATTTGTTCTAAGTCACCATTAAGTTCAGGTAAGCTTTTTTCATTATCTGTGTATGCCATTTTGTCCATGCAGTATGCAGAAATCCAAATACAAATAATTTTCTCAGCTCTAGTCTGTAAAACTGTTATGTGAACCATTCTTTCCAAACCACTTTCTCCTCCACCATGAAAATATTTGTTTGTTTGACTTTGTCTTATGTATGTTTCCTCTTTGTTGATTTAGTTTACTTAAGGGGTGTGGATGCACCCTTTTATAAGGCGTGATATGGAGCGTGATAGCTCAGTGGTTAGTGCACTTTCCTCTGATGCTAGAGGTTCCGGGTTCGATCCCCGGCAGCGGCGATAAAATTTCGGTGTCCGAACACGCTCCATTGGCATCATTTGTAGGGATGAATGTCATAAAGTGCACCGTCCTTCGGATCGGGACGTTAACTGGAGGCCCCCTGTGCAGGGAGAACCATCCCCTGTGCAGGTTAAAGATCCCTACCATAATTACATGATTACTGTGTAGGCTTTCATCCTGCAAAACCTGGAGTGTTTGTAACATACACCTGCGGTAATGGTCAAATATGACCGAATCAGTATCAATATATAGATAGATAGATAGATAGATAGATAGATAGATAGATAGATAGATAAGGCAAGGTTTTCAAATGATTAATTAGTCAAGTGAGGAAAGGCATTTTTTAATGATAAATTTGTCACCATAGGGGTCTACTGAGGAGCAAATTCTTTCACGTAAGAGTAGATTCGTTTTGCAGCGGGCTCAAGTTAAATATAGCAAAATATGGTGCTCAAAGGAGTCCTCCTTGTCAAAAATGGTAGAAATTATGTTAGGTCCATGCATTCCCATTTAAATGAGCTAATAAGTAGGAGCTATGATATTTTTCATTGGATTATTCTAGCCTTAGCTTATTTCTTAATTTTAATTTCCAAAGCTAACTTTAGATTTAAGCTCACCTGACTAAATGTCGTGGTCAGCTTTTGTGACTGTGAGATGTCCGGCGAAGTCTTGTGTCGTGCGTCGACTGTCGTACATCTTCCTGCCCAAACTTTTCTTGTTAACACGCTAGATGTCACAAATTTGGTCCAGTCATCTTCAAAATTGGTCAGAATGATCATCATGACAATTTCTCAGTCGAGTTTGGGTCATGTCGGAATAAAATGATGGTAGATATTTCAAATTAAAGAAAAATCTTGTGAACAATCTAGAGGCTTCAATTTTGGTCCGAACGTCATCAAACTTGCTCAGAATGATCATCTTGACAATATCTCGGTCAAGGTTTAATACGGGTCATGTTGGATTAGAAAGAAGATCAGTAGGTTAAATCATGAGAAAACCTTGTGACCACTATAGAGGACACAGTTTTGGTCCAGTCGTCAATCTTAATTCGAATGAGGTTTTAAATAAATTGAAATCCAGACGTTTTCATGCTTCAAGTCTGTCTACTTACGATTTTCCACTCTTTACATTACACTTACTCATAATCTTATTTTAAAAGCTTAATGATTTAATTGAATGGGCTTTTCACAGAGAAGATTCTTGCATGTTATGTCAGAAATGCATTTTCACTTCTGTAGAGCATAAGAATTATACACTTTGGTCATGTCAGAAAGTGTGTGATGCCCTCACCTTTCTACTTGACAATATTTATATTAGATTCGGTACTAAGTTATTTCGACAAATTGTGGGTATTCCGATGGGTACGAATTGCACACCACTTGTGGCTGATCTGTTCTTGTATTGTTATGAAAGAGACTTCATGTTGTAGCTTTCCATTGATAACCAATCTGAAATTATTGAAGCTTTGAGCTCTACTTCTAGATATTTAGATGATTTATTAAATACTGACAATAATTACTTTGATAGTTTGATCAGTCAGATTTATCCCCTAGAACTTTAGTTAAAAAAGGCAAATTCCTCTGATACCGAGACAACCTTTTTATATTGACAGTTATCTAATATAGATGGATTTGTTTCTTGCAAAATTTATGATAAACGTGATGATTTTGATTTCGTGTTTGTAAATTTTCCTTTTTTGACGGTGATGTTCCTCGTGCGACATCGTACGGGGTTTATATTTCGCAGTTAATTCGATTCGCTAGAGTGTCTGGTCATGTATCCGACTTCAACACTCGTAATAAATTATTAACCGCTAAACTTCTTAATCAGGAATATCGGTATCATAAACTACGTAAAGCCTTTTCTAAGTTTTATAGACGTCATTCTGATTTGGTTTCAAAATTCAATGTTGGACTTTCAACACTTCTGCAACAAGGCCTATCGGAACCCGAATTTTATGGTGACTTAGTGTATAAATTTAGAAAAATACATGCCTGAAATGACTTAAGTACCCGATTTCGTAAAATCGTTCGTCGATATATAAAGATTGGGTACAACATAAATGTTATAAAACAGACTGCATGCATGGTGGTTAACCCAATCACGGTTGGCAACTTTGCTTCCCTTTTTGATTGCACACCGGTGGATCGGGCCTAAGATTATATGACGGTTCCAGCGTAAAAACATAAATGGAATTTTATTTTAGTATTCTTTATATTGGTTGGCGCCTGATGCTTCGTCTTTGGTCGGGCCCCTCGGAATCTGTTGGTTTTCTTTTGCTCCAGCAATTCTGTTGTTGTATGCTGTCGAGTCCTCAACCTTGTTTCATCTCTGTAGTTTTTTTATTTGTATGTTCTCGGAGATGTTACACTGATGAGTTAGGAAGCCTTCATGCGGACTAAACAAAATTAGTGTTTACCGCGACGGAGGTAAGGGCGAGGATTATGGCCGGGTAAAATCGATTTATAGTTAGAACATAGTGGGAAGCAGTGCATATTGTTTCTTGTAGAAATCTGATTTTAGAAATCTTCGATGTCTTGAGTTATTGTTACTCATATTATTTTAAAGTTTCAGTTCAGCAAATTTTTGCCGTACTTACACACCTTTTATTGCACACCATCAAGCTGAAATGTGATTTATAATTAGTTTATACTAATTTATTTTAGTTCGATTGCGATGAAAGCTACAAGCTTATTAAATCGCTCTCGAACACTCATTCCGGGTGTTTTCACGCGCGCGCGCGAGAGAGGCAGTGGCTTTTACACCACTGCTACCCATTTACACCTGGGTGGAGTGGGGCAGTGTCATTACGTGTCTTGCCCAAGAACACACCTCGATACCGGTGGCGGATTCGAACGCACAACCTCACGATCGTAAGTCGAACGCGCTAACCACTGCGCTATCGAGGCTGACTTATAATTGGACCATGATATGAAGCAGTGCCTTTTGTTCAAAAGATACTGTCCACCAATTATTAACAGAATTATGTCTATCATTCTGTCTCATCACGAAACACGCCTATATAATTTTGACTCCCTAGAAGAGTAAAACTGGGGTTTACAGGGGAAAACCTTATTTTCTTATTTCTGCTCTAAAATATAGTCAAGGCGGTTCTAACGAGTACCAACAATAGATTGTGGGTACTCGTTTAAACCGCCTCTAAGAATCGGTTCTAACGAGTACCAACAATATATATTTCGAGGCGGTTCTAACGAGTACCCACAATCTATATTTCAAGCAGCAATAAGAAAAACATCACAATTATTCATCTCAAAAAGTTCATGTTTTCGGCGGTAACATTTACAATGTATTTGTATAGGTGTGTTTTATTAATGGTTCATAAATCCCAGGACTTATATTTTATATTATAGGCATAAATAAGAAAATATCACAAACTTCCTTCTGGAGACTGATTTATCTATGCTCATGAAAGATTCTGTAGTTGTGTTGCAGTGATATTTTTCTAGTAACTTTGGTTTTAATAGAGTCCGAACATATCACAGTAGTGGTCAGGCAGAAGTTGTTAGAGGAATGGAACCACCATCAGGGGACAAAACTCATTCAAAGATACTTTATTCATAATAGGAGGCCTACCCTAAGCTCACATGAAGCAGGCATTTAATTTTTCCTTTTTAAAGTACAGTACTGGTAAACCCCTTTTGAAAACCAAACAGGCAATTACAAAAATTGACTACCTTTGAACAAATGGCAGAAATATCGTACCCCTTATTTTTTGCAGTGGTCCGTGATCAGTGTCTGCGTCTGCATCGTCAGCTTTTTCAGACCGCATCTCCTCAGAAACTGCTGCTAGAACCTTCTGTGGTTATGCTACTCGCATCGTAAACCAGGGGTCACAGGATCATACCCGGGCTGCTTCAGACTTTGGATGAGTCTTTCAACCGAGGTCCCGTCTCCATATGACCTTAGCTATTTGTGAGACGCAAAACCCAAACACTTACTCACTCAGAAACTGCTAAGCAAACTGAAACCAAATTACAATCGGAGCCTCCATGGCTTGGGGTAACTAAATTTTGTTCTCGGGATCTTTGTCACATTACCATGATGGCAGCCATGCTCATATATGGTAAACTCATTTAAAAATCTTCGTCTCAGGAACCCAATGGTCGATGGCCTTGAAACTTGATATGCAGCATTGAGGACTCGGGCCCTACTAAGTTTGTTCAAATGGTGACTTTTGGTTGACCTTGGGCTGTTCTAAGTCAAAGTCAACTTCGGTCACTCAGACATTTGTAGGAAAAAAAGCCAAAACAGTGAATTTTCCGATTCTGATGTAGCCGGTAGCATAGGAATTGATATTTACAATAAGCTGAATGGAAGTTTATCAAATACAAAGATTGGGGGCATTTGCTCACCTTTGTCCTGGGTGGCTCAGATTCAGCTTCTCTGCTAAAACTGCAAACCGGTGGTCTGAATGAAACCAGATTACATATGTGATGAGGTAACAAAATATATAATCATCAAACCAAGATGGCTACCATGCCTATATATGATTACAACCCTTTGCAAAGCGTCTCCCCAGTAAAGAAGATAATAAAGGAATAATTGTTCCTTTTTTCCTGTTAGAAACATAGGTTGTGAGTACTTGTTGCAATCACCATGATAAAGTCTGGAGCTTTGATGGTTCCTTAGAGTTGTCAACATCTTCAAACTTTTTATGAAACAACTGGGTTGGTTTTAAAATAATGACACATAGTATAAAAATAGTCTCCAGAATCACTGGGTGGATTTATATGGTTATTTAAGGGTAATGGATACATATCCAGGGGAGGGAACTCCTACAAAAGTATTTTTCTTTCCCTTGTCCCCTTTTCTTTGGGACAGGGCTTATAGAAAAGCAAACAGGAAGTCCCGAAAGTTGTCTCCCTTTAAAAATGGAGGAAAACACTGTCAGGTGTTCCCATACCCCTTATAAAGTTAATTTAGAATCCTGCCAGCTTATCAGAGAATTTATGTGTTCAATGTTTCATCATTGTGGAGAATCTGAGCACAAAAGTCATATGAATTGGATGGATCTTAACCCAAATATAAAGTATTTCGTCATGTTATTACTACGGAACTCGGGAAGGGACATGCAGCTTTATTTGAAATATGTTGTGCGCACAAGATATTATCTTAAATAAATTGCATGTCCGTTCCAGGGTTCCGCAAATATAATCTGTATTCCTGTCTTTTTGGAGAGAACTATATCATTTAGATGACAAAGTGTTACCAGTTTACCACAGTGACGTATAAGTTTAGTCAACACTAGAGCTATCACTAAAGGTGATGAATACCCCCACAAAAACTGCCTTGATCGTACAACAGCGGCATTTTGCAAATTTTTCACTTGAAAGAGGCCATAACTATGTCGGAAATTGACCAATTGTAGTGGAAATCGAACCTGACCTGTATTTTATGATGTTACATCAGTGTACCAAAAATTATAAAAATCGGTGAAGCGCTTTTTGAGTTATCGTCTGGAAACCAAGTCAACAGACCGACCGACCGACCGACAGACCAACAAGCTCACTCCTATATACCCCCCCCCCCCAAAAAAAAAAAAAAAATTTCATTTGTGGGGGTATAATTAATGACACATGAAATCATCCTTAACTCAGTTTATACAGAATAATCCAATATGATAAGGGGCATTAGTAAACAGTGAAGGCCTACATCAGACACAGAATGCAGCATCTGGCCAGAACCTTCTCTATTTGCAATTAAGCAGTTGCTTAAAAGAAAAATTAATCCCTAAATATTGAGATGGGTTTCTGCTATCTAGAGGGATATATTGTGAAGGAGGTACGCAGGGATGTTCTTTTTAAGTCTTTCTATAGGCCGTGTACACAAGGACTGGTCTCATTTGGTCAGTTTATATCGATGAGGTAGTACTCTTAAGTAAGCAAGACAAGCAGCCTTTGCAAAATGAACAGAATCGGTGAAAAAGAAGTGATCCAATATTTGCATAAAAAAGGTTTAACACCTAAGGATATCCATAATGATATGGTAGCAACACTAGGGAAAGAGATCCTTCATATACTAAAGTGAAAAGTATGGTAGTTGAATTTAAGCACGGCAGACGGAGCTTTGAGGACGAGCCCGACTTGGAAGGCCTGTCAATGCTGCAATGCCAGAAATGGTCATTGAAAAATAGACGTGAAGGCAATGATCAGGAATCGATACCATTTAACCGCATCCCCCATCAGAGACACAAAAGGGAAAGAAACACAAACATGAAACAACATACCCCAATAGAAACAGTAATAGCGGAAAGCCAAAAGGACCGTTACTTTCCCACAAAATGGCCAAATGGCTATCCAAAACAAAATAATTTAAGCGATGCAAACACTCAAAGACAAACCATAACAAAAATAAACCACGACAGAAGAACCGCCTTGGAATTGTCAGTGAAACGAATTCCACTGGGGGGGGGGGGGGCTTAAATCGATTTTACGGGGCCACAATACTCCCCATTCCATCGCGATTTAGACAAATACTTTGTTTAGTCCGATTGAAGGCCTCCTAACTCATCAGTGCAACATCTCTGTGAGCACAAAAAAATCAAACAACCACACAGATGAAACAATGGTGAGAACTCGACGGCAAGAAGCCACTGAAAAGCTGGGGCAAAAACAACAACAAAAAACAAAACAAAAAAACAAACAAAAAAAAAACAACAATAATAGTTAGACTCTGATGGGCCCGACCAGAGACAGAGCGACAGGCACCAACTTACATACCATAGAATAAGACTATCTGTAATTCTCAGTAAGCCTTTGCGCTGGACCGTCATAGAACCTGAGGCCTGACCCACCAACATGCAATTAAAGAGGGAAGCAAAGTTGTCAACCGTGATTGGGTTAACTACCATGCTTGTAGTCTGTCGTATAACATTTATGTTGTACCCAATCATTTTATATCGAAGAATGATTTTTCGAAATTGAGTGCTGAAGTCATTGCGTTTATATATATTTTTTTTCTGAATTTATATACTATGTCACCATAAAATTCGGGTTCCGATAGACCTTGTTGCAGAAGAGATTTAAGTCAAATATTGAATTTTGAAATTAAATCAGAATGACGTCTATAAAATTGTGAAAAGGCTTTGCGTAGTTTATTGTACCGATAACCCTGATTAAGAAGTTTAGCAGTTAACAATTTATTTCGAATATTGAAGTCACTTACATGACTACACACTCTGGCAAATCGAATTAATTGCGAAATATAAACGCAATAGGATGCCGCATAAGGAACCTCACCATCCAAAAAAGGATAATTTGCAATCTCAAAGTCGAAATCATAGCGTTTATCATAAAATTAGCAAGAAACAAACCCATCTACAGTAGATAGATGGAAATCCAAAACGGGGCCTCAGTATCAGGAGAATTTGTTTAATTTGTCTGAAGTTCTGGGGGTGGGGGGATGATCAAACCATCGAAATAGGTATTGTCAGTATTTAATAAATCATCTAAATACCTAGAAGTCCAGCTAAAAGCATCAATGATTTCAGATTGGGTTTCAGCAGAAAGGGACACCGAGAAGAACTAAATAAGCAGTTTGTGCTTCCGTTCCAATCCTTAAATTTTGTATTGTTACTATTATCATGTTATATGTTGTACAGTTTGTTTCGAAATAAATATGTTTATACCAAGTCTCTCTCAAAACGAAACAAAAACAGATCAGCCACAAGGAGTGCGCAATTAGTAGCAATCGGAATACCAACAACTTGTATAAATAACTTAGTACCAAATCTGATGTGAATATTGTCAAGTAGAAAGGTGAGAGCTTCACACACTTTCTGACATGACCATAAAGTATAATGTGTATGCTCTTCAGAAGTGAAAAAACGCATTTCTTACATTACATGCAAGATAGAGATTCTTACATTACATGCAAGATAGAGAGAGTCTTCCCAATGAAATATCCATTCAATTAAATCATATTTTTTTTCTTTTATAAGATTTTGAGGAAGTGAAGTGTAAAGGGTAGAAAATCATAAAATAGACAGACTTGAAGCATGAAAACGTCTGGATTTCAATTTATCTAAAACTACAAAATAATTTTTTAAGTCCAGGATATTGTTATTACTGACAGACGGGTCATAGAAAGATAAATAGTCAATAGAGTTGGCATTTCACAGGAAAGAGTGCAATCCACTCTGCCAGAGGATCTTGCCCGCTTGGTACCAAGACTTCTGAGAGTTGATCAGAAGCACACCGGGCACACATTTTTGCGTACTAATCTGAACATTTTTGAGGAAGATCCTGCTAGCTTTCTTCAGAGCTTTGTCACTATGGATGAAACATGAGTCCATCATTTTCCCAGAGGCCAAACAACAATCGAAATAATGGAAGCACCCTCGGTAACCCCGCCAAAGAAGGCGAAGACTGTTCCATCAGCTGGGAAGTTTATGGCCTCGGTTTTCATGGATGCAGATGCTATTCTGCTGTTAGATTATCTCCAAAAGGGAAAAACAATCAGTGGCACATACAATGCTTCACTTATGACGCAGTTAGGGGAAAACATTAAACTTAAGCGCAGCGGAAAGCTCACTAAAGATGTGTTGTTCCACTAGGACAATGCTTCTGTTTACAAGTCTGTAATTGCTGTGGCTACCATTCACGACTGTTGCTTTAAATTGATTAAGCATCTGTGTTATTCACCTGATCTCGCTCCATCAAACTTTCATCTATTTCCAAAACTGACAACGGCTTTTTTCAGGCACCTACTTTCAGTGGGATGATGAAGCCATATATGCAGTGGATGACTTTCTGAACAGTCAAGAAAAGTTATATAGAAGTAGCATTGAGGCCCTTAAACACCGCTGACAAAAATGTATATATACTGAAGGGGATTACGAGGGCTAATTGATATTTTGTGATCCTCGTATTGAAGGACGTACGCAGGGATGTTCTTTTTAAGTCCTACTTTTATCTGACTATATAGGGCCGTGTACCCAAGGACTGGTCTCGTAAGGTTAGTTTATATCGACGAGGTGGCACCCTAAAGTAAACAAGACAAGCAGCTTTTGCAAAATGGACAAAGTCGGTGAAAGAGCAGAGATTCAATATTAGCATAAAAAAGGTTTAACACCTAAGGATATCCTAAGGATATGGTAGCAACACTAGGGAAAGATGTCCCTTCATATGCTGCAGTGAAAAGATGGGCGGGTGGCGGAATTTAAGCGTAGTAGACAGAGCCTTGAGAATGATACCCATCCTGGAAGGCCGGCCAATGTTGCATCCCCAGCAATGGTAAAAAGTCCATTATATTGTTATGACAGTTAGACGAGTCAAAAATATATATAGCCAGTAGAGTTGGCATTTCAATGGAAAGAGTACATTCCATTCTGACAGAGGATCTTGCAATGAGAAAGCTTTCGCCCCGATGGGTACATAAACTTCTGACAGTTGATCAGAAGCACACGAGGTGCAAATTATTGCGTGCTTATCTTAACCTTTTTGAGGAAGGTCCTGCCAACTTTCTTCAGAGATATGTCACTATGGATGAAACGTGGGTCCCAGAGGCCAAACATGGAAGCACCCCGGCTCACCGCCGCCAAAATTGAAGTGGAGGCAATGATCAGGAATCGATACAATCAACCCACAGCTCCAATCAGAGACACCTAAGGGAAAGACACAGAAACATGAAACAACATACCGTAATGAAAAAACCATCAGCGGAAAGCCAAGATGACAGTTACTTTCCCACAAAATGGCCAATAGGCTATCCAAAATAAAATTCCACAAGCGACACAAACACCCAAAGACAAACCATAACAAAAATAAACCGTAACAGAAGAACCGCCTTGGAACGGACAGCGGAAATGAATTCAACTGGGGGCTGAAATCGATTTTACGTGGCCTCAATCCTCGCCCTTATTTCCGTCGCGATTTAGACAAATAATTTGTTCAGTCCGCATGAAGGCCTCCTAACTCATCAGTGCAACATCTCCTTGAACACAAATAATCAAACAACCACAGAGACGAAACAGTGGTGAGGCCTCGACAGCAAGAAACCACTGAAATGCTGGAGGAAAAGAAAACCAACAGTTGGACGGAACAAGGCAAATAAGTTCTGAATAGTTAGATACTTTGGAAGTAAAGAATACACCAAATTAACGAAAATAGCAGACTTGGCTTTATTGAGTCTGTTCATGACCAGCGCTTAAATATGCTACACCGGCCACGCCCCTAGCACCGGCTTAAGCAGATCTCTATTTTCAAAATGATTCTAAATGAACTCAATGATCCCAAAGGACCAGAAAATATAATCTGCACTATGGTGGATGTTAGGGGAGACTTTTTACGCCGCCACACGGCACAGCACCAGCTGCAGTGAAGATAAATAAGTTCTGAATAGTTAGATCCTTTGGAAGCAAAGAATGCACCAAATAAACGAAAATAGCAGACTCGGTTTTATTGAGTCTGTTCATGACCAGTACTGTAATGTGCTACACCGGCCACGCCCCCTAGCACCGGCTTAAGCAGAACTCTATTTTCAAAATCATTCTAAATGAACTCAATTATCCCAAATGATCAGAAAATATAATCTGCACTATGATGGATGAAAGACTGTTCCGTCAGCTGGAAAGGTTATGGCCTCGAATTTCTGGGATGCATATAGTATTCTGCTTATAGATTATCTCCAAAAGGGACAAACAATCAATGACACATACTATGCTTTTCTTCTGACGCAGTTACGAGAATATTTTAAACTTAAGCGAAGCTGAAAACTCACTGAAGGTGTGTTGTTCCATCAGGACAATGCTCTTGTTCACAAGTCTGACATTGTTGTGGCTACCATTCACGATTTTGACTTTAAATTGATTGAGCATTCGCTTTATTCACCTAATCTCGCTCCATCAGAGTTTCATTTTTTTTTTCGAAAACTGAACCCACTTTCATTCCGATGATGACGTCATATATGCAATGGATGACTTTCTAAACAACCCAAAAAAGGAGTTCTGTAAAAGTCGCATTGAAACACTTAAACACCACTGGCAAAAGTGGGTAGATACTGAAGGGGGTGATGTTGAAAAATAATACAATATGTCCGATAACATTCAAATCCTTCAATATGAGACTCACAACATATCAATCAGCCCTTGCATGTTGAAAAATAATACAATATGGCCGACAAAATAAAAATCCTTCAATAAGACGCTCACAACATATCAATTAGCCCTTGTAAAAGATGGCGTTTTTGTTATCAGGGTAAAATAGGTTTAATATTTAGCATTTTCTTACAAAGAACATCCATGGGCTTTACATCTGTTTCAAGAATATTTCATATCTGATCAAAAACTATCCCAAGAGAGAGCAATAATAGGTCTGGCCTATGCTCCATCCATGTCTCATTCTCATTTATGAACTGTTATATTTGAATGTTTTGTCCAATTATATGTATATATGTATTTTGACAAAAAATTCAAAATAAATAAAAAATGTTCAGATATGAGCAGAAACAAGAGTACCAAGAGAGAAAAACAACAACAACCACAACAAAAAATATCCAGCATTCAGCATGACATATTGATAAGAAACAGCATATTTTGTTCAGAAGATACAGTCCACCAATCATTAACAAAATTATGTCCATCTGTCTGTCCATAATTTTTTATTTTCGGGCTAACCCCGTCTACTTTCTGTCGGTATATATACTACATCAGATTACTTGCCGTGGGCATATTATGCCCCACCTGGGGAGCTATGTTTTAAAACCAGTTGTGTTCTTAATATAGTATGTATAATACATCTTTTTCCTGTGCCCTGCTGGCCCTAATATTTTGGCAAGGGGTGTTTGTAAAGCACCTGTGAATGTAACATAACGTCTGTTTGGATAACAATATAATGTTTCAGTATCCTGTAAAAATCCATCATGATGCAACATTGTTTTTCATTCCATTTGATCTGCTCAGTGGTATGATATAGAAGTGAAGGTAATGACCAGGAATGTACCATAACCCCACACATTCCATTCTACCCAGGACTTATAATCTATACTGCAAACATAAGTAAGAAAACATCACAAACTGACTTCTATGTACTCATGCTGTGTTGCAGTGAGGCTTTTGTTTGTAATTTTAGTATGTCATAACATTTCACAGTAGTGGTTAGTGAAGTTGTCAGGGGAATGGATTCACCACCAGGAAACAAAACTCATTCAAAAAAAATTTGACACATAATAGGAGGCTACCCTAAGCTTACAAGAAGCAGGAATTTATTTTTATGCCCCCCCCCCCCAGCTTCGAAGAAGTTGATGGGGCATGTTGGTTCTGTCCTGTCCGTCAGTCTGTCAGTACGTCAGTCCGTGCATCCGTCTGTCCGTTACGCTTTCTACATATGTGAAACAGAAGAATGGCTAGTGTGGCTATGGGGAAACCTTGTGAACAAAATATCTGGAGAACAGCTTGAGCTAGGCTTATGATATTTAGTATACAGATTGGGTCTAAGGTGTAGTTGACCTGATTAACTTTTGACGAAATTCCGAAAATATTTAACAGAGTTATGCCCCTTTTTGAACTTATGCATTGTGGCTATGGGTAAATCCTGTGAACAAAGTATCCGGAGAAATGCTTGAGCTACATGGAATGAAGTGAAAATTAAGCGAACCCGTCTTTTTTTCTTTTCTGTCGGACTTGTCTTTGCAGAATTATGCCTCTTTTCGGACTTATACATTGTGGCTATAGCGAAACCTTGTGAACAAAATATCTGGAGAACCGCTTGAGCTAGGCTCATGATATTTAGTATACAGTTTGGGTATTTAGTATACAGTGTAGATGGCCTGATTAACTTTTGACGAAATTCCGAAAAATATATAACGGAGTTACGCCCTTTTTCGGACTTACGCATTGTGGCTATGGGGAAACCCTGTGAGCAAAATATGTGGAGAAATGCTTGAGCTAGGCTTATGATATTTAGTATACAGATCGGGTCTAAGGATTAGATGACCTGATTAACTTTTGACGAAATCCCGAAAATATTTAACAGAGGTATGCCCCTTTTTGGACTTATGCAGTGTGGCTATGCGGAAACCATATGAACAAAATATCTGGAGAACTGCTCGAGTTAGGTTCATGACATTTGGTATGCAGTTTGAGTATAAGGTGTAGCTGACCTGATTAACTTCTGACGAAATTCCGACAATATATAATAGAGTTACGCCGTTTATCGGACTTATGTATTCGCTTTAGGGAAACCTTGCGAACAAAATATCTGGAGAACTGCTTGAGCTATGCTCATGATATTTGGTATATAGGTTGGATCTAAGGCGTAGATGACTTAAATTTTGACGAAATTCCGAAATATATAACATAGTTATGCCCCTTTTCAGGCTTATGCTTTGTGGCTATAGGAAAACTTTGTGGACAAAATATCTGGAGAGCCGCTCGAGCAAGGCTCATGATATTTCGTATACAGTTTGGGTACTCTACATACATTATGAGCACATTTTATGAATATTGTACCAACTGACAGTTCTCACACGACAGAGGCATTTTTTAATTATGTTTTTTTAATTATGTGTCTATTAGTGGCAAGCATATGGTTGGGGGCATAGTGTTTCATAAACACATTTTCTAGTTTCCATTGTGAAGTACAGTACTGGTAAACCCTTTTTGAGGTGTTCAGAAAACCAAACAGGCAATAACAAAAATTGTCTACCTTTGAAAAAAATGGCAGAAAATATGTGAAAGTATCCATTCCCCTTATTGTTTGCTTGTCTAGCATCACCTGGCATCTAGAAACTTTATTCAGTCTTTGCTGTTTGTTGTCTAACAAAATACAACACTTTACCTGAGGAGAGCTATACGTAATATGCTGTTTGTTTTCACCCATATGCTTGTAAAAATTTCCTTTATCTGTCGATAATATCCTGGTAAGATGAACTACCCCAGGTACTGGCACATGGCTTCAGATTATTAAAGGAAGAGTACAGATGAAATTAAGGAATATTCGAATAATTTTCCTTGTTTCCTGTTAGAAAGATAGGTTGTGAGTACTTTTTACAATCACTACAATGAAGTCTGTAGTTGTGCATGTTTGCAATAAGAAACTATACTTTGTTTAAACTTGTATGCCTTTACAGGCCTTTCGAGCTGTCAACATTTTCAAACAGTGTATGAAACAACTGGGTTGATTTTAAAATAATACCATATTCAGCCTTCTGGCAATGGCGGAAAACAAGTTTGTTAAAATTGTTTAGGCCACTGGACCAAGATGGCAACCATGCCCATGTATGGTAAAAGGTTTTTAAAAACATCTCCAGAACCATATTTTCACAATTTTATCGTATGAAACAACCGGGTTGATTTTAAAATAATATCATATTCAGTCGTCTGGCAATGGCTGAAAACAAGTTTATTAAAATTGTTTAGACCACTTGAACAAGATGGCCACTTTGCCCATGTATTGTTAAAAGTTTTTAAAAACATCTCCAGAACCATATTTTCAAACTTATTGTATGAAACAACTGGGTTGATTTTAAAATAAAATCATATTCAGCCTTATGACAATGGTTGAAAACAAGTTTGTTAAATTTTTTTAGGCCACTTAAACAAGATGGCCACCTTGCCCATGTATGGTAAAAAGATTTTAAGAAAGTCTCCAGAACCACTTGGCAGAGTTGTCCGGTTATTCAAAAAGTTAATGTTGAACCCTGTCAGCTTATTAGCTATTCAGAAAAAAAACCTATGTTTAAGCATTGTTGGGAATCTGAGCACAAAAATTCATGAGAATTGGCTGGATCTTAATGAAAATTTCAAGTATTTTGTCATTTTTTTTTTTTTTTTTTGGTTTGGGTTTTACGGCCCTTTCAAGATTATTTCACTTATATCGAGCCGATCGTTATTCAAAGGTGGGCGAAAACCGGAGTGCCCGGAGAAAAACCACCTGACCTTCCGTTACAGAACTTGGCGCCTCACGTGTGACCTCAAGTATTTTGTCATCGAATTATATGATGTTTTCCATTAAATTTTTTGGAGGTGACTGTATAATTTAGATCACATAATATTACAAGTTTACGAGAGTGATGTACTACTTTAATCAACATCACAGACACCTGGCGTCATCTTAACTTGATTATGTTGATTTATACATTGTTATCCAATATGGGGCACTGGTAAACAGAGAAGGTTCTGATCAGACCATAGCGACAGATAAGGTGGGTATTTTGTGAAAGTTGAAGGATAGTTTTCCTTATTTTTGCATATAAACCTATGTTGTGTGTATTCATTAGAACTACCTCGATGAGGCAGTCCTAATGAATACCCACAACATAGGTAACATAGATTTAAATGGAGAATTGACAAAAACAATCCTTCTTGTTCGTTATTACATAAAATGAGCCTCTTTAACCCTTTTTGTACCAGGACTGCAAAGGGGGCCATTGGCAAACAGTGCAGCCCAAGATCAGACGCCGCAGAACGCGGCGTCTGATCAGGGCCTACATTGTTTGCAAAAAGTTAAGTCCTTTTCCAAACAAATTTTGAAGGAAACACAATCTGAACCCTATATTTCAAAATGGACTCCTGTTATACATAAGGAGGAAGATTCCATTTGGTACAAAAAAGGTTAATGTGGGTTGACTCAGAGGAAATAACGAGTTGTCTCTTTTGAAGTTGTATTCATTCCCCATAACTGCTGGTTTGCTTTCAGGTTGACGTCAGTGTAAAAGAACATTTACCAGAGCGAATAACAGACTATACATATGAATGTAGATTTTTCGCAGGCTCAATCATTTCAAACACTGTAGCTAGTTTAGAGGATGATGGGAAAACCTTCAAGTGTAAGACTATGCATGTGCTAGGTTAGTTTTGAAAGTTTTTCAATGTCAAAGAATTTGGAGGGGATATTGCTTCAAGGAGGTTTGTACATATATCTGTCCATCAGTCCGTCCATCCTTCCATCTGTCCATCCACCCTGTGTCCGTTACACTTTTAGATCACCAGAGCCGAAGGCTCCGGGGGAGCTTATAGGATAGGCACTTGTCCGTCGTCGTCGTATGTCGTCGTATGTCGTATGCCGTCTGGCGTCAATACTTTTAGACATCTTCTCCTCTGAAGCCACTGGGCCGATTGGGCCCAAATTTTATCTGTAGCATCCTTGGGCTGGGGAATTGAAAGTTTTTTTTTATGAAAATCAGCTCTTTAGTTTGGTTGCTATGCCAACTTAGAGTTTCCATAGACTTCTAATTGGGGAAATTAAAAAAATGGCATTTACTGCCAAGGCATTGCAGATATATTGACAAAACTTTCATAGAAATGTTCCATAGGCAATCTACTATCTGCCATATGATCTTTGGCGTTCTGCACATTTTTATTGATTGCCAGGGAAACCAAAATGCAAAAAAAAAAAAAAATGAAACAAAAAAATTACTTAAAAATATCATCTCCTCAGAAACCATACTCTAAGTATGATCTAGGAGGCTGAGACTTTATATGAAAATATTCACCATATTTGCCTTTACAGGTTTTGTGTATTTTTATTAAATTTGGCCTTTTAGTTTTGTTGCTATGGCAACTTAGAGTTTCCATTGACTTATAATGTGGAAAACTGAAAAATGGCATTTACTGCCAAGTCATTGCAGATATTTAGACAAAACTTACATAGAAATATTCCATTATTAAACTTCTCTTAGCCATATGCTTTCATGTCAACCTGGGGTCGTGCCGGGGCCATTCCCCACCCCTACACTTAAAAAAATTCCTTATATCTCAGAAACCTTAACCTTACAGCTCCCCACCCCTCAACCATATATATTCTTGTTCCTTATGAAAATACGCATTAAGTGACACCAACATGGTGGTTCCCCGGGATGTGCGGGGATATGCTCCGACCCATCCACTTCATAAAAGGCCATTTATCTCAGAAACCATTCCGGTCCTTAACCATATATATTATTGTGCCTTATGATAAGACGCATTAAGTGACACCAACCTGTGGGTCCCCCGGGATGTGATGAGGACATGCACGACCCCCTCCTCTTCATAAAATGCTATTTTGTCTCAGAAACCATTGAAATCCCCACCAATAAACCATATATGTTCTCATTCCTTATGATAAGTTGCATTCAGTGACACCAACTTGGGGGTCCCCCGCAATGTGCCGGGCCATGACCAACACCCTCCACGTCATAAAAAAGGCCAAATATTCCAAAACCTTACAGATCCCCACCCCTAAACCATATATATTCTTGTTCCTTATGATAAAACACATTCCGTGACACCAACCTAGGGGCCACCAGGGCGTGCCCGGGCCATGCTCCACCCCTTGACTTCACAAAGCATATATATAACCATATATCTGAGAAACTGTTCAGAGTCCCACCCATAAACCATATATATTCTTGTTCCTTATGATAAGACGCAATCAGTGACACCAGCATGCGGGTCCCCCCGGGATGTCACGGGTCATGCCCTACCCCTTTACTTCGTTAAAATCAATTTCAGAAACCGTTCAGATCCCCACCCCTTAACCATATACCTGTTCCTTATGATAAGACTCCACTTCATAATAGGCCATATATCTCAGAAACCATTCAAATGCCAATCTTATAATCACATATATTCTTGTTCATTGTTATTAGACACATTCAGTCACCCCCGTCTTCGGGCGTCCGCAGGGGACATTTCTCTCCCCGCCACTTCATAAAAAGGCCTCATATCTCAGAAACCATTCAGATCCCCACCATTTAACCATTATATACTTTTGGTCCTTATGATAAGACATATTCAGTGACAACAATCTTGGGCTTTTCTTGGATCTGCCATGCCCGAATCCCTCCATTGCTTAAAAGGCCTTACATCTCAGGAACGATACATATCACCACTGATAAACCATATATGTCTCTGTTCCTTTTGATAACACACGTTTAGTGACACCAACCAGGGCTCCATTGGATCCATGCCCCACCTGGTCTACTTTATAAAATACCTACTATTTCGGATATAGTCCACATGGGTGCTCATTTGGGTATGAGGTTGGTTTGGGAGACTTTATAATTGGTAGATTAAAATCATATCATGTTGAATCCGTACAATGTGGCCATTTCCAGAATTATTTCTGATGTGTTTGCCAATGGAAAGCCATAGGAAGACTTCCAAAATCTCGGACATACTCTTCTCAGCATTTACTCCCTTTCTTCGTTCAGGTCGATAGGCATGGTGGGCGAAGCTTGCATACCAAGTAATGCTTACTATCCTGGGACGCCTGATTACACTCTTTTGGAGCCCATGTCTTTTGGTCTAAACATTGTTTTTTGTCATTTGTCTATGGGTTAATGATTTTAGATTAATGCTTCGGTACTACGCCCTAAACTACGTTATAATGCATGGCTGCCATTGGGCAGTGCCCACCTGAGCTCTGGTTTATGACATTTGGCTCTTTGGGTTGTTTGTTATGGCCAGTTAAGAGATTCCATTGACTTATAATGGGAAAAATTGAAAAATGACATCAATGCCTTTCAAGATATTTGTCACACTTTCATAGAAATGATCCTTTAATAATGTTCTTTTTTACCTATTTGTTGTCACAGATGGGAAATTGTCGATTGTCATCTGTTGTCCTGCAAAAACACCTTCAAGTGACATCAGAATCTGAAGCAACTTGGCTGATTGGGTCCAAATTTTATCTGTAGCATCCTTTGGCACAGGGCTTCCATGGTTAATTAAAATACATTGCTGCCAGTGGGCAGTGGCCTCCTGAGCTCTGCTGAGCATTGTGGACCATGGGCCTCTTGTTGATGCATAGCATAAGTTATGAACCCTGCATGGGTTTTGAAATTTCATATATGGATTTCTCATAAAAAAACCAGCTTGCTCATATTTTGTTTTCTTTAAGATTATTTCCCTTTCCTGAGTTATTGCCCTTTAGAAAAGTTTCGATTAAATCTTGTCAGCAAAGTATCTTAAAAAACTATTAAAGCTAGAGCATTGAGTATTGATGAAGGATTGCTGCAGTGATGAGTAGATGACCTCATTAACCTTTGAAGACATTCCAAAAAATACTACACGAGTTATAGCCCTTTGTAACTTTGGGCATTTTTACATTGCATGCTTTGTGATGCATGGTATAGCATTTGAACCATATATGCTAGGGTTTTGAAATTTCATATATGAATTCCTCATGAAAAAAATAGTTGTTACATATTTTTTTCTCACCAGGGTTATGCCCTATTCTGAGTTATGACCCTTTAAAAAATGGATGAAATTTTGTCAGCAAAGTATCTAAAAAATTTTGAAGCTTGAGCCTTGAAAGTTGATGAAAGGATTGGTAGTGATTAGAAGATAACCTGATTATTAGGTCACCTGGGCACGAAGTGCTCAAGGTGAGCTATTGTGATCGCTTTGTGTCCGTCGTTCGTCCGTCCGTCCGTCTGTCCGTCAACAATTTCTTTAAATGACATCTCCTCCTAGGCAAAAGGTCGGATTTCACAAAAATGTTCCTCTTGTGACCCTCTACCATAAATGCTAAAATGGTTCTGCTCCACTGCCAGAGCTAAAAATAGAAAACCTTTAAACGACATCTTCACCTAGGCCAATGTCCCGATTTCAGAATAATTTCACAAAACTGTTCCTTGGGTGACCCTCTACCAAAATTGCTAAAATAGTTCCGCTCTGCTGAACAAAATGGCCGCCACATCTAAAAATAGAAAAACCGTAAAACGATATCTCCTAAGCCAATGGCCGGATTTACAAATCATTTCATGGAAATGTTCCTCGGGTGACCCTCTACCAAAATTGCTGAAATGGTTCAGCATGGCAGATAAAAATGGCCGCCACAGCTAAAATTAGAAAAACCTTTAAATTACATCTCCTCCTAGGCCAATGACCCGATTTCAAAATAATTTCAAAGAGAGGGTCCTTGTCTGACCCTCTACCAAAATTTCTAAAACGGTTTTGCTGAACAAAATGGCCGCCAGAGCTAAAAATAGAAAAAAAAAACTTTTAAACGACATCTCCTCCTAGGCCAATGTCCCGATTTGAAAATAATTTCACAGAAATGTTCCTTGGGTGACCCTCTACCAAAATTGCTAAAATGTTTTTGCTCTGCTGAACAAAATGGGCACCAGATATAAAAATATAAGAACCTATAAACGATATCTGCTTCTAAGCCAATGGCCCGATTTCAAAATCATTTTACAGAAGTGTTCATTGGGTGACTCTCTACCAAAATTGCTAAAATGGTTCTACTCCGCTGAACAAAATGGCCACCAGAGCTACAAATAGAAAAAAAACTTTAAACGCCATCTCCTCCTAAGCCAATGGCCTGATTTCGAAATAATTTCACAAAGACAGTCCTTGGCTGATCCTCTACCAAAATTGCTAAAACGGTTCTGCTTTGCTGAACAAAATGGCTGCCATACTTTTGCAGAAATGTTCCTACGGTGAACCTCATCCTAACTTGCGAAAACGGTTTTATGGCCTTATGGCCTTCCCTTGTTTAGGTTTCCATTATGGTCTGGTCGCTTAATGTTTGTGTTTTTTTCCCTTTGGTGTCTTTGATGGGTGGAGTAAGTTAATTGTATCGATTCCTGATCTTTGTTTTACTTCTGCTTTATTCCAATGAACAAAATGGCCACCAGAGTTAAAAATAAATAAGAGGTTTAGATGACAGCTTCTTCTAGGCCAGTGGCTAGATTTCGAAATAATTTTACTGAAATGTTCCTTGGGTGACCTTTTACCAAAGCTGCTAAAATGGATTCCCTTGCTGAACACAATGGCTGTTGGATATTATTATTTTAGGTCTAGTCTGCATAGGCAAGGTGGTGCAATTCGGACCATCTATGCACATGAACTATATTGGTTTCATTGGGTGGCAGGGCTTGAGATGTCTTCTCAGTGTTGGGTAAAATTCCAACAAAATTGGATACAACATCTTCATAATGACCTAAATAGTGTTGCCTGGGACTTTAAATCTCAATTAAAACAAAAAGGGCATAAGAGGACCAGTCTGATCTGGATCTACACTGTTTGCGATAATGACTTTAAAGTAACCAGCCAACACAAAGCAGAAGATAATTCTGAAGGGTTAAACAGAAACATCTTAATAACTCTTTGAAATTGTACATTTATATAAAAACAACATGGTTTTAGACCTGTCAAAATATCAACAGGCAGTTGAAGATAGACTATTATACATAGCTCTGTCACTGCTTGCATAATATGGTATGAATCAGTAGGACTCAAAACAAACTGTGAAGTGACTAATAGTGTTATGCCAGAAGGTATGCCAGAAGGTATACATATTAAATTGTGCAGTGACTCAGGCTCTCATTGTATAATAGAAGTCACTTAGAGGTTAGGACCCAAGTGTTTGACCTAGTTATAAACAGAGCTGTAAACATAGGCTAGATAACTACTAGGTTTTTGAAAATAATATAGGTAGCTTAAGGATCTGCGCTGCAGTATACCGAATCAGCACCAAAAACTGTTTAGTTTGGATGGAGTGATGTAGATAAGGTGGGTATATGTTGATAGTTAAAGGATAATTTTCCTTATCAATAAAACATATGCTGTGGGTATTTATTATAACCACCTTGCTCTTAATGAATATATACACACCATATATTTTTATCGAAAAATAAGGCAGACTTTAGCTAATGTATCACTAAATACCCACCATATCTACAGCTCTATGAACTAAAGATTTGACTGATTGATTGTTTTGGGTTTAATGACATGTCAACCCTTGTGGGTCATTTTGTGTCCTCTCAGAGAAACGGAGGAAAGAGGTAGGAGAGATAGTAGAGGATATGAAAGTGAGGGACAGAGGAGAAGAGGCAAATGAATGGAAGGAAGTGTATATAGAAACAGACGAAATAACATTCCCCCTCTACCCATACTTGCAGCAAGGACAGTAGGCATTGTCCAACTGTGAGCCAATATCAGTTGGACACAACAGTGATGCAAGATACACTTATAGAGATTTAATTACAATATCAATAAATGAATTCTGAGCCAAGGCACAGAAAAGAATCAAGCTGGCATATAGTATTGGCATGCCTAAATAGTGTTGACATGGATGTAAAGCTAAACACAAACAAACAAATTAACCCTTGCCCTGCTGAGCCTGGATATGCCTTATCTTTCAAACAATGTAGATTCTGATCAGATGGCTTCTTGGCTTCTAAAGAAGCCATCTGATCAAGATTTACACTTACATTCAGTTTGTGAATTTATAGGAATAAATTACATCATTTTAACCCAGTTTGTGCCGAAAACTTAGAATGGGATACTGGCAACCCGGGATTGGCAAACAGTGAAGGCCCAGATCAGATGCTGCAGAACTTGACGTCTGATCTGGGCCTACATTGTTTGTAAAAGGTTCTGCCATTTTCCATATTAATTTTAAACATAATATATCTTGTCCCGCATAAATTTTGAAAAGGACTCCTGCATTACATAAGGAAGAAGATTCCATTTGAGATAAAATGGGCGAAGGTGGGACAGAAGTTCTACAGATGTTGTTCCTGAAACCTGCATCACTGCTGTTTAAAGGAAATGCGAAATCATTCTATAATCAATCAAAGTACTGAAAGTACTGAGAGGCGGACGAGTAATGTCATCTATTTACAACGCTCTTTAGTTAAAACTTGAAAAAATAATGACTAAAGTCTTTTTACGCTCTAGTCACACGTAATTGCTTTTGAATTTATCATTGTGTTTTTTTTATCTTCAAACGGGCTATTTCAATAAAAGACCGCAGACACGATGCAGGTCTCCAAGTAGTTGATTTTTTTTCTAGCTGGAAGAAACTGTTGTTTATTTATTTATTTATTTATTTATCTATTTAATAATTTATTTATCTATTTATTTATTTACGTGCATCTTCCTGTATCTGAGTTAATTTCCACCAACTTTGCTGACGATCATATTGTTTGTTTGTTTGATTTGAGGTTTAACGTCCCCGTCAACACTGTATAGGCCATTTTTGAGACGCTACTTCCAATTGTGTGGGACTTCTACTCGACATTGTGATGAAATGACATATCAAGCCCTGTCGCCCAATGAAGCCAATAGGGTTTATAAGCATGGACGTTCCGACTCGCACCACTTTACCTGGGCAGGTTTAGGACCTCTAAGCTGTTTACCAGTACTCGTGTGTGCTACGTGGAAGCATCATGCAGCCTATCTATTTCTTCAAGCCCCGATGGGCGGGGGCCGACTGACGATCACATATCTATACACTGAGGACAACCTACACATTATCATTCTGTGTATTGAAAACATCAGATATTTCACTCGTGCATCGCACTCGTTATAATGCTGATGTTTTCAACACACTCGTATTCCGCTGCATTTGATCACTGAGTCGGAGTAAACTTTATTTATACAATTTTATGTTTCCAAATAAAATCAAAATACTAAGGGAGGTTGATTTATTAGGCCAAATTATTCTGTAGTGTCTAGATCCCAAATGGTTTAAATGGCTTAGTCGAAAAAGAAGACATACCAAATCGGAAGGAGGAAATGCAAACATAAATAAATAAATAAATAAATAAACGAGCCTGTTCATTTTTGTTTTTCATACTCGAGATAACCTGTGCAGTTAGTTAAATAAAGTTCCGTTCTGTTCTGTTCCCCCTCTATAAAAACGTCTAAGCCTAACGGACACGCCTCCCATTTCCTTTAGAAGTGGGAACATAAAAAGACGCAAAAGAATTTAAAAAAATGTTTTGCTTAAACCATGTCAGTCGTTTGACCCTTTAATTTCTGCATTTTAAAATAATAGTGTATGCCTCGATCAGATGCTGCATTTTATGAACTTTAACTTTGACTGATGCAGCTAATTTGCCCATCAGTGCCAAGCGTCCCTTTAGGTGGGGCATTCGAAAATACTGAAGACCCTGATTACAGGCCGCAGAATGTGGCATCTGATCGGGACCTTCATTATTTGCTTAAAGCACGGAACTTCATGTAAACTCACAGCGAATAGAATCTATTTTGAAATTATACATGTAATTAGACCGCTCCTAAGCGGTCGGAATACTATGTTTGATGTCGATCAGTACAAAGAAGCGTGTCAACCCTTTCAACCCTGTACATCGCTGCAGATAACGATTCAGATACCTATACAAACCTTATAGATCCAGATCAGACGGCATGTGACAAGCAGCATCTTCAGACTCTACACCGTTTGCCAACCGTCACCCACTTGAAAAAAACACCTTTCTATAAGAATTGGTACACTGAATATCAAAGCTAATGAGTTCTGTTCAGAAACTGAGGGATGAAAGGGAATGATTTCAATTTTTACAAACATTATTCATTTTTCAAACAGTCTGGTCGAGCTTGATAGGATTCATTGCGTGTACTGCTTTTTCATATTTAGATATGTATTGTAGTTTTCCTTTTTTTGAGCGGAGGACTACAAGAAGGAATGCCTATAGAGATGCACAAACTCTGATGTACGAGGTGTACGGTGACTATAGACGGGCTAACGCCCGCCTAATAAAATCTAAAAATTGTCAATTACCACACTCTGCCGGTGAGATTCGGAGGTTTATACACAGGGTAATAAATACTCTGTAGGCAGGTAAACATGTGGAATCTTGTTTGTTTGATTTGAGGTTTAACTCCACGTCAACACAATTTAGGTCATTTTGGAGACGTTGCTTCCTATTTTGTGGGACTTTTACCCGACATTGAGATGAAATGACATCTCAATCCCTGCCGCCCTATAAAACCAATAGGGTTTATAAGCATAGACGGGTCGACTCGCAGCAATTTTCCTGGGCAGACTTAGACCTTCTCAGCGGATTACTACCGCTAATGTGCGGTCGGTATCAACTCTGCGTGGAAGCATCGTGCAGCCCAATCTATTTCTCCAAGCCCCAATGGGCGGGAATGATAAACATGTGATATCATTTGCTAGAGTAATGTGTGTGAGAAAATTCTGCTATTTAATCAGTTGCTTAGTCACATGGTGCGGTGACGTCAATCCTGACCATGTCCATGGACTAGAGCTACAGAAAATAAACCTAGGTGTATCAATTTGGCCAGGAAAACTCCCCAGAAAATATGGAAGAAATATGAGTGAGTTAGAAACTCCTTCCATTGTACTGACCATATACCGGTATATGTTTGAGTCTGTGCAGAGTCTGTTTGAGTCTGTGTCACTGATGACACTTTTCAGTTGGATAGGTCATACACTCATGGCGCTGATGAGTCCCTTAGACTAGCCAATCAAATCACTTGGTGTGATTTATTCCTATAAATTCACCAGTTGAAAACCCGACCCCGATAGCTCAGTTGATAAGTGTCTGCTCCGGGGAACGGGAGGTCACGGGTTCGATCCCGGGCCGCAACATATCAAAGTCGCTAAGAATGGTACTAGCTGCTCCTCGCTTGGCACTCAGATTTACAGGGTAGAGCTAGGACTGGTCGACCGCGTGTCAGGATAATGTGACTGGGTGTGGTATCATGTAATGTGTCTGGGACAGGATACTTCAGTGAGGCAGCACTATAAAAGTAATTCGCAACCAGACACCGTCGTGATATGACTGAAAAATTGTTGAAAGCGACGTTAAACCCGAATTCACACACACACACACACACACACACACACACACACACACACACACACACACACACACACACACACACACACACACACACATACCACCAGTTGAATGATAGTGTGCTGAGCCAGTTCATATGGCTTTTGCCGGAGCCTGCATTCTTTGCAAAGGTAGGGGTGGATGGATTGCTGTCACAAGCATCTATAGAGTTAGAAGGAATTATGATTTTTTATTATTTTTTTAATGTTTTCTTTTATTTTGGTTTCACGGCCCTTTCAAGATTATTTCACTTATTTCGAGCTGACTGTTAATCAGAGTAGCCGGAGAAAAACCACCTGACCTGTTGCAGAGCTTGGCTGGATAACAGTAGTATTGGCGTCGCTTTAACCCCTTGGCTGCGCATGCGCGGAGATGACGTCACGACGCGTCGGTGCGTCAGCCATATTGGATTACCTTTGTCACGTCTCTATTGTTCGAAGAAGGTACTAAACTTTAAACAAAAGGCCTTTCCAAAACCCAGCTGCTCCATTTGAGGCACTAAAATTTGAAAACAAAAGCCTTGGCGCCCGTCTTAGAGTTTTTACGAACGCAATTAAATTGAAACAATACCTAGCCGATAAAATCGGTGATTTTTATGATGAACCGAGAGAGATTATTGATATAAAATTCGGACTGTGCATGTTTGTTTAACGTCCCCGGCAACACTATGTCATTTTTGTGGGGCCCGAGATGAAACGACAAGCCCTGCAAATAGGATTTATGGACGGGCCGATTCGCACTACTTTGCCTGGGCTAAGCGCTTTTCCAGTGCGCGGATCGTGAAAGCATCTATTTCTTCCAGCCCCTATGGGCGGGGGTCGATATAGGTACATATCAGCCAAAAAGATGCATCTCTCTCTCTCTTTCTCTCTCTTTCTCTCTCTCTCTCTCTCTCTCTCTCTCTTTTCTATAAAAAATGTGACAAGGACTGCTTCGTTATACGTGTACCCACAATCTATGTTTTGAGCTATCTGACATGTTTATCAGATTTTTTCTATATTTTTGTCGTAAACATGTTTGAAAAGGTGTGTTTGTCTTTAAAAACCAACTTGCGAAAATGTCATCTGCTAGTAGGTTTAAGCTTGAAATGCGCCAGTCCACTTAACACGGAAAATCGCATAGCAGTCGATATGTTTGTTTGATTCAAAGGTACATCTGCTAGTAGGTTTGGCACTTTTAGAATGAAATGCGCCGCTTAAAACTACGTGCCACGAAAAATCGTTCTATTTCTAAATTTCCAGGGTACATGTTTAACGCGAATCACCTGTCATTAACAGGACTGCTAAACCCAAACAGAATCTGACCATCTGCTAATGGTGATTAGCGCTTGAAGGCTCATTCACAGTTATATTGACTGTAATTGCTACGATACGAGTATTGGGCCGGCGACTGAAAAAACATATACAGATAAAACTTTAGCGGTAATATAAGATGACTAGACTGCGTATAAACGCGGTCTCATACGCTTTTCGCATCAGTCTTACCCGTAAACCCCAAAACAATAATCCAGATTGGCTTAATAAGCTGGCTGATCTTATTCACGTTTAAATGTGTCATGACTCTCAAATATAATTGTATCCATTCAGCTTTGCCACGTCTCTTTTGTTCGAAGGAGACACTTAACTTTAAACAAAAGGGCTCTCCAAACCCAAACTGCTCCGTCTCTATTGTTCCAAGGAGACACTAAAAACTGAGAAAAAAAGCCTGGTCAGTAACAGCATCCCTCTAAGAGTTTTTACGAACGCCGTAAAATTCATACAATACCTATCCGATACAATCGGTGATTTTTATGATGAGCCGAGAGAGATTATTGATATAAAATGCGGACTATGCATGTTGGATTACACTGTAAAGACGTTGCTTCAAATTTTGTGGGGCCTGAGATGAAACGTCAGAAATTTTGCGGCGTCTGATCCGGATCTACCCTGTTTGCGAAACCAAACGGCCTTAGTTTTTATCCGAAGAAGATCGTGTTTGGACTCGTCTCAAGAGACCTACGCGATCAAACCATTCAACTGTGACCTAATTATCTCCCTTGGTGGTTCAAATTATCTTACCCGACGAAATCATCGGACCATGACCAAAATTCGTGAAATCGCTTTTAATTCCCTATAGAATGGCTCGAAATTGACACGTTACGTCTCATTTGAAAGGTGTACTTGTATTGGTGACGAACTCAAAGATCTCATCACGTGAACTCCACCACTAAATCCCCACTTTTTATGGAGAAATCTGGGTGTACATTATTTTTCTTATTTCTGCTCCAAGACCACAAAGAGGCGGTTCAAACGAGTACCCACAACCTATGTTTGCAGTATAAAAAAGAAAAATATCATGGAATTTCATACAAATGTCGCCATATTTGGAGATGTGAAAAATGTCGCACGGGTATGTTATCGTAATGCGAAAAATGAATCAGCATCACACACGCACACTCATACATACATACATACATACATACATACTTACATACATACACTCACATACACGTGCACATACACACGTGCGCACACATAGATACATAATAATCACACACACGCAAGAACACATACACAAAACACACACACACGCACATACACGCATGCACACACACACACACACACACACACACACACACACACACACACACACACACACACACACACACACACACACACACACACACACACATGTACAAACGCAAACAAACTGCTTCAACCCCTAAGAAAAAACTTAAAACGACCTACCCGATCAGAGCTCTACGCCATCCTAACAGACAATAACTTCTAATGAATAAAGGCCTATGTTTAATATGGCTACGACACATTTTGGTTGGTTGCTATTAATAACCGACCTGTTATACTTATGCTGTAAACAAATTACAGCCTCGTTTTGAAATCAGCGAAGAAAACATAAACGTTGTAGTAAATATCTTCATTCTCAAACGAATCCACAAAGACAAAACACGAGGCGTTCTGTTCTAGGCAGGATGGGAAGGTTTCGGACATTATATCGCGCTTGCGGCGGAACGGAGTGCATTTAAAATGACAATCACGTAATTAGTGAAATTAACTGGAATTTCAACGAAAGAGGCCTATGTATTTGGATCGAGGACAACTAGAAGTTTCACTATGGCCAGGAACCCCAACTCACTCTTTACCAGGTAACTTCTCGCCATGACGGGAAAGGCAATACGAGCTACACCAGAAAGCAGATCTACGATACGGTAAAGCACTACTGGAAGCGGCTAAAGCAAAAGTTAAGGAGTAATCAGTGCTATTTCTTCCCACCCATAAGTACTCCACCGCCGGATAGCGGCGAAAACCCCGTCAGATATAAGCTGAGTACTGGAGAGCTGTATTCGTTACCCATGTCCGGAGAAAAACGTCCCATGTATATGAAAGATATTGAGTTTAACGAAAAGTGGTTCAAAGACTTACTCGCTTTTGTAGCAGAATATCTGATAGATGAAACCCTTAGTTTAGCTGTATCTGATTAGACATAAGGCGAAATAAATGAAAGCGAATTTCGCAAATTGAATATTTGGAACCAGTAGCATTATCAAGCAAATTGAAACGAAGTGGACTGGACATTGGTGGTGGCTGTGGTGGTGGTGGTGGTGGTCGTCGTGGCTGCTGTGGTGGTGGTTGTAGTGGTGAGGCTGTGGTGGTGGTGGCTGCAGTGGTGGTGGTGGTGGTTGTGGTGGTGGTGGTGGTGGTGGTGGGGTAGGTGTTTGTAAAAAATGTGAAAAGTTTGTAAGAATGACCCAACTGCAAACTCTTGACAAACAAAAATGAATCGATGCTCAGACTGTAACCTCGTGTTCTCCAGACATGATGCTTTGTTAAGGCACCAACGCAATACGTACGGCAGTGGGATAGACCCGCAATCAGACATGACTAACAGCATTACCTTTCAACACCCGTTTTCTATGGTGGTAACTGGTCCTAGTGGAAGCGGTAAAACAGAGTGGACTAGAAAGTTACTCCTATCCGACCTTATATACCCGCCACCTGAGCGTAACGTATGGTGTTTTGGTCAATGTATGAGGACTTACTAAGCAAACTACCCCAGATAGAGTTTGTACATGGTATACCGGACAGCCTGACTAGCCCACAGTATGTCGATACCCGCAAAAGGAACGTACTGGTTTTTGACGATTTGATGACCGAGTCTAAATACGATCAAGGAATTGCGGACCTCTTTACCAAGGGAAGCCATCACAGAAACTTATCCGTCGTATATCTCACACAGAATCTATTTCCACAAGGAAAAGCCTAAAGAGACATCGCTTTGAACACGCAATACCTCGTCTTCTTCAATAATCCCATCGACAGACAACAAGTGGCATCCAATTCCGTGTTTATGAAACGATTCGAACAGGTTACGAGTCAGCCTTAAGGATACCTGATAGTCGACTTTAAATCGAGCACGCCCGAACATGAGCGCTTATGCAGTGGCAGTTTTCCGGTCGAAAGAAAGCGCAAATTCGATGTATCCAAAGAGTCCGATTTACAACATGAAGACAGCGACGACGACAGGGAATCTGACACCAACGACACGCATTAACCGTTAATGGGGCCTCCTGGTAAACGTGCCGAAGATGATCTGGAAGAAGACCGCCTATGTCTAGAAATATGGGAGAGAAGGTTTAAGGAACCTCTAAGGCAATGGAATGCAGAGCGCTTTAAAGACAAGGTTAATAGCTACATCTAAGAAGGGACTGCTCCTGAGGTCGCCTACCATCGTGCAGCAAACGAGGACGTACCCTCCCTCAGGAAAAGACTAAGGCACGATTACGCGATGCTTTTAATGGATTATAACTAGCTGCAAAAGGATCATACTCAGCGACAGATTCTAGAGTCGGCTAAAACTTTAAAATTACAACATTGTTTGAATGTCGACGAATCCATCCAGCAAGCCTTAAAACGGAGAAAGGATTTATTCGCCAGTGTTTGGCCCGACCATGTCTTGAAAGAAGACCAGAAATATGATGACGAATAAAATATACGTAAGAAGGGTACAGCATCGCTATACTTGGAGAAAAAAAAAACGATGGGTTCGATAGAAGTGTTTGACAAGAAACTGCTAAAATGGGTGTCCTATGTCCCGGACTACGATGCAAAGACTTGAGTGAGGGCTACGTTCAACCCGATTACATGGGGCGTTATATCGTCGGTAGTGGCAGAAGAAGCCGTCTTCTACAGGAAATGGTAGATGAACGGCAAAAAGAGATAGAAATGCGGGAACAGCAAAAACCCGTGGTGAAATTGGTCACTCCAGTGGCTCTAGCGGTTGAAATGGCAAAGTCAGATCTAGCACGATTACAAAAGGAGCATAAAGGCGAGACTTCTGCTCGTAAGAAACCAAGAGTTAAAAACGGACAGTTGGTAGATTGGATAACCTTTAAATATTAAGCGACGATGAACAGTAATCAACTGACTCGTATACTTCCTGGATACCCCACGACTATCTGCGCAGCGGACCAAATTAAAAAAAGAAGAGGAAGGTTCGTCATTTCATACGCATCCACGAGATATCAAAGAGGGAAACACTGGGTAACATTTTATTTTCCCAAACACGGACCGTTCGAATTTTTCGATTCAGTAGGAAACGACCCTAGAATATATAGCGTTGGATTTGAAGAGGTACTCAATAAACCCTATGTAATTGAACCATAAACAGCTTCAACAATCTACTTCTAACGTATGCGGACTATACTGTGCATACTATGTGATGGCGAGATCTCGAGGTTAAACCATGCAAGACATTATCAAAGAATTCAACCCACACCAGGATTTTAACGATCACCTGATTGTGTCTAAAATGAAAAGAATGCTTAGAAGAAGACATTTATAATGTGTAATTAACCACTATGTCGTATATAAATAAATGCGAAAAATATACTTTTGTTTTGTAATCATTTCTATCCTAACACTCTCAAAATAGACGTGACGACAATGATCAGGAATCGATACAAGTAGCCAACACCCTCTTTAGATGCTCAGGAATGACCTCGTCTCCGTATTGTCAGTTATATTTTTCATGACCTAGATAACTCGCTAGTGCCTTGGGGTTAAAATACAACGAAGAAAAGTACTGTTTCAAGTCTGACATGTTTTAATGTAAACATATAAATACATATACACATTCTTACAAGTTTACAATGCAATACAATTTACAATATAACGCTATATGAATGTTCACATAGGTTCGTCTCTGTTATCTCTCCAGTTTTGAAAGTGTTTTGGATCCATTGTTCTCACAAAAGTATCGGATCCTGCCCCGAAACCGCCTAAGGTAGCACTTGATCCGAACATGAACCCTGTCTGTCTTTGAGGCGGTGCCCCGACCATCTTGATGTATGTACAGTTCGGTGACCATTTGTAGTGTTCTTTAATGGCGTCATCATCTTGTTTCCAAGAGCTGAGTTTTACGTAACAACTGAAGCACTGACATACATCCGATTTCCCCTTGTAATAAAGTCCCGCCCGTGCTAGTTGGTATTTGTACGGTTGCATCTGTTTAGGATAAGTGTCGAATGTTTTGAGTCTGTTTTCGAAGAATTCCATGTCGGGTTGATCAGCTTTACTGTCCATGAAATTCATGATGATAATGACGATACATCGTACACACGTCGTTTATATACACATTGCCTTCTTTCTGATTGGTTTTTATTTTTAGAACTCAAATAGCTTTTGAAAGTCACGTTTGATGATAGATTATACGTTCTATTGGAAAGGTCAACTATTAACACTACCTACAATAATTACACGTATTCTTTTTAGTTTCTTCAACCAGTCTTCTACAGTTACACGGTGTACTTTTCTCAAATGAGAAACAATATGCAACACATTCTTTCTATGACATATAGGACATTCATATACGTATCTGTGAGGCATATTTTCGCAACAGATACAGAATGCATTGTTCATTTGGTCTTCTTACGCATTCAAAGCTGCTCCCCTATCTCAAAGATCCCCCCTGACTGTTTACAGCATAAGTGTGACAGGTCGGTTATTAATAGCAACCAATCAAAATGTGTCGTAGCCATATTAAACATAGGCCTTTATCCATTAGAAATTATTGTCTGTTAGGATGGCGTAGAGCTCTGATCGGGTATGTCGTTTTAAGCTTTTTATTAGGGTTTGAAGCAGTTTGTTTGCGTTGTGCATATGTATGTATGTATGTATGTTTTTTGTGTTTTTTTTTGGTTTTACGGCCCTTTCAAGATTATTTCACTCATATCGAGCCGATCGTTAATCAGAGGTGGGCGAAAACCGGAGTGCCCGGAGAAAACCCCCCTGACCTTCCGTTGCAGAACTTTGCGTCTCACATGTGACCCGCGCGAGGTTCGAACCACAGCGGTGAGAGACCTAATGATCAAGAGTCAGCGCTCTTAACCACAAGGATGTATGTATGTATGTATGTATGTATGTATGTATGTATGTATGTATGTATGTATGTATGTATTTATGAATGTATGCATATGTATGTATGTATGTATGTATGTATGTATGTATGTATGTATGTATGTATAAGTGTGTGTGTGTTTTGTATGTATGTATGCATATATGTATGTATGTATGTATGTATGGATGTATGTATGTATGTATGTATGTATGTATGTATGTATGTATGTATGTATGTACATGAGTGTGAGTCATGTATGTATGTATGTATGTATGTATGTGCGTGTGTAAGTGTGTGTATGCATGTAAGTAAGTATGTATGTATGTATGTATGTATGTATGTATGTATGTATGTATGTATGTATGTATGTATGTATGTATCTACTGCGTGTGAGTCGTGTATGTATGTATGTATGTATGTATGTATGTATGTATGTATGTATGTATGTATGTATGTATGTATGAATGTATGATGTATGTATGTATGTATGTATGTATGCATGTAAGTACATGAGTGTGAGTCATGTATGTATGTATGTGCGTGTATGTGTGTATGTATGAGTGTGCGTGTGTTATGCTGATTATTTTTTTCGCATTACGATAACATGCCCGTGCGACATTTTTCACATCTCCAAAAATTGCGACATTTTTATGAAAATCCATGATATTTTTCTTTTTTATATTGCAAACATAGGTTGTGGGTACTCGTTAGAACCGCCTCTTTGTGGACTTGGAGCAGAAATAAGAAAAATAATGTCACCCAGATTTCTCCATAAAAAATGGAGATTTAGTGGGGTGTCCTCCAAGTGATGCGATTGGTGAGTTCATCACCAGTATACCTTTCAAACGAGACGTAACGTGTCAATTTCGAGCCATTCTATAGGGAGTAAAAAGCGATTTCACGCATTTTGGTCACGGTCCGATGATTTCGTCGCGTAGGTAGTCTTTAAACGATTCGTTTGATACCAAGATCACCCAAATCGGTTCAGGTATAAGGGAAATATAGTCATTTAAAGATTACCCAAAGGGAGATAATTTGAACGGCCAAGGGAGATAATTCCTCCACAGTTGAATGATTTCGTCGTGTAGGTCTCTTTGAGACGAATCGTTTGATATCCAGATCACCCCAATCGGTTCAGGCATAAGGGAAATAGAGCCTTTTAAAGATTACCTAAAGGGAGATTATTTGAACCACCAAGGGAGATAATTAGGCCACAGTTTAATGGTTTGATCGCGTAGGTCTCTTGAGACGAGTCCAAACACGATCCCCTTCGGATAAAAACTAAGGCCGTTTGTTTTCGCAAACAGGGTAGATCCGGATCAGACGCCGCAAAACATCTGACGTTTCTTCTCAGGCCCCACAAAATTTGGAGCAACGTCTTAACAGTGTAATCCAACATGCACAGTCCGCATTTTATATCAATAATCTCTCTCGGCTCATCATAAAAATCACCGATTGTATCGGATAGGTATTGTATGAATTTTTTGGCGTTCGAAAAAGTTCTTAGGCGGGTGCCAAGGCTTTTTTTCTCAGTTTTTAGTGTCTCCTTGGAACAATAGAGACGGAACAGCTTGGGTTTGGAGAGCCCTTTTGTTTAAAATTAAGTGTCTTCTTCGAACAAAAGAGACATGGCAAAGCTGAACGGACACAATTATATTTGAGTGTCATGACACATTTAAACGTGAATAAGATCAGCCAGCTTATTAAGCCAATCTGGATAATTGTTTTGGGGGTTTACGGGTTAGACTGATGCGAAAAGCGTATGAGACCGCGTTTATACGCAGTCTGGTCATCTTATATTACCGCTAAAGTTTTACCTTAATAGGTTTTTTCAGTCGCCGGCCCATTACTCGTATCGTATCGATAAAAGTCAATATAACCGTGAATGAACCTTCAAGCGCTAATCACCACTAGCAGATGGCTAGATTCTGTTTAAGTTTAGCAGTCCTGATAATGGCAGGTGATTCGCGTTAAACATGCACCCATTGAAATTAAGAAATAGAACGATTTTCCTCGGCACGTAGTTTTAAGCGGCGCATTTCATTCTAAAAGTGCCAAACCTACTAGCAGCTGTACCCTTGAATCAAACAAACATATCGTCTGCTATGCGATTTTCCGTGTTAAGTGGACTGGCGCATTTCGAGCTTAAACCTACCAGCAGATGACATTTTCGCAAGTTGATTTTGAAAGACAAACACACCTTTTCAAACATGTTTACGACAAAAATATAGAAAAATTCGGATAAAAATGTCAGATAGCTCAAAACATAGATTGTGGGTACACGTATAACGACGCAGTCCTTGTCACATTTTTTGTAGAAAAGAAAGGAGAGAGAGAGAGAGAGAGAGAGAGAGAGATGCATCTTCTTGGCTGATAGGTACCTATATCGACCCCCGCCCATAGGGGGCATGAAGAAATAGATGCTTTCACGAACCGCGCACTGGAAAAGCGCTTAGCCCAGGCAAAGCGGTGCGAATCGGGCCGTCCATAAATTCTATTTTCAGGGCTTGTCGTTTCATCTCGGGCCCCACAATAATGACATAGTGTTGCCGGGGACGTTAAACAAACATGCACAGTCCGAATTTTATATCAATAATCTCTCTCGGCTCATCATAAAAATCACCGATTTTATCGGCTAGGTATTGTATGAATTTAATTGCGTTCGTAAAAACTCTTAGACGGGTGCCAAAGCTTTTGTTTTCAATTTTTAGTGCCTCAAATGGGGCAGCTGGGTTTTGGAAAGGCCTTTTGTTTAAATTTTAGTACCTTCTTCGACCAATAGAGACGTGGCAAATGTCATCCAATATGGCTGACGCGCCGACGCGTCGTGACGTTATCTCCGCGCATGCGCAGTCCATGGGGTTAAAGCGACGCCACTACTACTGATAACGAATTTACATAGAAAGTCAGACACCTCAACTCATTACCACTCTTGTTCTGAAATTCTTAAAAGTACAATTTACAGTCTTATACAGGGGTGAGGCTACAAATAAAGAGGAATAGCGATAATAATTAAGCACACAATTTTAATTTTACATATGTTGTGTATACTTGTTATAATCGCTTCATTTGGGTGTTTCTAACAAGTACCCACCACATTATGTTTTTATGGAATATCTCAAACTTATCTTCAGTCGTTTTATTCTGTCATAAGACAGTATGTTGAGGTTGTAGAAATTTCTTTATTCGATTTTCATCGCACCTGCTTGAAAGCAAGGCACTATGTCAGTATAAGGTTCTGCCCATTTGTCCATCAGTCCCACCATTAACATTTATGATCCTGTTCAATTCATTTAGGTGGTCTGAATATAGGAACTGTATATTTTGAGGCCCATAGTCACTTGTTCTCAATTACATTACCTGTTTGTCTGTGTGACTGCGAGCTGCACACCTTTGTTTTGATTCACTGAATTAAAAAGAATATGCACTTTACTGGTTAATCGCTTAAGTGTAAGCATGTGGTTAGGCATACTGACTTCTTGGCTAATAAACCAAGTTTCATGGGTTCAGTCCCATGCTTCTCCACACTTGAGGCGTTTTTGATGCCGAGAATCCACATCCTTTAAACACAATGACTGAATTTAAGAAAAATTTTACAAAATCTCCACTTAAGTTCTTAAATGGTTCTGCTACATTGAACAAATAGCACATAGACAAAAATAAAAAACATCACCAAAAGATAATACAACTTGACTCAGGTTAGCGACTTAGCTCCATCATTGACCTCTTGTTTTTTTAATGAATTCTGAAAAGATGGAAATCTTGCTCTTCAGTTATGGCCATTTGACCACATTTTGGCATTTAGGTTCAAGCATATGGTTGGGGACATAGTGTTTTACAAACACCATTTCTAGTTGAATCTGAATCATGCTTTTCAACTGGTGTTTCTAGTTACTTGAAGTTAAGTTGATTTTGCAAAAAAAAAAAAAAAAAAAAAAAAAAAATAACATGAAAATATTAACTTGTAGATTTAACACATAGATTTGCATATATTTCAAATTGACTCTTTGTCAAAACTTCTTTAAAGCTAGAAGACAAAAGCTCATGAAATCTGATTAGTGTTTTTGGTGGTGGCATACTTTAACACAGGCAGAGGTTATCACGAGGTGTGCTCAGCCTAATGGAAACAGGCAAGTACATCAGAAAAAGCTGATTGGATGCAGTTGTAGATGATTAGCAATGTCTGGAGGTCTAGCCCTGCATTCCTGTACTTTATATAGCACAGCCAAGTGTGTTTGGGTATAGTTATTCTACCTTGCATAAAAACGCATGATTGAACATTTGCAACATTTACTTCCATATTGGAAAATGAACAGTCATGGAATTTTACACAGGTTTATAGCGTTTGTTCCTGATAAGCTATGTCATAATCACTTTCCAGGTGATGTAACAAGCCTGTGTTATGACCCATAAAGGGAATTGTTGTGTTCTTGCTGAAAAATGTAAATATTTTTTTATGCCCCCGGAATCTAAGATTCTGGGGGGCATATAGTTTTTGGTCTGTCCGTCTGTTTGTCTGTTTGTCCGTTTGTCTGTTTGTCCGTTTGTCCGTTTCTCCGTCTGCAAAAACGTTAACATTGGGCATAACTTTTGAATGGTAAGTGATACAGCTTTCATACTTCACATGTGCATTCCTTGTCACAAGACCTTTCAAGAGGTACCATAAATTTTGACCTCGTGACCTTCACCTTGAGATTTGACCTACTTTTGGCCTCATTTTTAAAAACTTTAACATTGGCCATAACTTTTGATTGGTAAGTGATAGAGCTTTCATATTTCACATGTGCATTCCTTGTCACAAGACCTTTCTATTGGTACTATAATTTTTGACCTCATGACCTTGACCTTGGCATATGACCTACTTTTTTAAAAACTTTAACATTGGCCATAACTTTTGATTGGTAAGTGATAGAGCTTTCATATTTCACATGTGCATTCCTTGTCACAAGACCTTTCTATTGGTACTATAATTTTTGACCTCATGACCTTGACCTTGGCATTTGACCTACTTTTTAAAAACTTTAACATTGGCCGTAACGTTTGATTGGTAAATGGTAGAGCTTTCATATTTCACATGTGCATTCCTTGTCACAAGACCTTTCTATTGGTACTATAATTTTTGACCTCATGACCTTGACCTTGGCATTTGACCTACTTTTTAAAAACTTTAACATTGGCCGTAACGTTTGATTGGTAAATGGTAGAGCTTTCATATTTCACATGTGCATTCCTTGTCACAAGACCTTTCTAATGGTACCATAATTTTTGACCTCATGACCTTGACCTTGATGTTTGACCTACTTTTTAAAAACTTTAACATTGGCCATAACTTTTGATTGGTAAATGGTAGGGCTTTCATATTTCACATGTGCATTCCTTGTCACAAGACCTTTCTAGTGGTACTATAATTTTTGACCTTGTGACTTTGACCTTGATGTTTGACCTACTTTTTAAAAACTTTAATATAGTCCATAACTTTTGATTGGTAAGTGATAGAGCTTTCATATTTCACATGTGTATTCTTTCTTACAAGACCTTTCCAGTGGTACCATAATTTTTTACCTCGTGACCTTGTGGCCTCAACCATGACATAATTTAGTGATGGGGCTTTCATATTGCACAGGCGCTGTCCGGGGGCATCGGTGTTTCACAAACACATCTTGTTTCAAATGCAAAAGCTACCCAATTTTTTGCAGCCAAAATACCGCTGTGTTACAAAGTGTCTTGCTAGAACAGTAAGCAGTATTATTGCTAACAAGTTTGTTTACCTTATGCTTACAATGCTTTTAACAACAAGCCGAAGGTCTTGTTCTTATTTGTGTTCAACCCTGAAACCGAACGAGTGTTAAGTTGGTTCCTTATTCCTTATTCCTTATTCCTTGTTCCTTATTCCTTATTCCTTATTCCTTGTTCCTTATTCCTTATTCCTTGTTCCTTATTCCTTATTCCTTATTCGATTTTCAACTTCATAGTACTTTGCCACGCGGTGTAACAGAACATTTGCGTATGTCCTAATCATCATCATTTTTACTTCTAAGCATGATGGTATAGGTTTCGAAATCCAGCAGGTATCAACTGCGAATAAGGAATAAGGAACAAATCCAAATTTTCCTTATTCCTTATTCGATTTTTAACTTCATAGTACATTGCCACGCGGTGTAACAGAACATTTGCGTATGTCCTTATCATCATCATTTTTACTTCTGAGCATAATGGAATAGGTTTTGAAATCCAACAGGTATCAACTGCGAATAAGGAATAAGGAACAAATCCAAATTTTCCTTATTCCTTATTCGATTTTCAACATCATGGTACTTTGCCACGCGGTGTAACAGAACATTTGCGTATGTCCTAATCATTATCATTTTTACTTCTAAGCATGATGGTATAGGTTTCGAAATCCAGCAGGTATCAACTGCGAATAAGGAATAAGGAACAAATCCAAATTTTCCTTATTCCTTATTCGATTTTCAACTTCATAGTACTTTGCCACTCGGTGTAACAGAACATTTGCGTATGTCCTAATCATCATCAATTTTACTTCTAAGCATGATGGCATATGTTTCGAAATCCAGCAGGTTTCAACTGCGAATAAGGAATAAGGAACAAATCCAAATTTTCCTTATTCCTTATTTGATTTTCAACTTCATAGTACTTTGCCACGCGGTGTAACAGAACATTTGCGTATGTCCTAATCATCATCAGTTTTACTTCTAAGCATGATGGTATAGGTTTCGAATTCCAGCAGGTATCAACTGCGAATAAGGAATAAGGAACGAATCCAAATTTTCCTTATTCCTTATTCGATTTTCAACTTCATAGTACTTTGCCACGCGGTGTAACAGAACATTTGCGTATGTCCTAATCATCATCAATTTTACTTCTAAGCATGATGGTATAGGTTTCGAATTCCAGCAGGTATCAACTGCGAATAAGGCTTAAGGAACAAATCCAAATTTTCCTTATTCCTTATTCGATTTTCATCATCATAGTACTTTGCCACGCGGTGTAACAGAACATTTGCGTATGTCCTAATCATCATCATTTTTACTTCTAAGCATGATGGTATAGGTTTCGAAATCCAGCAGGTATCAACTGCGAATAAGGAATAAGGAACAAATCCAAATTTTCCTTATTCCTTATTCGATTTTCAACTTCATAGTACTTTGCCACGCGGTGTAACAGAACATTTGCGTATGTACTAATCATCATCATTTTTACTTCTAAGCATGATGGTATAGGTTTCGAAATCCAGCAGGTATCAACTGCGAATAAGGAATAAGGAACAAATCCAAATTTTCCTTATTCCTTATTCGATTTTCAACTTCATAGTACTTTGCCACGCGGTGTAACAGAACATTTGCGTATGTACTAATCATCATCATTTTTACTTCTGAGCATGATGGTATAGGTTTCGAATTCCAGCAGGTATCAACTGCGAATAAGGAATAAGGAACAAATCCAAATTTTCCTTATTCCTTATTCGATTTTCAACTTCATAGTACTTTGCCACGCGGTGTAACAGAACATTTGCGTATGTCCTAATCATCATCATTTTTACTTCTAAGCATGATGGTATAGGTTTCGTATTCCAGCAGGTATCAACTGCGAATAAGGAATAAGGAACAAATCCAAATTTTCCTTATTCCTTATTCGATTTTTAACTTCATAGTACATTGCCACGCGGTGTAACAGAACATTTGCGTATGTCCTAATCATCATCATTTTTACTTCTGAGCATAATGGTATAGGTTTTGAAATCCAGCAGGTATCAAATGCGAATAAGGAATAAGGAACAAATCCAAATTTTCCTTATTCCTTATTCGATTTTCAACTTCCTAGTACTTTGCCGCACGGTGTAACAGAACATTTGCGTATGTCCTAATCATCACCATTTTCACTTTTAAGCATGATGGTATAGGTTTCGAAATCCAGCAGATATCAACTGCGAATAAGGAATAAGGAACAAATCCAAATTTTCCTTATTCCTTATTCGATTTTCAACATCAAAGTTCTTTACCACTCGGTGTAACAGATTATTTGCGTATGTCCTAATCATCATCATTTTTACTTCTTAGCATGATGGTTTAGGTTTTGAAATCCAGCAGGTATCAACTGCGAATAAGGAATAAGGAACAAATCCAAATTTTCCTTATTCCTTATTCGATTTTCAACATCATAGTACTTTGCCACGCGGTGTAACAGAACATTTGCGTATGTCCTAATCATCATCATTTTTACTTCTAAGCATGATGGTATAGGTTTCGAATTCCAGCAGGTATCAACTGCGAATAAGGAATAAGGAACAAATCCAAATTTTCCTTATTCCTTATTCGATTTTCAACTTCATAGTACTTTTCCACACGGTGTAACAGAACATTTGCGTATGTCCTAATCATCATCATTTTTACTTCTAAGCAGGATGGTATAGGTTTCGAAATCCAGCAGGTATCAACTGCGAATAAGGAATAAGGAACAAATCCAAATTTTCCTTATTCCTTATTCGATTTTTAACTTCATAGTACATTGCCACGCGGAGTAACAAAACATTTGCGTATGTCCTAATCATCATCATTTTTACTTCTGAGCATAATGGTATAGGTTTTGAAATCCAGCAGGTATCAACTGCGAATAAGGAATAAGGAACAAATCCAAATTTTCCTTATTCCTTATTCGCTTTTCAACTTCATAGTACTTTGCCACGCGGTGTAACTGAACATTTGCGTATGTAGTAATCATCATCATTTTTACTTCTAAGCATGATGGTATAGGTTTCGAATTCCAGCAGGTATTAGCTGCGAATAAGGAATAAGGAACAAATCCAAATTTTCCTTATTCCTTATTCGATTTTCAACTTCATAGTACTTTGCCACACGGTGTAACAGAACATTTGCGTATGTCCTAATCATCATCATTTTTACTTCTAAGCATGATGGTATATGTTTCGAATTCAAGCAGGTATCAACTGCGAATAAGGAATAAGGAACAAATCCAAATTTTCCTTATTCCTTATTCGATTTTCAACTTCTTAGTACTTTGCCACGCGGTGTAACAGAACATTTGCGTATGTCCCAATCATCATCGTTTTTACTTCAAAGCATGATGGTATAGGTTTCGAAATCCAGCAGGTATCAACTGCGAATAAGGAATAAGGAACAAATCCAAATTTTCCTTATTCCTTATTCGCTTTTCAACTTCATAGTACTTTGCCACGCGGTGTAACTGAACATTTGCGTATGTAGTAATCATCATCATTTTTACTTCTAAGCATGATGGTATAGGTTTCGAATTCCAGCAGGTATTAGCTGCGAATAAGGAATAAGGAACAAATCCAAATTTTCCTTATTCCTTATTCGATTTTCAACTTCATAGTACTTTGCCACACGGTGTAACAGAACATTTTGCGTATGTCCTAATCATCATCATTTTTACTTCTAAGCATGATGGTATAGGTTTCGAATTCAAGCAGGTATCAACTGCGAATAAGGAATAAGGAACAAATCCAAATTTTCCTTATTCCTTATTCGATTTTCAACTTCTTAGTACTTTGCCACGCGGTGTAACAGAACATTTGCGTATGTCCCAATCATCATCGTTATTACTTCTAAGCCTGATGGTATAGGTTTCGAATTCCAGCAGGTATCAACTGCGAATAAGGAATAAGGAACAAATCCAAATTTTCCTTATTCCTTATTCGATTTTCAACTTCATAGTACTTTGCCACGCGGTGTAACAGAACATTTGCGTATGTCCTAATCATCATCATTTTTACTTCTAAGCATGATGGTATAGGTTTCGAATTCCAGCAGGTATCAGCTGCGAATAAGGAATAAGGAACAAATCCAAATTTTCCTTATTCCTTATTCGATTTTTAACTTCATAGTGCATTGCGAATCGGAGTAACAGAACATTTGCGTATGTCCTAATCATCATCATTTTTACTTCTAAGCATAATGGTATAGGTTTCGAAATCCAGCAGGTATCAACTGCGATTAAGGAATATGCAACAAATCCAAATTTTCCTTATTCCTTATTCGATTTTCAACATCATAGTACTTTGCCACGCGGTGAAACAGAACATTTGCGTATGTCCTAATCATCATCAATTTTACTTCTGAGCATGATGGTATAGATTTCGAAATCCAGCAGTTATCAACTGCGAATAAGGAATAAGGAACAAATCCAAATTTTCCTTATTCCTTATTCGATTTTCAACTTCATAGTACTTTGCCATGCGGTGTAACAGAACATTTGCGTATGTCCTAATTATCATCATTGTTACTTCTAAGCGTGATGGTATAGGTTTCGAATTCCAGCAGGTATCAACTGCGAATAAGGAATAAGGAACAAATCCAAATTTTCCTTATTCCTTATTCGATTTTCAACTTCATAGTACTTTGCTACGCGGTGTAACAGAACATTTGCGTATGTCCTAATCATCATCATTTTTACTTCTAAGCATGATGGTATAGCTTTTGAAATCCAGCAGGTATCAACTGCGAATAAGGAATAAGGAACAAATCCAAATTTTCCTTATTCCTTATTCGATTTTCACCATCACAGTACTTTGCCACGCGGTGTAACAGAACATTTGCGTATGTCCTAATCATCATCATTTTTACTTCTAAGCATGATGGTATAGGTTTCGAAATCCAGCAGGTATCAACTGCGAATAAGGAATAAGGAACAAATCCAAAGTTTCCTTATTCCTTATTCTATTTTCAACTTCATAGTACTTTGCCACGCGGTGTAACAGAACATTTGCGTATGTCCTAATCATCATCATTTTTACTTCTTAGCATGATGGTATAGGTTTCGAATTCCAGCAGGTATCAATTGCGAATAAGGAATAAGGAACAAAATCAAATTTACCTTATTCCTTATTCTATTTTCAACTTCATAGTACTTTGCAACGCAGTGTAACAGAACATTTGCGTATGTCCTAATCATGGTCATTTTTACTTCTAAGCATGATGGTATAGGTTTCGAAATCCAGCAGGTATCAACTGCGAATAAGGAATAAGGAACAAATCCAAATTTTCCTTATTCCTTATTCGATTTTCAACTTCATAGTACTTTGCCACGCGGTGTAACAGAACATTTGCGTATGTCCTAATCATCATCATTTTTACTTCTAAGCCTGATGGTATAGGTTTCGAAATCCAGCAGGTATCAACTGCGAATAAGGAATAAGGAACAAATCCAAATTTTCCTTATTCCTTATTCGATTTTTAACTTCATAGTGCATTGCCAATCGGAGTAACAGAACATTTGCGTATGTCCTAATCATCATTATTTTTACTTCTAAGCATAATGGTATAGGTTTCGAAATCCAGCAGGTATCAACTGCGATTAAGGAATATGCAACAAATCCAAATTTTCCTTATTCCTCATTCGATTTTCAACATCATAGTACTTTGCCACGCGGTGAAACAGAACATTTGCGTATGTCCTAATCATCATCAATTTTACTTCTGAGCATGATGGTATAGATTTCGAAATCCAGCAGTTATCAACTGAGAATAAGGAATAAGGAACAAATCCAAATTTTCCTTTTTCCTTATTTGATTTTCAACTTCATAGTACTTTGCCATGCGGTGTAACAGAACATTTGCGTATGTCCTAATTATCATCATTGTTACTTCTAAGCGTGATGGTATAGGTTTCGAATTCCAGCAGGTATCAACTGCGAATAAGGAATTAGGAACAAATCCAAATTTTCCTTATTCCTTATTCGATTTTCAACTTCATAGTACTTTGCTACGCGGTGTAACAGAACATTTGCGTATGTCCTAATCATCATCATTTTTACTTCTAAGCATGATGGTATAGCTTTTTAAATCCAGCAGGTATTAACTGCGAATAAGGAATAAGGAACAAATCCAAATTTTCCTTATTCCTTATTCGATTTTCAACATCACAGTACTTTGCCACGCGGTGTAACAGAACATTTGCGTATGTCCTAATCATCATCATTTTTACTTCTAAGCATGATGGTATAGGTTTCGAAATCTAGCAGGTATCAACTGCGAATAAGGAATAAGGAACAAATCCAAATTTTCCTTATTCCTTATTCGATTTTCAACTTCATAGTACTTTGCCACGCGGTGTAACAGAACATTTGCGTATGTCCTAATCATCATCATTTTTACTTCTAAGCATGATGGTATAGGTTTCGAAATCCAGCAGGTATCAACTGCGAATAAGGAATAAGGAACAAAATCAAATTTACCTTATTCCTTATTCTATTTTCAACTTCATAGTACTTTGCCACGCGGTGTAACAGAACATTTGCGTATGTCCTAATCATCATTATTTTTACTTCTAAGCGTAATGGTATAGGTTTCGAAATCCAGCAGGTATCAACTGCGATTAAGGAATATGCAACAAATCGAAATTTTCCTTATTCCTTATTCGATTTTCAACATCATAGTACTTTGCCACGCGGTGTAACAGAACATTTGCGTATGTCCTAATTATCATCATTTTTACTTCTAAGCATGATGGTATAGGTTTCGAAATCCAGCAGGTATCAACTGCGAATAAGGAATAAGGAACAAATCCAAATTTTCCTTATTCCTTATTCGATTTTCAACATCACAGTACTTTGCCACGCGATGTAACAGAACATTTGCGTATGTCCTAATCATCATCATTTTTACTTCTAAGCATGATGGTATAGGTTTCGAAATCCAGCAGGTATCAACTGCGAATAAGGAATAAGGAACAAATCAAAATTTTCCTTATTCCTTATTCGATTTTCAACTTCATAGTACTTTGCCACGCGGTGTAACAGAACATTTGCGTATGTCCTAATCATCATCATTTTTACTTCTAAGCATGATGGTATAGGTTTCGAATTCCAGCAGGTATCAACTGCGAATAAGGAATAAGGAACAAAATCAAATTTACCTTATTCCTTATTCTATTTTCAACTTCATAGTACTTTGCCACGCGGTGTAACAGAACATTTGCGTATGTCCTAATCATCATCATTTTTACTTCTAAGCCTGATGGTATAGGTTTCGAAATCCAGCAGGTATCAACTGCGAATAAGGAATAAGGAACAAATCCAAATTTTCCATATTCCTTATACGATTTTCAGCTTGATAGATCTTTGCCGGGCCACTGCGGGACGGATGGTCATCAACTCTAGAGAGTCTCCGTTACTCTCGCCGTTAAGCCGCGTTGTGGTCTAATGCAGTATGTGTCCACTGTCCTGTCGCCGGGCTACCACGGGGCGGATGGTCATCGCCTATAGAGAGTCTCCGTTACTCCCGCCGCTTAGCTCGGTGCTTAAGCCACAGTAACGGGCCATCAGGCGGGGTCGCGGACTCTCAGCGCACGCCGGCCATAAAGAGATTCGCCCGATACAAGGAAGTGGCGTAAAATCATTCGTAGACGACCTAGCTTTCGGTCGGGGTGTCGTACTTAGTAGAGAAGCCATCACACTGCGATCTATTGAGACTAAGCCTTACGACTGGCGGTCTGTACGGGCACGAACCTACAAGGTGGCGTTGTCTCGCCGTTGTCCTCGAATTCAGTCTATAGCCATTTAGCAAAATATTTTGTCAAAACGCAGGAAAAAAATTGTAATATTTTTTTATTTCATTTTTAAGTTATATTCGGTATTTATTGTTTTCCTCGCATCTTTCCATTATTATTTCTCGCAATTTCCGGTGATTATCTTTTTCACCCTGTCAGCCACGGCATCATCGAAAGCGAGTCTCCGATACTACCGCAGCGTAGCCGCAGTTTGGTGTATATGAGTTTATGTCGACTGTCGTGTCGCCGGGCCACTGCGGCACGGATTGTCATCGCCATAAGAGAGTCTCCTTTACTCCCGCCGTTTAGCCGTAGTGTGGTCTAATGCAGTATGTGTCTACTGACCTGTCACCGGGCGACTGCGGGACGGATGGTCATCACCTATAGAGAGCCTCAGTTGTTCCCGCCGTTTGGGCGCAGTGTGGTCTAATGCAGTATGTGTCCATTGCCCTGTCGCCGGGCCACTGTAGGACGGATGGTCATCGCCTCTAGAGAATCTACCGTTGCTCCCGCCGTTTAGCCGAGGTGTGGTCTAATGCAATATGTGTCAGCTGTCTTGTCGCCGGGCTACAGCGGGACGGATGATCATCACCTATTGCGAGTCTGGTATTAAGGAGAACAAGTCCATTTCCTTGTCGCCGGGCCACTGCGGTACAGATGGTCACCACCTAAAGAGAGTCTCCGTTACTCCCGCCGCTTAGCCTCGGTGTGGTCTAATGCAGTATGTTTACACTGCCCTTTCTCCGAGCCACTGCGGCACGGATGATCATCACCTAAAGAGAGTCTCCGCTACACACGCCGCTTAGCCGCAGTATGGTCTATTGCAGTATGTGTCCACTGCCTTGTCGCCGGGTCAGAGCGGGACGGATGATCATCACCTACAGCGAGTCTCCGCAACACCCGAAGTCTATCCGCAGTTTGGTCTAAAGGAGTACATGTCCGTTTCTCTGTCGCCGTTCCACTGCGGCACTGATGGTCATCACATAAAGAGTGTCTCCGTTACTCTCGCAGCTTAGTCTATTGCAGTATGTGTCCACTGCCCTTTCTCCCGGCCTGCGTCACGGATGATCATGTCCGCTACTCGAGCCGCTTTGCCACAGTGTAGTCTATTTCAATATGTGCCCACTGTCTTGTCGCTGGGCTACAGCTTGGCGGATGATCATCACCTATAGCGAGTCCCCGATACTCCCGCAGCCTATCCGCACTTTGGTCTAAAGGAGTACATGTCCAATGCCCTGTCGCCGGGCCACTTCGGGAAGGATGGTCATCACCTAAAGAGTCTCCGCTACTCCTGCCGCTTAGCCGCAGTGTGGTCTATTGCAGTATGTGTGCACTGTCTTGTCGACGGGCTACTCACGCCGCTTAGCCGCGATGTGGTCTAATGCAGTATGTTACACTTACTTTTCTCCGGGCCACTGCGGAACGGATGATCATCACCTTAAGAGAGTCTCCGCTACTCCTGCCGCTTAGCCGCAGTGTGGTCTATTGCAGTATGTGTGCACTGTCTTGTCGACGGGCTACAGTGTGACGGATGCTGATCACCTATAGCGTTTCTCGACTACTCCCGCAGCCTATCCGCAGTTTGGTCCAAAGGACTACATGTCCACTGCCCTTTCTCCGGGCCACTGCGGCACGGATGGTCATCCTCTCTTAAGAGAGTCTCAGTTGCTCCCGCCGTTTTGGCGCAGTGATCTTATGCAGTATGTGTTCATTGCCCTGTCGCCGGGCTACTGCGGGATGGATGGTCATCACCTCTAGAGAGTCTCCGTTGCTCCCGCCGTTTAGCCGTGGTGTGGTCTAATGCAGTATGGGTCCACTGTCCTGTCGCCGGGCTACCGCGGGACGGATGGTCATCACTTACATGGTGTATAGCGAATCTCCGCTACGCCCGCCGCTTAGCCGCAGCGTGGTCTATCGCAATATGTGTCCACTGTATTGTCGCCGGGCCACAGCGGGACGGATGATCATCACCTATCGCGATTCTCCACTACTCCCGCAGCCTATCTGCAGTTTGGTCCAAAGGAGTACATGTCCAATGCCCTTTCTCCGGGCCACTGCGGCACGGATGGTCATCACCTATAGAGAATCTCAGTTACTACCGCCGTTTTGGGCGCAGTGTGGTCTAATGCAGTATGTGTTCATTGCCCTGTCGCCGGGCCACTGCGGGACGGATGGTCATCACCTAAAGGGAGTCTCCGTTGCTCACGCCGTTTAGCCACGATGTGGTCTAATGCAGGATGTGTCCACTGTCCTGTCGCCGGGCTACCGCGGAACGGATGGTCATCACCTATAGCGAGTCTCCGCTACGACCGCCGCTTCGTCGCAGTGTGGTCTATTACAATATGTGTCCACTGTGTTGTCACCGGGCTACAGCCGGACGGATTATCATCGCCTATAGCGAGTCCCCGATACTCCCGCAGCGTATCCGCACTTTGGTCTAAAGGAGTACATGTCCAATGCCCTGTCGCCGGGCCACTGCGGGAAGGATGGTCATCACCTAAAGTGTCTCCGTTACTCCCGCCGCTTAGCCGCAGTGTAGTCTAATGCAGTATGTGTCAATTGCCCTTTCTACGGGCCACTTCGGCACGGATGATCATCTCTCTAAGCGAGTCTCCGCTACGCCCGACGCTTAGCCGCAGCGTGATCTATTGCAATATGTGTCCATTGTATTGTCGCCGGGCTACAGCGGGACGGATGATCATCACCTATAGCGATTCTCCGCTACTCCCGCAGCCTATCCGCAGTTTGGTCCAAAGGAGTACATGCCCACTGCCCTTTCTCCTGGCCATTGCGGGACAGATTGTCATCACCTATAGAGAGTCTCCGTTGCTCCGCAGTTTTGTCTAAAGGAGAACATGTCCATTGCCCTGTCGCCGGGCCACTGCGGGGCGGATGGTCATCACCTAAAGAGAGTCTCCGTTACAGCCGCCGCTTATCCGCGGTGTGGTCTAATGCAGTATGTGTCCACTCTCCACTGCCACTGCGGCACGGATAATCATCACCTCAAGGGAGTGTCCGCTACACCCGCCGCTTAGCCGCAGTGTGGTCTATTGCAGTAAGTGCCCACTGTCTTGTCGCCGGGCTACAGCCTATCCGCAGTTTGGTCTAAAGGAGTACATGTCCATTGCCCTGTCGCCGGTTCAATGCGGGACGGATGGTCATCACCTAAAGAGAGTCTCCGTTGCCCCTGCCGTTTAGCCGCGGTGTGGTCTAATGCAGTATGTGTCCACTGCGGCACGGATGGTCATCCTCTATTAAGAGAGTCTCAGTTTTTCCCGCCGTTTAGGCGCAGTGTGGTCTTATGTAGTATGTGTTCATTGCCCTGTCACCGGGCTACTGCGGGACGGATGGTCTTCACCTCTAGAGAGTCTCCGTTGCTCCCGCCTTTTAGCCCTGGTGTGGTCTAATGCAGTATGTGTCCACTGTCCTGTCGCCGGGCTACCGCGGGACGGATGGTCATCACCTACATGGTGTATAGCAAGTCTCCGCTATACCCGCCGCTTAGCCGCAGCGTGGTCTATTGCAATATTTGTCCACTGTCTTGTCGCCGGGCTACAGCGGGACGGATGATCATCACCTATCGCGATTCTCCACTACTCCCGCAGCCTATCTGCAGTTTGGTCCAAAGGAGTACATGTCAAATGCCCTTTCTCCGGGCCACTGCGGCACGGATGGTCATCACCTATAGAGAGTCTCAGTTACTACCGCCGTTTTGGGCGCAGTGTGGTCTAATGCAGTATGTGTCGATTGCCCTGTCGCCGGGCCACTGCGGGATGGATGGTCATCACCTCTAGAGAGTCTCCGTTGCTCACGCCGTTTAGCCGCGGTGTGGTCTAATGCAGTATGTGTCCACTGTCCTGTCGCCGGGCTACCGCAGAACGTCTGGTCATCACCTATAGCCAGTCTCCGCTACGCCCGCCGCTTAGCCGCAGTGTGGTCTATAACAATATGTGTCCACTGTGTTGTCACCGGGCTGCAGCGGGACGGATGATCATCGCCTATAGCGAGTCCCCGATACTCCCGCAGCCTATCCCCACTTTGGTCTAAAGAAGTACATGTCCAATGCCCTGTCGCCGGGCCACTGCGGGAAGGATGGTCATCACCTAAAGTGTCTCCGTTACTCCCGCCGCTTAGCCGCGGTGTGGTTTAATGCAGTATGTGTCAACTGCCCTTTCTACGGGCCACTTCGGCACGCACGATCATCACCTTAAGAGAGTCTCCGCTACTCCTGCCGCTAAGCCGCAGCGTGGTCTATTGCAGTACAGTCCAACCTGTATTAAGCAAGCACCTATGGGACAACCAAAATGTGATTGCTTATGACAGGTGGTTGCTTAATACAGGTGAAATTTAACACATTTGCCTTTTTTGGGAACTGAATGCCTGCTTGCTTAAGACAGGTTGCTTGCTTAATACAGGTGGCCACTAAGACAGGTTTTACTGTATGTGTGCACTGTCTTGTCGCCGGGCTACAGCGTGACGGATGCTCATCACCTATAGCGATTCTCCGCTACTCCCGCAGCCTATCCGCAGTTTGGTCCAAAGGAGTTAATGTCCAATGCCCTTTCTCCGGACCACTGCGGGACAGATTGTCATCACCTATAGAGAGTCTCCGTTGCTCTCGCCGTTTAGCCGCGGTATGGTCTAATGCAGTATGTGTCCACTGTCCTGTCGCCGGGCTACCGCGGGACGGATGGTCATCACCTATAGCGAGTCTCCGCTACGCCCGCCGCTTAGCCGCAGTGTGGTCTATTGCAATATGTGTCCACTGTCTTGTCGCCGGGCTACAGCGGGGCGGATGATCATCACCTATAGCGAGTCTCCGTAACCCCCGCAGTCTATCCGCAGTTTGGTCTTAAGGAGTGCATGTCCATTTCTCCGTCGCCGGGCCACTGCGGCACGGATGGTCATCACACAAAGAGTGTCTCCGTTTCTTTCGCAGCTTAGCCACGGTGTGGTCTAATGCAGTATGTGTCCACTGCTCTTTCTCCGGACCTGCGTCACGGATGATCATCTCCGCTACTCCAGCCGCTTAGCCACAGTGTAGTCTATTGCAGTATGTGTCCACTGTCTTGTTGCTGGGCTACAGCGGGTCGGATGATCATCACCTATAGCGAGTCTCCGCTACTCCCGCAGCCTATCCACAATTTGGTCTAAAGGAGTACATGTCCATGGCCCTGTCGCCGGGCCACTGCGGGAAGGATGGTCATCACCTAAAGAGTCTCCGTTACTCCTGCCGCCTAGCCGCGGTGTGGTTTAATGTAGAATGTGTACACTGCATTTTCTCCGGGCCACGGCGGAACAGATGATCATAACCGAAAGAGAGTCTCCGCTACACCCACCGCTTAGCCGCAGTGTGGTCTATTGCAGTATGTGTCCACTGTCTTGTCGCTGGGCTACAGCGGAACGGATGATAATCACCTACAGCAAGTCTCCGCAACCCCGCAGTCTATCCGCAGTTTGGTCTAAAGGAGTACATGTCCATTTCTCCGTCGCCGGGCCACTGTGGCACGGATGGTTATCACATAAAGAGTGTCTCCGTTACTCTCGCAGCTAAGCCACGGTGTGGTCTATTGCAGTATGTGTCCACTGCTCTTTCTGCGGACCTGCGTCACGGATGATCATCTCCGCTACTCCAGCCGCTTAGCCACATTGTTGTCTATTGCAGTATGTGTCCACTGTCTGGTCGCTGGGCTACATCGGGACGTGTTACGAGATGGAATATGAAACCTCTCTGGTGCTTATGCACATCTAAATTATTTTAGTAGATATATGGTAGGGCGGTGCGAGTGAAATATTTTAGGTGAAATATGGTACGCAAACTGTGCGGCTCCATGAACAAGTCATGCACATATCATACGATGTATGCATGAGTGGTTTATAGAGAGCTGTTTTTACAATACAGGGGGCCGCTAAAAGGCCGAGTCCTATAGAATTTGCCTAAAAATCGCCAACCGCCAAATTGTGCCATATATGATTTTTATTCCCGTCACGTGTTGTGTGGGTGTTCGTTTTGACAGGAGTCATGTCATTGATTATAGGGTCGTTTCATCAATTTTTCCTATGGGAAATATACTATTTGAACGCAAATCCATTATCTACTCGATTTTTGCTATCTAGCTTTGTTTGTGGCCGGTATCTCCACTTCGCCACGAACAAAGCAAGGTAATATGAGTAGGCATGATTTTCTGGTAGTATTCATAGATATATAAACCCTGAAAAAAGCGGACACTTTAGCAGCAGGTCAAGTTGTAAGAGTGAACACAACATTGTGACGGGGAAATAGAAAGTATATTGAAAGGTATGTTAAATCTATGTTTAGTATTATTTTTGTATGAACATGCTTGTAGGTTTTGGAGGGGTTTACTTCTAGTATACCCCAACTTTCTGAAGCCTATTCTGAATTCACTGTTGTGGCCTGTAGTGATTAGGCTACTAGCTTTGCCAGCTAGACGTCGCAGAATTGATCCCAGGCTTCTCCAGTAGTAGAATGAGTCTTTCTAAGTGAGGTCCTGTCTCATGCTGACCCTAGATGTTGGTGAGACGTAAAGTTTGGACACCCGCTCATTCTAGATTCATTTAGGCATTTAGACCCCTTTTGTAGAATGTAATTAATAAACGCCGGGTCACTTGTTTGATCCATGACTTGTGACTAGCTGTGGTTAGAAAACCGTGGTTCCGTCCCAATATGATATTAGGTGTAGAGGGGACGTAAACTTGAGACGGGTTTAACCACATCTTCATCATCAGGGCAAACTCTTACAAGAGCCTGTTGGGTTATCCGTGATGATGAACCGTAATGAATTTTATTTTACAAGCATGTTCACGTTGATTAGAAATAATTTTGTTCAAGAAGAATTACGAGTTCATTTTGTAATGATGCCGTTTTTGTCTGATAACTCAGTTTGTGCATGCATGTACATATAAAGAACGTGATGATGATAAGTGGGAGTATTTGGTCGCCACACGTCATAACGGCCTGAGCGGCGGGGATGACGTCAGCTGCGTCATCGGCGTCGCGAGGACGGTTGTGACGGGGTGCCTACCAAATACAGAGAGAATTTACGGCAAACAGTGTTGGCCCTTATGAGACACTAACCAATGTTGTGGTTTATAGATGAAAATCTTCTGTTTGTAGTTTCTATCTGTTATTAATGTAATGAATTTGTGAATAGCTATATTTGTGAGCCGTGTTGCGGAGAAGGATATCAAATAGAGATTGTTATGTTTCCTGTAATTGGCGGCTGACCAGGTAGCGCAAAGGCGTGGTCTGTTCAACTGCCTCTTACTTGTGATAATGTAGTGAGCACAAATTTGATGAGTATTATGCTCAGTAGTAGTGAGCATTAATTGATTTCGGTAGTGCTCAGTAAGGAAACATGAACTTTGAGTATTATTGTGTCAAGCGCTGGGTGCTGATAATTTGATGCACAGTCAAGTTGAGTTCTGCTGTACGGTTGTTTGTCGCATGCACTAATCAGCCTGTATGTCTGGTCGGCGCATGCGCAATAACGGTATATGCATGAACATATTCTTACTTCTCCGGGAGGGGGATCATGATATAGCATGTATGTTTTGTGACTCGTTTCTAGTCCCGTTATCGTAATTTGCAGGCACAACAATGTGTGACCTGCTGCTCCCTGCTTCATAGCAGCAGGTACTGGTACGACGCTAGGCGTTAGGGTCCAGCAAGGGCGGACAGACCGCCGTAATCAGCGCCTACCAGGGTAGAAGCAGAATATAAATCATTGTTCGTTGTAAACAAATTTGAGACCATGGAAGAGGTCAACTTACCTGCAAGTTATTTGGACGATCGCTTAACCTCTGATCGGCAAACGTGATCGCTAAACCTATGGTTATCAACTATGTTGATAGACTAGTTCTACTAGTTCGCGAGAGGAAGTTTCACGCGAGTGGGGGATTCACCCTAAGTTATAAACTGGCCAGTCGCGTCTTGTGTTGTTTCTTTTTTTGTTTTTTTTTTGTTGTTTTTGTTGTTTGCTTCTGTAGGTATTCACGTCACCCGTTCCGAGCACAGAACATTGTTTTGCCTTCGGAGCGGACGTCGTGAGTTGGCTACAGAAGCAACAAATTGTGATGTTTTGTGTTTGTAAGCGTTGTATGTAGATATTGTAAATAATTCATGTCATTCATTTAACATCTTTCTTGTGCCTTACCCAACAGCTGCCCGTACACCTGTCAGAGACCACGCTCGGTTGTCTTGTCAGCATGGGGGTTTGCGGGACGCCGTAAACCCACATGTAACATTTGGTGTCAGAAGTGGGATTTGATCTCTGGCTGGTGTTCGCGGCTGTGGAACAGCACATTGATACTCTGAATCATCAACTTTAAAAAAAAAAAAATGCATTGACAGCCACATTTAGAAATTAACTTTAATCTTCCTTCCTGCGTTGATGAAGTGCGAAACCCATGTATTCAGCTGAATGGATACTGACAAGTCGATAATTTCTGAGCAGGAAGGCAAGGCAAACCCCACTTTTTCTTGGTAACGAAAAATTTAAGTAAACCCCACTTAATTGTGTTACCTGACATTCTACTAAGTTAAACTGGAGTTACTAATTGATCTTACCCACACATGGTTCTGACGTAGTGACGTTAACAATTTACTGACGTTGACATAACGGTAGCGTTAATATTTACGCAGTGGCTTGAGGTTAGGTATGACGTAATAGAAACAGTAATGGTGACTTGTTATGATCGGAGTTTTGTAATGTGATGAAACTTCGGATTGTAGCATTTTACTGTAAACGTCGTCGGTTTATGACGTCATATTAGACTACCAGTACGCAACGTCATACTTTGCTAAAAGCATTTGACATTTCAAATCGCGTGTGCTTTAATAACTAACGTTTTAGTTAGATTAACGCGTATAACACATATCTTAACGTTTTAGTTAAGCCCATTCAATCATCACTGATCATAACTGATCAGTTTATAGTGGTTTTGATAGTAACGTGAGATTTACGTTATCAATAATGGAGCGTTTAATGCAAATGGGAAAGGACTTAGGTTATGAGGGGAAGGAGTTACAAGGTTTTGTTAAAGAGCAGCAAGATATTGAGCGGGCAGAAAGGCAAGAGCAAAGGGATTTAGAAAGGTTAAGGTCTGAGGAAAAGGAAAAGGAAAGGGTACATGAACTAGCTAAGTTAGAAGAAAAGGAAAAGGAAAGGGCACATGAACTAGCTATGTTGAATGTTAATAAGGAACTTGAAATGACACGCATTAAGAGTGAAAGGGAGGCAAAGGAGATTAGTGAGACCCATTTAGAACAAATAAAGCATGGGTTTGAGCTTCAGCACCAAGAATTAAGGAATCAGTTAGAAATGCAGAGAGCGAAGCTCGAGCTAGAATTGGAAAAGCAAAAAGCTGAAAAGGTGGCTCATGCCCGGGATCCTAAGTTACCTTATTTTGAAGAAGGTAAAGATAAAATGGATAGTTATTTATCTAGGTTTGAGAAATATGCTACGGCTAATAAATGGGATAAGAGTGTTTGGGCCGCGTATTTAAGTGCATTGCTCAAAGGGCGCGCACTTGATGCATATGACCGGTTGTCAAATGAGGATGCGGCGGACTATGAAAAGTTAAAGGACGCTTTATTAAAGAATTTTGACATGACGGAGCGCGGATTTAGGAAGCAGTTTCGTTATAGTAGGCCCGAGAAATCAGAAACGTTCATACAGTTCAGTAGTAGACTGAGAAGTTATTTAGAAAAATGGCTTAATATGGCAAAGATAGAAAAATCTTTTCCGGCTGTCTGTGATTTCATGGCAAGGGATCAGTTCCTGGAGTCATGTAATAGAGAACTGTATGTACATCTGAAGCCAAAACAGTTTGGTAATTTAGATGAAATGGCTAGGGAGGCAGATTTGTTTGCAGAAGCGCGCGGGGGCGTATATAGTTGCATTAATAAGGGGCAACGCGATAATAGAGACGTTGATAAAAGAATAACCGGACGTACTGTCCAGTGTACCAGGACGAACTGACCAAATAGAACACGACATAAAGTTGCTGACGTCGGAACCAGTGAGGTCAAAAGGTTATGCAATACCATATAAAGTACGGGATGTAATGGAAAAGGAAATTCAGGATATGTTAGATTTAGGAGTTATTGAGCCATCAATATCTCCATACTCATCCCCTGTAGTACTTGTCCCTAAAAAAGATGGTTCGGTGCGGTTCTGCATTGACTTCCGTAAACTTAATAAAGTGACGGAGTTCGATGCAGAACCAATGCCAAATATGGAGGAGGTTATAAATAGAATGTCGGGGCACAAATACTTTAGCAAATTAGATTTGTCAAAAGGTTATTGGCAGGTAAAAATGACGTCTAAGGCAAAACCCCTAACTGCGTTCGAAACCCCCAAAGGCTTGTTTCAATTCAAAACTATGCCCTTCGGTTTGGTAAACTCAGGAGCAACATTTTGCAGGTTGATGAGAAAGATTCTGTCCGAACTTTCTAACGTTGATAGCTTCGTCGATGATATGTGGATCTTTACCGAAACTTGGAAAGACCACTTGACGTCATTACGTGAAGTTTTGGATAGACTTAGGACAGCCAAGTTGACGGCAAAACCTTCCAAGTGTATGATTTGGTATAGCAGTATCGAATGTCTTGGTCACAGTGTAGCTGCTCAGTCAGTAAGACCGCAAGAAGACAAGATACAAGCTATAAAGGATGCTCCTCGACCTTCTACTAAGAGACAAATAAAGTCATTTCTTGGGTTGGCTGGTTTCTACCGCCGTTTCATTCCAAATTTCTCATCTATTGCTTCCCCTTTGACAGATTTAACTAAGAAAAGTAGACCAAACAAGATCACAGACTGGCAGGACCATCATGAAAAGGCTTTCCAGACCCTGAAGAATAGACTCACGTCTAGTCCTATTCTTCGTCTTCCTATCTTTCATGATGGGAATCCGTTCATACTACGGACGGACGCTTCTGATGTTGGTATAGGAGCCGTTTTGCTCCAAGAATTTGAAGGGGAAGGACGACTTCCCATTGCTTATGCCAGCAAGAAACTTTTGCCTCGTGAGAAAAACTATTCTGTAATAGAGAAGGAATGTTTGGCTATTATCTGGGGTGTTGAGAAATTTCGCAAGTATCTTTACGGAGTAGATTCCTGCTTGAGACAGACCATAAGCCCTTGTCTTATATGCAAACAGCAAAAGTTCTCAATCCTCGAATTATGCGTTGGGCAATGAATCTACAGCCGTATAGATTTCGGATTGTTGCAATTCAGGGCCAGGAAAATTTGGGGGCAGACTACCTTAGTAGGTAATTCTTCGCACGGTTGTTGTGTAAATAGCTGTCTTGTTTAGATAGGTTCATCCTATTCCATCTCTGTACACAAAGAAAAAAACATTTCTGATTGTTTTTTCTCCAAAAGGGGAAACCTTTGTTACGAGATGGAATAGGAAACCTCTCTGGTGCTTATGCACATCTAAATTATTTTAGTAGATATATGGTATGGCGGTGCGAGTGAAATATTTTAGGTGAAATATGGTACGCAAACTGTGCGGCTCCATGAACAAGTCATGCACATATCATACGATGTATGCATGAGTGGTTTATAGAGAGCTGTTTTTACAATACAGGGGGCCGCTAAAAGGCCGAGTCCTATAGAATTTGCCTAAAAATCGCCAACCGCCAAATTGTGCCATATATGATTTTTATTCCCGTCACGTGTTGTGTGGGTGTTCGTTTTGACAGGAGTCATGTCATTGATTATAGGGTCGTTTCATCAATTTTTCCAATGGGAAATATACTATTTGAACGCAAATCCATTATCTACTCGATTTTTGCTATCTAGCTTTGTTTGTGGCCGGTATCTCCACTTCGCCACGAACAAAGCAAGGTAATATGAGTAGGCATGATTTTCTGGTAGTATTCATAGATATATAAACCCTGAAAAAAGCGGACACTTTAGCAGCAGGTCAAGTTGTAAGAGTGAACACAACATTGTGACGGGGAAATAGAAAGTATATTGAAAGGTATGTTAAATCTATGTTTAGTATTATTTTTGTATGAACATGATTGTAGGTTTTGGAGGGGTTTACTTCTAGTATACCCAAACTTTCTGAAGCCTATTCTGAATTCACTGTTGTGGCCTGTAGTGAGTAGGCTACTAGCTTTGCCAGCTAGACGTCGCAGAATTGATCCCAGGCTTCTCCATTAGTAGAATGAGTCTTTCTAAGTGAGGTCCTGTCTCATGCTGACCCTAGATGTTGGTGAGACGTAAAGTTTGGACACCCGCTCATTCTAGATTCATTTAGGCATTTAGACCCCTTTTGTAGAATGTAATTAATAAACGCCGGGTCACTTGTTTGATCCATGACTTGTGACTAGCTGTGGTTAGAAAACCGTGGTTCCGTCCCAATATGATATTAGGTGTAGAGGGGACGTAAACTTAAGACGGGTTTAACCACATCTTCATCATCAGGGCAAACTCTTACAAGAGCCTGTTGGGTTATCCGTGATGATGAACCGTAATGAATTTTATTTTACAAGCATGTTCACGTTGATTAGAAATAATTTTGTTCAAGAAGAATTACGAGTTCATTTTGTAATGATGCCGTTTTTGTCTGATAACTCAGTTTGTGCATGTATGTACATATAAAGAACGTGATGATGATAAGTGGGAGTATTTGGTCGCCACACGTCATAACGGCCTGAGCGGCGGGGATGACGTCAGCTGCGTCATCGGCGTCGCGAGGCAGTTGTGACGGGGTGCCTACCAAATACAGAGAGAATTTACGGCAAACAGTGTTGGCCCTTATGAGACACTAACAAATGTTGTGGATTATAGATGAAAATCTTCTGTTTGTAGTTTCTATCTGTTATTAATGTAATGAATTTGTGAATAGCTATATTTGTGAGCCGTGTTGCGGAGAAGGATATCAAATAGAGATTGTTATGTTTCCTGTAATTGGCGGCTGACCAGGTAGCGCAAAGGCGTGGTCTGTTCAACTGCCTCTTACTTGTGATAATGTAGTGAGCACAAATTTGATGAGTATTATGCTCAGTAGTAGTGAGCATTAATTGATTTCGGTAGTGCTCAGTAAGGAAACATGAACTTTGAGTATTATTGTGTCAAGCGCTGGGTGCTGATAATTTGATGCACAGTCAAGTTGAGTTCTGCTGTACGGTTGTTTGTCGCATGCACTAATCAGCCTGTATGTCTGGTCGGCGCATGCGCAATAACGGTATATGCATGAACATATTCTTACTTCTCCGGGAGGGGGATCATGATATAGCATGTATGTTTTGTGACTCGTTTCTAGTCCCGTTATCGTAATTTGCAGGCACAACAATGTGTGACCTGCTGCTCCCTGCTTCATAGCAGCAGGTACTGGTACGACGCTAGGCGTTAGGGTCCAGCAAGGGCGGACAGACCGCCGTAATCAGCGCCTACCAGGGTAGAAGCAGAATATAAATCATTGTTCGTTGTAAACAAATGTGAGACCATGGAAGAGGTCAACTTACCTGCAGGTTGTTTGGACGATCGCTTAACCTCTGATCGGCAAACGTGATCGCTAAACCTATGGTTATCAACTATGTTGATAGACTAGTTCTACTAGTTCGCGAGAGGAAGTTTCACGCGAGTGGGGGATTCACCCTAAGTTATAAACTGGCCAGTCGCGTCTTGTGTTGTTTCTTTTTTTGTTTTTGTTGTTGTTTTTGTTGTTTGCTTCTGTAGGTATTCACGTCACCCGTTCCGAGCACAGAACATTGTTTTGCCTTCGGAGCGGACGTCGTGAGTTGGCTACAGAAGCAACAAATTGTGATGTTTTGTGTTTGTAAGCGTTGTATGTAGATATTGTAAATAATTCATGTCATTCATTTAACATCTTTCTTGTGCCTTACCCCACAGCTGCCCGTACACCTGTCAGAGATCACGCTCGGTTGTCTTGTCAGCATGGGGGTTTGCGGGACGCCGTAAACCCACATGTAACAGGACGGATGATCATCACCTATAGCGAGTCTCCGCTACTCCCGCAGCCTATCCGCAGTTGAGTCTAAAGGAGAACATGTCCATTGCCCTGTCGCCGGGCCACTGCCGGGGCGGATGGTCATCACCTCAAGAGAGTCTCCGTTACTCCCGCCGCTTATCCGCGGTGTGGTCTAATGCAGTATGTATCCACTGTCCTTTCTCCGGGCCACTGCGGCACGGATGATCATCACCTCAAGAGAGTCTCCGCTACACCCGCCGCTTAGCCGCAGTGTGGTCTATTGCAGTATGTGTCCACTGTCTTGTCGCCGGGCTACAGCGGGACGGATGATCATCACCTATAGCGATTCTCCGCTACTCCCGCAGCCTATTCGCAGTTTGGTCTAAAGGAGTACATGCCCATTGCCCTGTCGCCGGGTCAATGCGGGACCGATAGTCATCACCTAGTGTGTTCTTTTGCAATATGTGTCCACTGTCTTGTCGCCGGGCTACAGCGGGACGGATAATCATCACCTATAGCGAGTCTCCGCAACCCCCGCAGTTTATATGCAGTTTGGTCTAATGAAGTACATGTCCATTGCCCTGTCGCCGGGCCACTGCGGGAAGGATGGTCGTCACCTAAAGAGTCTCCGTTACTCCCGCCGCTTAGCCGCGATGTGGTCTAATGCAGTATGTTACACTGCCTTTTCTCCGGGCCACTGCGGAACGGATGATCATCACCTTAAGAGAGTCTCAGCTACTCCTGCCGCTTTGCCGCAGCGTGGTCTTTTGCAGTATGTGTTACCTGTCTTGTCGCCGGGCGACAGTGTGACGGATGCTCATCACCTATAGCGATTCTCCGCTACTCCCGCAGCCTATCCGCAGTTTGGTCCAAAGGAGTACATGTCCACTGCCCTTTCTCCGGGCCACTGCGGCACGGATGGTCATCCTTGCTTAAGGGTGTCTCAGTTACTCCTGCCGTTTTGGCACAGTGTGGTCTTATGCAGTATGTTCATTGCCCTGTCGCCGGGCCACTGCGGGATGGATGGTCATCACCTCTAGAGAGTCTCCGTCCGGCCGTTTAGCCGCGCTGTGGTCTAATGCAGTATGTGTCCACTGTCCTGTCGCCGGGCTTCCGAGGGACGGATGGTCATCACCTACATGGTGTACAGCAAGTCTTCCCTACGCCCGCCACTTATTGCAATATGTGTCCACTGTCTTGTCGCCGGGCTACAGCGGGACGGATGATCATCACCTATCGCGATTCTCCACTACTCCCGCAGCCTATCTGCAGCTTGGTCCAAAGGAGTTCATGTCCAATGCCCTTTCTCCGGGCCACTGCGGCACGGAGAGTCTCAGTTACTACCGCCGTATAGTTCGCAGTGTGGTCTAATGCAGTATGTGTCCATTGCCCTGTCGTCGGGCCACTGCGGGACGGATGGTCATCACCTCTAGAGAGTCTCCGTTGCTCACGCCGTTTAACCGCGGTGTGGTCTAATGCAGTATGTGTCCACTGTCCTGTCGCCGGGCTACCGCGGAACGGATGGTCATCACCTATAGCGAGTCTCCGCTACGCCCGCCGCTTAGCCGCAGTGTGGTCTATTACAATATGTGTCCACTGTGTTGTCACCGGGCTACAGCGGGACGGATGATCATCGCCTATAGCGAGTCCCGATACTCCCGCAGCCTATCCGCACTTTGGTCTAAAGGAGTACATGTCAAATGCACTGACGCCGGGCCCCTGCGGGAAGGATCGTCATCACCTAAAGTGTATCCGTTACTCCCGTCGCTTAGCCGCAGTGTGGTCTAATGCAGTATGTGTCAACTGCCCTTTCTATGGGCCACTTCGGCACGGATGATCATCACCTTAAGAGAGTCTCCGCTACTCCTGCCGCTTAGCCGCAGCGTGGTCTATTGCAGTATGTGTGCACTGTCTTGTCGCCGGGCTACAGCGTGACGGATGTTCATCACCTATACCGATTCTCCGCTACTCCCGCAGCCTATCCACAGTTTGGTCCAAAGGAGTGCATGTCCACTGCCCTTTCTCCGGGCCACTGCGGGACAGATTGTCATCACCTATAGACAGTCTCCGTTGCTCCCGCCATTTAGCCGCGTTGTGGTCTAATGCAGTATGTGTCCACTGTCCTGTCGCCGGGCTACCGCCGGACGGATGGTCATCACCTATAGCGAGTCTCCGCTACGCCCGCCGCTTAGGCGCAGTGTGTTCTATTGCAATATGTGTCCACTGTCTTGTCGCCGGGCTACAGCGGGACGGATGATCATCACCTATAGCGTATCTCCGCAACCCACCCCCGCAGTCTATCCGCAGCTTGGTCATAAGGAGTGCATGTCCATTTCTCCGTCGCCGGGCCACTGCGGCACGGATGGTCATCACAAAAAAGTGTCTCCGTTTCTCTCGCAGCTTAGCCACGGTGTGGTCTAATGCAGTATGTGTCCACTGCTCTTTCTCCGGTCCTGCGTTACGGATGATCATCTCCGCTTCTGCAGCCGCTTAGCCACAGTGTAGTCTATTGCAGTATGTGTCCACTGTCTTGTTACTGGGCTACAGCGGGTCGGATGATCATCATCTATAGCGAGTCTCCGCTACTCCCGCAGCCTATCAACAATTTGGTCTAAAGGAGTACATGTCCACTGCCCTGTTGCCGGGCCACTATCACCTAAAGAGTCTCCGTTACTCCCGCCGCCTAGCTGCGGTGTGGTTTAATGCAGAATGTGTACACTGCCTTTTCTCCGGGCCACTGCGTAACATTTGGATGATCATCACCTAAAGAGAGTCTCCGCTACACCCACCGCTTAGCCGCAGTGTGGTCTGTTTCAATATGTGTCCACTGTCTTGTCGCTAGGCTACAGCGGAACGGTGATCATCACCTATAGCGAGTCTCCGCAACCCCCGCAGTCTATCCTCAGTTTGGTCTAAAGGAGTACATGTCCATTACTCCGTCGCCGGGCCACTGCGGCACGTAAAGAGTGTCTCCGTTACTCTCGCAGCTTAGCCACGATGTGGTCTAATGCAGTATGTGTCCACTGCCATTTCTGCGGACCTGCGTCACGGATGATCATCTCCGCTACTCCAGCCGCTTAGTCACAGTGTAGTCTATTGCAGAATGTGTCCACTGTCTGGTCGCTGGGCTACATCGGGACGGATGATCATCACCTTTAGCGATTCTCCGCTACTCCCGCCGTTTAGCCGCAGTGTGGTCTATTGCAGAATGTGTCTACTGTCTGGTCGCTGGGCTACGTCGGGACGGATGATCATCCCCTATAGCGAGTCTCCGCTACTGTCGCAGCCTATCTGCAGTTTGGTCTAAAGGAGAACATGTCCATTGGCCTGTCGCCGGGCCACTGCGGGGCGGATGGTCATCACCTAGAGAGTCTCCGTAACTCTTGCCGCTTAGACGCGGTGTGGTCTAATGCAGTATGTGCCCACTGCCCTTTCTCCGGAGCTGCGTCACGGATGATCATCTCCGCTACTCCAGCCGCTTAGCCACCGTGTAGTCTATTGCAGTATGTGTCCACTGTCTGGTCGCTGGGCTACATCGGGACGGATGATCATCACCTATAGCAAGTCTCCGCTACTCCCGCAGCCTATCTGCAGTTTGGTCTAAAGGAGAACATGTCCATTGCCCTGTCGCCGGGCCAGTGCGGGGCGGATGGTCATCACCTAAAGAGAGTCTCCGTTACTCCCGCCGCTTATCCGCGGTGTGGTCTAATGCAGTATGTGTCCACTGCCCATTCTCCGGGCCACTGCGGCACGGATGATCATCACCTCAAGAGAGTCTCCGCTTCACCCGCCGCTGAGCCGCAGTGTGGTCTATTGCAGTATGTATCCACCGTCTGGTCGCCGGGCTACAGCGGGACGGATGATCATCACCTATAGCGAGTCTCCGCTCCTCCCGCAGCCTATCCGCAGTTTGGTCTAAAGGAGTACATGTCAATTGCCTTGTCGCCGGGTCAATGTGGGACGGATGGTCATCACCTAAAGAGAGTCTCCGTTACTCCCGTCGTTTTGGCGCGGTGTGGTCTAATGCAGTATGTGTCCACTGCCCTTTCTCTGGGCCACTGCGGCACGGATGATTATCACCTTAAGACAGTCTCCGCTACACCCGCCACTTAGCCGCAGTGTGGTCTATTGCAGTATGTGTCCACTGTCTTGTCGCCGGGCTACAGCAGGACGGATGATCATCACCTATAGCGATTCTTCGCTACTCCCGCAGCCTATCCGCAATTTGGTCTAAAGGAGTACATGTCCACTGTCCTGTCGCCGGGCCACTGCGGGACGGATGGGCTTCACCTAAAGAGTCTCCGTTACTCCCGCCGCTTAGCCGCGGTGTGGTCTAATGCAGTATGTGTCCACTGCCCTTTCTCCAGGCCACTTCGGCACGGATGATCATCACCTTAAGAGAGTCTCCGCTACTCCTACCGCTTAGCCGCAGCTATGTGTTACCTGTCTTGTCGCCTATAGCGATTCTCCACCACTCCCGCAGCCTATCCGCAGTTTGGTCTAAAGGAGTACATGTCCACTGCCCTTTCTCCGGGCCACTGCGGCACTGATGATAATCACTTAAAGAGACTCCCCGTTACTCCCGCCCGCTAAGCCGCGGTGTGGTCTAATGCAGTATATATCCACTGCCCTTTCTCCGGGCCACTGCAGCACGGACAATCATCACCTAACGGAGACTCGTTAGGTGATGACCATCCGTCCCGCAGTGACCCGGCGACAGGGCAATGGACATGTACTTTTTTTAGGCCAAACTGCGGATAGGCTGCGGGGGTAGCGGAGACTCGCTATAGGTGGGAACCAGGAACCGGGAATAGGGAACTAACTTTACGCTCATTGATATTGCTACCGCTGTGAGGATCTAGGTTATGTATAGAATCTGGACTGGAATCATGCGTTGTGCTTGACAAACAGTGTAGACACGGTTCAGATGCCACCGAACGCAAAGTCTGATTAGGATCTACACTGTTTGGGAATTTAAAAATTTAAACGATGGCCCCATTCAGGGCCAATTTTCAAACCTAAGCAAGAGACCGTCGACCAGTGCTGTCAGAGCTCTGATTGTTTTAGCTCACCTGAGCACGAAGTGCTCAAGGTGAGCTATTGTGATTACCCTGTGTCCGTCGTACGTGCGTCATTCGTCGTCAACCTTCACATTGTTCACCCTCTAAAGGCCACAGTTTTACTTCAGTTGTCATGAAACATTGCCAGATGATATCTAGTCCAAGTTCGAAAATGGTTCATGTCCGGTCAGAATCTAGGTCACTTGGTCAAATTTCTTTAAAACCTTGTTCACCCTCTAGAAGCCATAACTTTGCTTCAATCTTCACGAAACTTTCCCAGAATGTTTGCCTTGATAATATCTGGACCGAGTTCGAATATGGATCATGTCGGTTGCAAAAAATAGGTAACTAGGTCCAATTGCGTTAAGACCTTGTTCACCCTCTAGAGGCCACAATTTTGCTTCAATATTCATGAAATTTTATCAGAATGTGTGGCTTGATGATATCAAGGTAAAGTCCAAATATGAGTCATGTCAGGTTAAAAACTAGGTCACTAGATCAATTGTGTTATAATCTTGTTCACCCTCTAGAGACCAAAGTCTGCTTCAATCTTCATGAAACTTTACCAGAATGTTTGCCTTGATATCTGGGCCGAGTTAGAATATGGGCAATGCCGGGTGAAAAACTAGGTCACTGGGCTAATTGCGTTAAAACTTTGTTGACCCTCTAGAGGCCACAATTTTGCTTCAATATTCATTAAACTTTACCAGAATGTTTGTCTTGATTATATCAAGGTCAAGTTCAAGTATGGACCATGTCAGGTAAAAGACTAGGTCGCTAGGTCATATTTCTTTAAAACCATGTTCACCCTCTAGAAGCCATAATTTTGCTTCAATCTTCATTAAACTAGACCAGAATGTTTGCCCTGATGGTATCAAGGCCAAAATTGAATATGGGTCATGTCAGGTCAAAAACAAGGTTACTAGGTTAAATTTCTTTGTAACCTTGTCCACCCTCTAGATGCCTAAGTTTTATTTCACTCTTCATGAAACGTTACCAGAATGTCTGGCTTGATGATATCTGGGACAAGTACTAATATGGGTAAGTGTTGGGTCAAAAACTAGGTTACTAGGTAAAATTTCTATGAAACCTAGTTCACCCTTTAGAAGCCAAAATTTTCTTTAATCTTCATCATACTTTACAAGAATGTTTGCCTTGATAATATCTAGGTCAAATTTGAATATGGGTTATGTCATGTCAAAAACCAGGTCATTATGCCAAATTTCTTTAAAAACTTCTTCACACTCTAGAGGCCTAAGTTTTACTTCATTATTCATGACACTTTACTAGAATGTTCGCCTTGGTGATATCTGAGTCGAGTTTGAATATGGGTCATGTCGGGTCAAAAACTAGGTTACTTGGTCAAAGTGAGTTAAAAACTTGTTCACCCTCTAGAGGCCACAACTATACATAAATCTTCATTAAACTTTGCCAGATTGTTAGTATTGATGATATCAAGGTCACGTTCGAATATGGGTTATGTCAGGTAAAAAGCTAGGTCACTAGATCAAATTGCATTGAACCCTTGTTCATCCTCTAGAGGCCATAATTTTACTTTAGTCCTCATGAAACTTTACCAGAATGTCTGCCTTGATGATATCTGTGTCGAGTTGGTCATGTCAGGTCAAAATCTAGGGCTCTAGGTCAATTTTCTTTAAAACCTTGTTCACTCTATAGATACCATAATTTTGCTTCAATCTCCGTGACACTTTTCTGAAATGTTTGTCTTTATAATATTTGAGTCTTGGTTGAATATGGGTCATTTTGGATCTAAAGTAGGTAACAAGGTCAAATTGCATTAAAACCTTGTTCATCCTCTATTTTTACATAGACCTGTAAAGGGAAAACATTTAATACCCTTGTTATCTGAAACCAGAAGACACAGGCTTTGATATTTTAAACAAATTTTCGTCTAGTGGACCTCTGCCAGTATTGCTTAACTTACATCCCAGGGAACATAAATGGCCCCGCGTAAGGCCCACTTATTTTACATAGATTTATATAGGCAATACCTTTAAAAATCTCCTTCGCTGAAACCAGAACGCCCAGGCCTTTGATTTCGGTTCACAGCTTCAAATAGTGGACCTGTGCAAAGATTGTTCAAATTATAACCATGCGTCCAAAACAGCCCCCCCCCCACCCCTGATATTTGGTACACAGCTTTGTCTAGTTTCTCAAATCTTAGGGGCTCCCAACATTCATGTCTTTGTCCTATAGGTAGGGGGCCGGGCTGTTTAGCGTAGTAACTGTTGGAAGCACATCGGACTGAGAAGCTAGAAGTTACGTATTTTAGACCAAATCTGGCTACATACATGAGCTTCCATGGCAATTAATTATGCCTTTTCTACCATCATTTTCCTCCATTGTGCTGATTCAAGAAGGGCAGTTGTTAGTTACTGGCGAAAGTATGTGTACTTATTACTGGCTATACACTTAGGTATAAAATAGAAGTGAAGGCAATGATCAAGAATCGATACAACTAACCCACAGCTCCCACCAGAGACACCAAAGGGAAAGAAACACAAACACACACCAACAGACCCTAATGGAAACATCAACAGCGGAAAGCCAAAAGGACAGTTACTTTCCCACAAAAAGGCCAACTGGCTATCCAACGTAATATGAGCGATACAAACACTCAGAGACAAATCATAACAAAAATGAACCGCGACAGAATAACCGTCTTGGAGCGGTCAGTGAAACGAATTCCACTGGGGGGCTTAACTGGATTTTACGTGGCTATAATCTTTTCCCTTCCTTCCGTCTAGATTTAGACAAACAATTTGTTCAGTCCACAAGAAGGCCTCCTGACTCATCAGTGCAACATCTCCATGAACACAAACAACCACCTAGATAAAACAACGGCGAGGACTCGACAGCAAGAAACCACTGGAAAGATCGAGCAAAAGAAAACCAACAGTTATACTCCGATGGGCCCGACCAGAGACATAGCATCAGGCACTAACCAACATTACAAAGAATTATATTATCTATAATTCACGTCTTTACGCTGAAACCGTCATAGAATCTGAGGCCTGATCCACCGGCGTACAATTAAAGAGGGAAGCAAAGTTGTCAAACGTGATTGCGTTAACTACCATGCATGCGGTCTGTCGTCTGACATTTATGTTGTACCCAATCTTTTTATATCGAAGAAGGATTTTACGAAATTGGGTGCTGACGTCATTTCGGTTAAACAAATTCCTGTATTAAACAAATTTCTGAATTTATATACTAAGTCACCATAAGCCTGCCGAGGAATAGTGCCGTTAGGTTAACTGACCGCAACTGACATAATCCTAATTCTTTGAACGGCCCAACTTCTGCTTAGCATTACCTCCCAAGACCTGATAGCTCTTAAACCTTCAGTATGTCATCCCAAAACATTTATTTTCAACAAATGTTATACGTAGTCATATGAAGAGAAATCACAGTCCTTTTGAATGTACTAGAGACAGTGATACTCAGGGGAGCGAATTAGGGCCCTCTGTACCATCTTGTTTTTCTTTTGACAGTATTATGTCAGCTGCAACAAGAAAATGTTTCACATATCAGACTGATGATCAGACTGTGCAGCTGTGGTAACTTATCATATTGTATAGCTGTGCGGACTTATGATAAGAATGTGCAGCTATAGGGACTCATGATCAGACTGTGCAGCTATGCGGACTGATGATCAGATTATGCAGCTGTGCAAACTGATGATCTCCTTATGCAGCTGTGCGCACTGACGATCAGACTATGCAGTTGTGCGGACTGACGATCAGACTGTGCATCTCCGCGGTCTTATTGTCAGAATTTGCAGCCGTGCCGACTAATGATCAGAATGTGCAGCTGTACCGACTGAAGATCGGACTGTGAAAAGTGCATATTGATGATCAGACTATGTATCTCTGCGGACTGATGGTCAGATTATGCGGCTGTATGGACTGATGGTCAGAATATGCAGCAGCTTTGTGGGTTCATTATCAGACTGTACAGCTGTGCAGACTGATGATCATACTGTGCAGCTGTGCGGACTGACGATCAGACTGTGGAGCTGTGCCGGTTGACCATCAGAATGTGTAGCTGTGTGGACCGATGATCGGACCATGTAGCTGAGCAGACTGAAAGACCGACTGTTCAGCTGTGCGAACTGATGGTCAGACTGTGCAGCAGATCGGACTAATTATCTGACTTTTCAGCTGTGCGGACTGATAATCAGATTGTGAGAAATGTGCGGACTGATTATAAGATTGTGCAGCTGTGTGGACTGATGCTCAGACTATAAGACAGTCTCCGCTAATCCTGCCGCTTAGCCGCAGCGTGGACTATTGCAGTATTTGTCCACTGTCTTGTCGCCGGGCTACAGCGAGACGGATGATCATCACCTATAGCGATTCTCCGCTAGTCCCGCAGCCTCTAAAGAGAGCGGCAGTAGTAGCGGAGACTCTCTTAAGGTGATGATCATCCGTGCCGCAGTGGCCTGGAGAAAAGGCAGTTGACACATACTGCATTAGACCACACCGCGGCTAAGCGACGGGAGTAACGGGGACTCTATTGAAGTGATGATCGTCCGTGCCGCGGTGGCCCGGAAAAAGGGCAGTGGCCACATACTGCATTAGACCACACCACGGCAAAATGGCGGGAGTAACGGAGACTCTCTATATGATGACCACCCGTGCCGCAGTGGCCCGGAGAAAAGGCAGTGGATACATACTGCATTATACCACACCGCGGCTAAGCGGCGGGAGTAACGGAGACACTCTATAGGTGAGGACCATCCGTGCCGCATTGGCCCGGAGAAAGGGCAGTGGACACATACTGCATTACAACACATCGCGGCTAAGCGGCGGGAGTAACGGAGACTCTATAGGTGATGAACATCCGTCCCGCGGTAGACCGGCGACAGGACAGTGGACACATACTGCATTAGACCACACCGCGGCTAAACGGCGGAAGTAACGGAGACTCTCTCGAGTTGATGACCATCCGTCACGCAGTGGCCCGGCGACAGGGCAATGGACATGTACTCCTTTAGACCAAACTGCGGATAGGCTGCTGGAGTAGCGGAGGATCGCTATAGGTGATAATCATCCGTCCCGCTGTAGCCCGGCGACAACACGGTGCACACGTACTGCAATAGACCATACTGCGGCTAAGCGGCGGTAGTAGCGGAGACTCTTTTGAGGTGATGATCATCCGTTCCGCAGTGGCCCGGAGAAAGTGCAGTGGACACATACTGCATTAGACCACACCACGGCTAATTATCGGAAGTAACGGAGACTCTCTAGAGGTGATGATCGTCCGAACTGCAGTGGCCCGGAGAAAGGGCAGAAGATTTATACTGCATTAGACCACACCGCGGCTTAGCGGCGGGAGTAACGGGGACTCTCACCACTAATGAGATTTTTAGAAAATAATGGAATGATTATTGTTGAACATCAGCAGTGGCCCGGAGAAAGGGCAGTAGATATTTACTCCTTTAGACCAAACTGCGGATAGACTGCGGGAGTAGCGGAGAATCGCTATAGGTGATGATCATCCGTCACGCTGAAGCCCGTCGACAAGACAGTGGACATATACTGCAAAAGACCACGCTGCGGTAGGAGTAGCGGAGACTCTCTTACGTAGATGATCATCCGTGCCGCAGTTGCCCGGAGAAAGGGCAGTGGACACATACTGCATTAGACCACACCGCGGCTAAGCAGCGGGAGTAACAGAGACTCTTTAGGTGATGAACATCCGTCCCGCAGTGGCCCGGCGACAGGGCAATGGACTTGTACTCCTTTAGACCAAACTGCGGATAGGTTGCGGGAGTAGCGGAGAATCGCTATAGGTTATGATCATCCGTCCCGCAGTAGCCTAGCGACAACACAGTGGACATATACTGCAATAGACCACACTGCGGCTAAGAGGCGGTTGTAGCGGAGACTCTCTTGAGGGGATTATCCGTACCGCAGTGGCCCAGAGAACGGGCAGTGGATACATACTGCATTAGACCACACCGCGGCTAAGCGGCGGGAGTAACGGAAACTCTCTTTAGGCGATGACCATCCGTCCCGCAATGGCCCGCCGACAGGGCAATGGACATACTTTAGCGAGTCTCCGCTAGTCCCGCAGCCTATCCGCAGTTTGGTCTAAAGGAGTAGATGTCCAATGCTCTGTCGCCGGGCCACTGCGGGACGGATGGTCATCACCTAAAGAGAGTCTCCGTTACTCCCGCCGCTTAGCCGCAGTGTGGTCTAATGCAGTATGTGTCATTTGCCCTTTCTCTAGGCCACTTCGGCACTGATGATCATCACCTTAAGAGACTCTCCGCTACTCCTGCCGCTCTCTTTAGATGATGACCATCAGTCCCGCAGTGGCTCGGCGACAGAGCAATGGACATGTACTCCTTTAGACCAAACTGCGGATATTCTGCGGGAGTAGCGGAGACTCGCTATAGGTGATGACCATCCGTCCCGCTGTAGCCCGGCGACATGACAGTGGACATATACTGCAATAGACCACACTGCGGCTAAGCGGCGGGTGTAGCGGAGACTCTCTTTAGGTGATGACCATCCGTGTCGCAGTGGCCGGAGAAAGGGCAGTGAAGATCTCAATGTCGGGTAAAAGTCCCACAAAATTGGAAGCAACGTCTCCAAAATTACCTTTACAGTGTTGACGGGGACGTTAAACCTCAATTCAAACAAACAAACACCGCGTCTAATCGGCGGGAGTAACGGAGACTCTCTTTATGTGATGACCCGCAGTGGCCAGGCGACAGGGCAATGGACATGTACTCCTTTAGACCAAACTGCGGATAGGCTGCGGGAGAAGCGGAGACTCGCTATAGGTGATGATCATCCGTCCAGCTGTAGCCCAGCGACAAGAAAGTGGGCACATACTGCAATAGACTACACAGTGGCTAAACGGCTGGAGTAGCGGAGATGATCATCCGTGACGCAGGCCGGGAGAAAGGGTAGTGGACACACACTGCATTAGACCACACCGCGGCTAAGTTGCGAGAGTAACGGAGACACTCTTTATGTGATGACCATCCGTGCCGCAGTGGCCCGGCGAGAGAGAAACGGACATGTACTCCTTTAGACCAAACTGCGGATAGACTGCGGGGTTGCGGAGATTCGCTATAGGTGACGATCATCCGTCCCGCTGTAGCCCGGCGACAAGACACTGGACACATACTGCAATAGACCACACTGCGGCTAAGCGGCGGGTGTAGCGGAGACTCAATTTAGGTGATGATCATCCGTGCCGCAGTGGCCCGGAGAAAGGGCAGTGTACACATACTGCATTAGACCACACCGCGACTTAGCGGCGAGAGTAACGGAGACTCTCTTTAGGTGGTGATCATCCGTGCCGCAGTGGCCCGGCGACAAGGAAATTGACATGTTCCCCTTTAGACCAAACTGCGGATAGGCTGCGGGGGTAGCGGAGACTCGCTATAGGTGACTATCATACGTCCCGCTGTAGCCCGGCGACAAGACAGTGGACACATATTGCAATAGACCACACTGCGGCTAAGCGGTGGGCGTAGCGGAGACTCGCTATAGGTGATGACCATCCGTCCCGCGGTATCTCGGCGACAGGACAGTGGACTCATACTTCATTAGACCACACCGCGGCTAAACGGCGGGAGCAACGGAGACCCTCTATAGGTGATGACCATCCGTCCCGCAGTGACCCGGCGACAGGGCAGTAGACACATACTGCATTTGACCACACTGTGGCTAAACGGCGGGAGTAAAGGTGACTCTCTTTAGGTGATGACCATCCGTGCCGCAGTGGCCCGGCGACACGACAGTCGACATAAACTCATATACACCAAACTGCGGCTACGCTGCGGTAGTAGCGGAGACTCGCTTTCGATGATGGCTACAGACGCCGTGGCCCACAGGGTGAAAAAGATAATCACCGGAAATGGCGAGAAATAACAATGGAAAGATGTGAGGAAAAAATAAATACCGAATATAACCTAAAAATGAAAAAAAAAATATTACAATTTTTTTCCTGCGTTTTGACAAAGTATTTTGCTAAATGTCTATCGACTGAATTCGACGACAACGGAGAGACAACGCCACCCGTTAGGTACGTGCCCGTCTTATGCGGACAAACCGCCAGTCGAAAGGCTTAGTCTCAATAGATCGCAGTGTGGTGGCTTCTCTACTAAGTACGACGCCCCGACCGAAAGCTAGGTCGTCTACGAATGATTTTACACCGCTTCCTTGTATCGGGCGAATCTCTTTATGGCCGACGGGCGCTGAGAGTCCGCGACCCCGCCTGATGGCCCGTTACTGTGGCTAAACCACCGCGCTCAGCGGCGGGAGTAACGGAGACTCACTATAGGTGATGGCCATCCGTCCCGCGGTAGCCCGGCGGCAGGACAGTTTGTTTGTTTGATTTGAAGTTTAACGTCCCCGTCAACACTGTAAAGGTCATTTTGGAGACGTTGCTTCCAATTTTGTGGGACTTTTACCCAACATTGAGATGAAATGACATCTCACGCCCTGTCGCCCAATGAAACCAATAGGGTTTATTAGCATGGACGGTCCGCCTCGCACCGTGGTTCCTGGACAGGCTTACATCCTCTAAGCGGTTTACCAGTACTAGTGTGCGGGCCGGATTCAGCTCTGCGAGGAAGCATCATGCAGCCCATATATTTCTTCAAGCCCCTATGGGCAGGCGGCAGGACAGTGGACACATACTGCATTAGACCACACCGCGGCTTAACGGCGAGAGTAACGGAGACTCTCTAGAGTTGACGACCATCCGTCCCGTAGTGGCCCGGCAAAGATCTTTAAAGCTGAAAATCGAATAAGGAATAAGGAAAAAATTTTATTTATTCCTTATTCGCAATAAATACTTGCTAGATTTCGGAACCTATACCATTATGCTTCGAAGTAAAATTAATGATGATTCCACTATACGCAAATGTTTTGTTACACCGCGTGGCAAAGTACTAGGAAGTTGAAAATCGAATAAGGAATAAGGAAAATTTGGATTTGTTCCTTAATCCTTATTCGCAGTTGATACCTGCTGGATTTCGAAACCTATACCATCATGCTTAGAAGTAACAATGATGATGATTAGGACATACGCAAATGTTCTGTTACACCGCGTGGCAAAGTACTAGGGAGTTGAAAATCGAATAAGGAATAAGGAAAATTTGGATTTGTTCCTTATTCCTTATTCGCAGTTGAGTCCTGCTGGATTTCGAAATCTATACCATCATGCTTAGAAGTAAAAATGATGATGATTAGGGCATACGCAAATGTTCTGTTACACCGCGTGGCAAAGTACTATGAAGTTGAAAATCGAATAAGGAATAAGGAAAATTTGGATTTGTTCCTTATTCCTTATTCGCAGTTGATACCTGCTGGAATTCGAAACTTATACCATCATGCTTAGAAGTAAAAATGATGATGATTAGGACATACGCAAATGTTCTGTTACACCGCGTGGCAAAGTACTATGAAGTTGAAAATCGAATAAGGAATAAGGAAAATTTGGATTTGTTCCTTATTCCTTATTCGCAGTTGATACCTGCTGGATTTCGAAACCTATACCATCATGCTCAGAAGTAAAAATGATGATGATTAGGACATACGCAAATGTTCTGTTACACGGCGTGGCAAAGTACTATGAAGTTGAAAATCGAATAAGGAATAAGGAAAATTTGGATTTGTTCCTTATTCCTTATTCGCAGTGGATACCTGCTGGAATTCGAAACCTATACCATCATGCTTAGAAGTAAAAATGATGATGATTAGGACATACGCAAATGTTCTGTTACACCGCGTGGCAAAGTACTATGAAGTTGAAAATCGAATAAGGAATAAGGAAAATTTGGATTTGTTCCTGATTCCTTATTCGAAGTTGATACCTGCTGGAATTCGAAACCTATACCATCCTGCTCAGAAGTAAAAATGATGATGATTAGTACATACGCAAATGTTCTGTTACACCGCGTGGCAAAGTACTATGAAGTTGAAAATCGAATAAGGAATAAGGAAAATTTGGATTTGTTCCTTATTCCTTATTCGCAGTTGATACCTGCTGGATTTCGAAACCTATACCATCATGCTTAGAAGTAAAAATGATGATGATTAAGACATACGCAAATGTTCTGTTACACCGCGTGGCAAAGTACTATGAAGTTGAAAATCGAATAAGGAATAAGGAAAATCTGGATTTGTTCCTTATTCCTTATTCGCAATTGATACCTGCTGGATTTCGAAACCTATACCATCATGCTTAGAAGTAACAATGATGATGATTAGGACATACGCAAATGTTCTGTTACACAGCGTGGCAAAGTACTATGGTGTTGAAAATCGAATAAGGAATAAGGAAAATTTGGATTGGTTCCTTATTCCTTATTCGCAGTTGATACCTGCTGGATTTCGAAACCTATACCATCATGCTTAGAAGTAAAAATGATGATGATTAGGACATACGCAAATGTTCTGTTACACCGCGTGGCAAAGTACTATGAAGTTGAAAATCGAATAAGGAATAAGGAAAATTTGGATTTGTTCCTTATTCCTTATTCGCAGTTGATAGCTGCTGGAATTCGAAACCTATACCATCATGCTTAGAAGTAAAAATGATGATGATTAGGACATACGCAAATGTTCTGTTACACCGCGTGGCAAAGTACTATGAAGATGAAAATCGAATAAGGAATAAGGAAAATTTGGATTTGTTCCTTATTCCTTATTCGAAGTTGATACCTGCTGGAATTCGAAACCTATACCATCATGCTCAGAAGTAAAAATGATGATGATTAGTACATACGCAAATGTTCTGTTACACCGCATGGAAAAGTACTATGAAGTTGAAAATCGAATAAGGAATAAGGAAAATATGGATTTGTTCCTTATTCCTTATTCGCAGTTGATACCTGCTGGATTTCGAAACCTATACCATCATGCTTAGAAGTAAAAATGATGATGATTAGGACATACGCAAATGTTCTGTTACACCGCGTGGCAAAGTACTATGAAGTTGAAAATCGAATAAGGAATAAGGAAAATTTGGATTTGTTCCTTATTCCTTATTCGCAGCTGATACCTGCTGGAATTCGAAACCTATACCATCATGCTTAGAAGTAAAAATGGTGATGATTAGGACATACGCAAATGTTCTGTTACACCGCGTGGCAAAGTACTATGAAGTTGAAAATCGAATAAGGAATAAGGAAAATTTGGATTTGTTCCTTATTCCTTATTCGCAGTTGATATCTGCTGGATTTCGAAACCTATACCATTATGCTTAGAAGTAACAATGATGATGATTAGGACATACGCAAATGTTCTGTTACACCACGTGGCAAAGTACTATGAAGTTGAAAATCGAATAAGGAATAAGGAAAATTTGGATTTGTTCCTTATTCCTTATTCGCAGTTGATACCTCCTGGATTTCAAAACCAATACCATTATGCTCAGAAGTAAAAATGATGATGATTAGGACATACGCAAATATTCTGTTACACCGCGTGGCAATGTACTATGAAGTAAAAAATCGAATAAGGAGTAAGGAAAATTTGGGTTTGTTCATTATTCCTTATTCGCAGTTGATACCTGCTGGAATTCGAAACCTATACCATCATGCTTAGAAGTAAAAATGATGATGATTAGGACATACGCAAATGTTCTGTTACACCGCGTGGCAAAGTACTATGAAGTTGAAAATCGAATAAGGAATAAGGAAAATTTGGATTTGTTCCTTATTCCTTATTCGCAGTTGATACCTGCTGGTATTCGAAACCTATACCATCATGCTTAGAAGTAAAAATGAGAATGATTAGGACATACGCAAATGTTCTGTTACACCGCGTGGCAAAGTACTATGAAGTTGAAAATCGAATAAGGAATAAGGAAAATTTGGATTTGTTCCTTATTCCTTATTCGCAGTTGATACCTGCTGGATTTCGAAACCTATACCATCATGCTCAGAAGTAGAAATGATGATGATTAGGACATACGCAAATGTTCTGTTACACCGCGTGGCAAAGTACTATGAAGTTGAAAATCGAATAAGGAATAAGGAAAATGTGGATTTGTTCCTTATTCCTTATTCGCAGTTGATACCTGCTGGAATTCGAAACCTATACCATAATGCTTAGAAGTAAAAATGATGATGATTAGGACATACGCAAATGTTCTGTTACACCGCGTGGCAAAGTACTATGAAGTTGAAAATCGAATAAGGAATAAGGAAAATTTGGATTTGTTCCTTATTCCTTATTCGCAGTTGATACCTGCTGGATTTCGAAACCTATTCCATCATGCTCAGAAGTAAAAATGATGATGATTAGTACATACGCAAATGTTCTGTTACACCGCGTGGCAAAGTACTATGAAGTTGAAAATCGAATAAGGAATAAGGAAAATTTGGATTTGTTCCTTATTTCTTATTCGCAGTTGATACCTGCTGGATTTCGAAACCTATACCATCATGCTCAGAAGTAAAAATGATGATGATTAGGACATACGCAAATGTTCTGTAACACCGCGTGGCAAAGTACTATGAAGTTGAAAATCGAATAAGGAATAAGGAAAATTTGGATTTGTTCCTTATTCCTTATTCGCAGTTGATACATGCTGGAAATCGAAACTTATACCATCATGCTCAGAAGTAAAAATGATGATGATTTGTACATACGCAAATGGTCTGTTACACCGCGTGGCAAAGTAATATGAAGTTGAAAATCGAATAAGGAATAAGGAAATTTTGAATTTGTTCCTTATTCCTTATTCGCAGTTGATACCTGCTGGATTTCGAAACCTATACCATCATGTTTAGAAGTAAAAATGATGATGATTAGGACATACGCAAATATTCTGTCACACCGCGTGGCAAAGTACTATGAAGTTGAAAATCGAATAAGGAATAAGGAAAATTTGGATTTGTTCCTTATTCCTTATTCGCAGTTGATACCTGCTGGAATTCGAAACCTATACCATCATGCTTAGAAGTAAAAATGATGATGATTAGGACATACGCAAATATTCTGTTACACCGCGTGGCAAAGTACTATGAAGTTGAAAATCGAATAAGGAATAAGGAAAATTTGGATTTGTTCCTTATTCCTTATTCGCAGCTGATACCTGCTGGAATTCGAAACCTATACCATCATGCTTAGAAGTAAAAATGAGAATGATTAGGACATACGCAAATGTTCTGTTACACCTCGTGGCAAAGTACTTTGAAGTTGAAAATCGAATAAGGAATAAGGAAAATTTGGATTTGTTCCTTATTCCTTATTCGCAGTTGATACCTGCTGGATTTCGAAACCTATACCATCATGCTCAGAAGTAAAAATGATGATGATTAGGACATACGCAAATGTTCTGTTACACCGCGTGGCAAAGTACTATGAGGTTGAAAATCGAATAAGGAATAAGGAAAATTTGGATTTGTTCTTTATTCCTTATTCGCAGTTGATACCTGCTGGAATTCGAAACCTATACCATCATGCTTAGAAGTAAAAATGATGATGATTAGGACATACGCAAATGTTCTGTTACACCGCGTGGCAAAGTACTATGAAGTTGAAAATCGAATAAGGAATAAGGAAAATTTGGATTTGTTCCTTATTCCTTATTCGCAGTTGATACCTGCTGGATTTCGAAACCTATACCATCATGCTCAGAAGTAAAAATGATGATGATTAGGACATACGCAAATGTTCTGTTACACCGCCTGGCAAAGTACTATGAAGTTGAAAATCGAATAAGGAATAAGGAACAAGGAATAAGGAATAAGAAACAAGGAATAAGGAATAAGGAACAAGGAATAAGGAACCAACTTAACACTCGTTGAAACCGATGGTTATTTAAACATAGATAAAATGGACCTTCATTGCCTTAGATGGTGGACAGAGTTACTTCAGAAAAAAATTCTTGCACACCAAACAAGGAAATCCGTGACTTTACCCTCGGATAGAAATTTATGTTCTGACCCTGGTTTTCCGACCCAATATCGAATATTCCCGCGTGTTTGATAAATGTACTGGTTAAATACGACCTCGTATGCGCCGTCGTTAAGGTTGACGTCATGCACGTTACGTGACGTCACTAAACATTCCTGTAGTGTCATCACAATATGGCGGACGTTGGTAACCGAAGTGACTGCAGCCTTAAAAATCCGCGCTAAAAATGGAAGGTATACAAGAAAAAGAATCCTATATGGGTGTGAGGGGTGGATAGAAAAATCCCTCCCTCGGGATCACTGTCCGGCATCACTCGGCAAGCCTCGTGATGCCGGACAGTGACCCTTGGGATGGATTTTTTCATCCACCCCTCAAACCCATATAAGATTCTTATAATGTCTCTTATCACTGGGTTAGAGTCTCGCTGGTGTCGAATGATACACCAAGATCTGCAGTGAGATCGTAATTTTTCCAGTGCTATGTGGTCACTTTGCAGAAACCCCAGTTTCACTCAACCGTGATTGACAGTCAGCTTGGCATACCGTAGTGTAATAATCCTTAAAGGGGAATAAAAAACCCAATAACATCATGTTAACAAGTCCATGTAATGACCCCTCTAAACCCCACTAATAAAGAGAAAACTGGGGATTATAGGGTATTACATTATTTTTTTCTAATTCTTGCTAGGTTGTGGGTACTCGTTAAAACCTACTCGATTAGAAAAATATCACAATTTTTTTTTTCCAGAAAATTAACCGTTTTGAAGATATGAGAGAATTCACTGTGTCGCACTGATATCGTAATGAAATTAGAAAGTTTCACTTGTAAACCATGTTGCAATAAGCTGAAAAAGAAAACATTTCATTTAATTGTTTTCCGGATGAAATTCTCTTCTTTTTGTTTCTTATAGATCACACAGATGGAAAGCTAGAGTTCTATGTCAAACACAATGGAGAGAGAATTCTGTTAGCTGAAACAGACTTTCTGTTTTATGACTGTGGTCATTATACAAAGTAAGTTACTCAGAGCAGTGCATCTTCGTCGAGAAAAGTCATGTAGGTTCTAATGAAGATTTTAGTTGAACTTTCAGTGACATCAATTTCTTTTCACATTTCTTATTTTTCTTTGTAGAATTCATGTTTTCATGTCCACATAAAATATTGTTGATGTCTTTATCACTGTCATTAAAAACATTGCCCATGAAGTTTACAACAACAATTACAATTTATGACATTAGCGTTGCAGAATCTGGCCCAAAGTTTTCTTATGCTCAGTTTACATGGGCATGAAATTGGTCCTGCTCTTGATTTTAAACTACCAACACTGATAACATTTTAAACTTTATAAGTGGGGCACATTTAGCTTATAGTTGGTTTGACATTAGGAAAACATGTCCATGTGAAATAATGGCATCCAACATGGTGTCAGAAGTTACATATATTAGGTAAATATTGTAACATCTTTCTTATTTCTGCTTTCAACATAGCTTGTGGCTGCTCGTTAGAACTGCCTCAATGAGGTGGTTCTAACGAGTACCCACAATCTATGGTTTGGGGCAAAAATAAGGCAGATAATGTTTACCCCCCACCCCCCCCACACTTTTCCCTACATAAAATGGGGTTAAGAGGGGTCTTCGTTTCACGGACTTGTTATCGTGATGGATGATAAATTTTTATACTTTTGCCCTTGCTAATGACCTCAAAAGTCACAGACCAAGGCATCATTTAATGTGAGCTATGCTGTGTAATGGCAGCTCTTGTTTCAGGCTAATCTTAGTCTTTGCTATGATCACATGTCCAAAATCGCATTTTTGTTAGGAGCAGCTTTTGGTATAGCACTGTTTATGTATGGGTCTCAAAAGTGTTTTTTTAGAGTAAAACAAATAAAAAACGAAAACAAAAATTATGGTTACAAGGACTGGGTGGACCTTTGTTTGTTTCTTTGAACTGATGTTTAACGTCCCGATCAACTTGATTTAGGTCATTTTGGAGATGTTGCTTCCAATTTTGTTGGACTTTTACCCGACATTGAAATGAAACGAAAAGGCTAATATGCATTTGACGGTCTGACTCACACCACTTTGCCTGGGCAGGCTTAGTCCTTCGAAGCGGTTTACCAGTACTCATGTGTGACCAATTACTGCATAGAGCTCTGCGTGGAAGCGCCATGCAGCCAAATCTATTTCTCCAGAATTGGACCCATGTCAATTGTCATAAGAATCCAGTTCTATATTTAAATACTGGTTCTATGTTTATTAAGAAGTTAATAAGCGCATACAGATGTGAGAATATTGAGACAGTTCTAACGAGTACCCACAACCTGTGTCTGGGAGCAGAAATAAGAAAAATAGAATGTATACCCCCATAAACCACAATTTTCTCTATATGAAGTGGGTTTAGAGGGATGCTTTTTCACAGACTTGTTAACGTGATTATTACATAGAGGGCCTTATATAAGTGTTCATCTATTACTGAATTTATTAAACAAGTTGAGAAAATGGGATAAAATGCAAGGCTTTATATGAGCATGAATGCAAGATTGTATTTATCATATGACATTCTGTTCACAACTTCTTTAAAAATGTCATTATTCTGCCATTAGTATATGTGACAGCATCAAGGACATCGTATGTGTAATATTACGGGTTATATCTAATTTGCATATTTAATCCATCAGTGGATCACCGAATTTAATACATGACCTGTTTACATTCTCAGAAGGGACTTGATATGATAAAGATCTTGTGTTCCTTCTTAGATGTGGTGAATGCACTGGTGATGATAGAGCAAGCTGTTCATGGGATTCTCTCAACACAAGATGTGTTGCTAAAAGCACCTCTTCAAATTGGTTCATACAGGAGGTAAGTGAGGATGTACCATTTTTAAGTTATAAAATATATTCTTGAATAAAATCCTTTGCACACAGCTGTTTGAACCAATTTTTGAATTGGCCATGAGCCATGTTCAAAAAACCAAACCCATGTACAAACCATAAAATTCATGTGTTGGTTGAAAATTTGTTTTGAATTTTTAATATCACAAGGTGGGTCTTGCTTTATTTACATTTCATTGAGTGACTTAAGCTAGTCACCCTGGACATAGAATTTCAAGACCAGAATGTTATTGCAGAATTGGTGTCATTGTTAACTAGTTCTGAACTAGCTGCCATTATGGTTTACCAAAATGGCATTTGAAGAGTCATTATAGAGTTTTTGGGGTTTTTCGTCACGATTTTTGCTATTGGAATCATAATAAATGCAAAACTAACCATCTTTTATGTTTTTTAATTGAAACAAAACGAGTCCCTGTGCTGTAAAACTGTTTCTTCACCTTCAGTTCATTAAACTTCATAAAGGTATGAGTCAAGTTGAAGTGTTGAGTATAACAGCTGTAAATGGCGAACATGACATACAGTAGAGTTCTTATATTAAGACTGCCTTTGGTACTGTTCAAAAATGGTCTGTCAAAATTCCAAAAGTAGTCTTTTACTAGTTCAAGACACTGGGTGTAGAAAACACTAAGAAAGAAAAAACTGAAACATTTTATGTATATTTTAAAACAGAAGTCTTAATTTTAGCTGGCCTTAATGGCGGATTCCACTGTACATTTATTCTAAAGAAAATAAAAAAGATATCTCTGTTATGCTTCCTGATCTGCCGCAATGATAACACTCACTGGCTCAAACTGCCTTTCTCTCCAACAAATTTTTATTGTTCCAAAGATGTTTGTGTCATTGATGGTCGACTGTTTATGTTGATAGCACTGAGCCAGCGCACGACAAAATCTAAAATAAGACCTGTGCACCCAGCGAAAACTCAGATCAGCCTGCGCTTCCACGCAGTCTGATCAGAATCTTCGCAGTGCGGTCTGAGGATAGCTAAGGGCCCATTGTTCCTTCATGCAGCAAGAGAAGTCTGGGTAGACTATATGGATGCACAGGCTGATCTGAGTGTTTGCTGGGCACACACGTTAGTTGGTGGAAATGCTGTTCCCCAGCATAGCACTGTAAGAATCGTATATGGGTGTGAGGAGTGGATGGAAAAATCCGTCCCAAGGGTCACTGTCCGGCATCATGAGGTTTGCCTCGTCATGCCATACAGTGATTACGAGGGACGGATTCTTCTATCCACCTCTCACACCCATATAGGATTCCTTTTTTTGCATATTTTCCATTTCTTAGCACGGATTTAAATGCTGTGCAGTCACTTTGGTTATTGACGTCCTCCATATTGTGATGACACTATAGAGATGTTTAGAGACGTCACGTAATGTGCTGTGACGTGAACCTTAAGGACGGCGCATATGTGGTCGTATTCAACCAGTGCATTTATCAAACACGCGAGAATAGTCGATTTGGGGTAAGAATACCAGGGTTAGAACAGAATTTCTATCCCAAGCTAAAGCTATGGATTCCCTTTTCTGGTGTGCAAGAAAAACACGTTTCTTACACATTTTATTACAGAAAGACAGCTGTGCTAAGTTCCAGAATGATGAAGACAAGTATTACATTCCCAGTGGTGTTTCGAAGACACTGACATTTAGTGTTTCCAATCTGGTGAATTCTTCTGTAAGTTTGTTTGACCACATTGTTCATAAACTCAGGGTTCTCGAGGTGAGCTTATGTGATCACTATGTGTTTGCCCTCTGTCCATCATTCTAAACCACTGAGCCAATTTCAAAATTATTTCATGCGAATGCTTCTGATATAGCCCTGAACCAAAATCGATAAAAATTGGTTCCACTCCATTGAACAAAATCGCTTCCAGAGCTAGAAAAAAAAACAAAAACGTTTTGAACAATAATTTCACAGAAAAAAATCCTTTGGTTACCCACTACCAAAGTAGCTCAAAAAGTTCCACTCTGCTGAACAAAATGGCTGCCAGACTAAAGATAGAAAACTTTTCAATGAGATCGCCTTGGCTAATGAGCCAATGTTTTAAAATAATTTAACAGAAATGTTCCGTTTGTGACCCTCTACCAAAATTGCTATTATTGTTCTGCTCCACTGAACAAAATGGCCACTAGAGCTAAAATAAATAAAACATTTAAACAGTATTGTTGGCCTGATTACCGAATAATTTCACAAATATATTCTTTGGGCGACCCTATACAAAAATTTCTAAAAATGGTCATTGGCCCTATTTAAAATCAATTTTGCAGAGATGTTCTTGGGTCTACCAAAATTTTGTTCCTTGGGTTTTCCAATTTCTACTAAAATTGCTAAAATGATTTGCTCTGCTGAACAAAATGGCAGCCAGAGCTAGAAATAGAAAAAAAACCTTTAAACAACATCTCCTCTGAGTTACCTGATTTCAAAATAATTTTACAGCAATGTAACTTGGATGACCCTATACCAAAATTGCTAAAATTACTCTGCTCCACTGAACAAAATGGCCATCAGAGATATAAATGGCACAAATCTTTAAACAACAAATCCTCATAGGCCAATGGCACAATTTCTAAATAATTTTACATTGTAAATGGCTTTCTAATCTAAAAAAGCATCCATCTGATCAGGATCTACACTGTTGGTCATTCGGTTTGTAAATTGAATGAATAAACTACCCATTGAACTACAGGACTCCATGCATCACTGTGTAAATATCTAACTTAATCCTTGTGCTGCTGAATAAATTAATTTGCCACACCCTGTCTAATTATCAGCCAGTCAAATAGCCTGATATTTTCTAGTTATGAACTGGTTATAAAAAGGTTTCAGTAAGGAAATTAATGAGTGATCGATAAAACACAATTTTAAATGGGATTAAGAGGGGTGTTCATAACATAAACTTGTTAATCTGATGCAAGTTATTAATTAAGTTCAGTGCTCTGTATGCATGAATTGTCTCATTTAAACATTTTGTGACATATGCTCTTACTGAAAAAAGTGAGTCAAGTTATGACAAGTATTTTGTTTTGTTCTAGGACATAAAATACTACTGCAGATTCCGAGGAAATGTTGAGATTGCTAAATATGAAAATGAAAACCATATCAACTGTACGCTAAAGGTGAGTGCCTTTTTATTGGGAATGGACACAATTTCAGTGAAGACAACTCAAAAATAAACTGCCTCCCTTTCAGATGTGTGTCTTCTCTTAAAGTAAAGAATTTGCTTGACAAAAGCATATTCTATGCTTTAAGAGAAAACCATTTCACTGAGATCAAGAAAACAGAGAGGAATACAGATTATATTGCTTGAAAAAGCAGCAGACATTATGTGAAGTGTATACAAAAAAACTTTGAAAAACATAGTCTTAGGAGCTGGATGGCTGATGACCTTGAAACTTTGGTATGCAGCTTTGGGAATTTGGGCCCTACATAGTTTTGATCAGGTGATGATATTGGGTTTACCTATTTTCCATCAAGGTCAAATTCAGTCACTTTGACTTTTATATGGAAAAAGGCAAACTAGAGGATTTTTCTGATTGTGTTGCAGCCAATACAGCCAGAGTTGACATATATTCAGTGCATCCTGTCAGCTAAATAAGCTTGTCTCAACTCTGTGGTTCTTTGATTTTTGTGTTCACGGAGATGTTGCACTGATGAGTTAGGAGGTCTTCATGCGGACTGAACACATTATTTGTCTAAATCGCGACGGAAGTAAGGGCGAGGTTTGTGGCCACGTAAAATCGATTTAAGCCCCCCAGTGGAAATCTTTCCACTGACCGTTCCAAGGCGGTTCTTCTGTTGCGATTTATTTATGTTGTTGTTTGTTACTTACTGTGTGTATCACTTGTGTCTTTTAAATTTGGATGGCCATATGGCCATTTTGTGGGAAAGTAACTGTCCTTATGGCCTTCCTTTGTTTAGGTTTCCATTATGGTCTGGTCGCTTAATGTTTGTATTTCTTTCCCTTTGGTGTCTTTTATGGTCGGAGTAAGTTAATTGTATCAATTCCTGATCTTTGTTTTACTTCTACTTTTCATAAATTCCTTCAGTATATTCTGTCAGCTAAATAAACTCCAAATGTCAAGGTCATTTACCTACCTTTGGCGTTGGATTTGATATTTTCAATTTCTCTAAAACCACTGTGATGATTGGCACCAAATTACATACAGTGTGTCCATAAGGTTGGAAAATCTCAATTTGTTGGCAGGATCTGGGTCATATGATCAAGTTCGTTATCATGCCCATAAATGGTAAATCGGATTCTAATTCTTCATGTTAGGAGCTGGCAGAAATCTGTATGCAGCATTGAGGACCATGGCTTTAACAAAGTTTTTCAAATGATAACTTTTGGTTGACCTTGACTTAAGGTTAAAAAAAGCAAAAATAAAGAAAAAACAAAACAAAAAAAAACAAAAAAAAAAAAAAACAACAACAACAAAAAACAACGTTTTTGTCATTTATTTTAATACCACTTAAAATATAGCCTTCAAACTTCACATGAGTGTTCCTGCGGACAAGACCCTTCCTTTGATACCAAGCTTTTTGACCTGTGATTTTGACTTTTGAATTTTTACCTATTTTTCGAAAACATCGCCAAAAATCTAACCCTTGGCCATTTTGCCAAAAGTATTTGCCGTAGCCTCATTTATCTTGGTACTGATCTACATGATCACAAGAGCTACATACCAAGTTCTATAATTGTCGTGCCGTTTGACAGATTTATATCCCTTTGAAACATATGAAAAAATGCCTGTTTCAAGAAAAGGTTTCGGTCTCTCATTTGGATACCACAAACAATACAGCTTTCAAAATTCTTCAGTGTATTCCTTGGGACAAGACCTTTCCATTGATATCAGACTTTTTGACCTGTGACCTTGACCTTTGAGTTTGACCTGTTTTTTTTTTTGCAAACTTAACAAAAAACTTTCACCCATGCCATTTTTCCAAAGTATTTGGCCCAACCTCATGAAACTTGACACACACCTGTATCATCACAAGAGCTACTGTACATTCTGACCAAGTTGCATAACTCTATCTTGCAATTTGTATGACTTATCTCCCTTTGTGAGATACGCAGAAACAGAAGTATGACACCCGCTTGTATGGAACAGGATTTAGGTAAAAACTCAATTATGCAACATTGAGATTGCAATATGCAATTTGATATTCTGTTATGCTATATTCAGTTACAATTGTGCAACACTGCATTATGATATTCATTTTTGTAGTCTGCTTTTGGAATTTGATTAGTTTTCTTTCTGTTTCTCGTCCTATTTTGCAACTTGAAATTCCGCTTCTGCTTCTTCTAGTTCCCATTATTCTCGTTAAGTGGCGCTGTGATCGTTTTTCCGTAAATGTCCGCCTGTATTCGGCAGATACCAAAAAAAAATCTGCAAGCGTATTGGTGACACGGAGGAGTGAAAGAAACGAGAGAACTATATTTTTGGCATAAAACGGACGATTTGGGGACACTACATCCTTCCCGATAAAATTATTTACACATATTTTTATTTTATATGTCAGACCAGGAATCAGCTTTGCTGTGTTTGTTTTGTGTCCAAGTTTTATCTAAATATATCGCAAATGTGTTCAGGCCATTGCACCTCTAAAGTATAAATTTGTTGTAAATACTTATAATAATTTAGTATGACACAGCAAGGCTTCTGTCCAATGTCATGTAGACCTTTGCGAGACTGCTCCATTATGAACACCTGAAAGAAAACATAGTTGTAACTCTCTTTTGTGAAAATACGTTCAGATGAGAAAAGACTTACGTTCCCTCTAACATTTATTCCTGATTTAGGGCATATACAACGGAATTCTAAAACTAGGCATTTGGGTTCTGTTGTTTGATTTGAAGTTTAACGTCACCGTCAACACAGTATAGGTGATTTTGGAGACGTTGCTTCCACTTTTGTGGGACTGTTTTTTTTGTTTGGGTTTTACGGCCCTTTCAAGATTATTTCACTCATACCGAGCCGATCGTTAATCAAAGGTGGGCGAAAACCGGAGTACCCGGAGAAAAACCACCTGACCTTCCGTTGCAGAACTTAGCGTCTCACACGTGACCCGAGCAAGGCTCGAACCCACGGCGGTGAGAGACCTAATGACTAAGAGTCAGCGCTCTTATCATTTAGGCCACGGAGGCCTGTTATTGTGGGACTTTTACCCGACACTGAGATGAAATGACATCTCAAAGCCCTGTCGCCCAATGAAACCAATAGGGTTTGTAAGCAACGCTTTGGCTCGGTGGACTTAGATCCTCTAAGCGGTTTACCAGTACTGGTGTGCGGGTCGGTTTCAGTTCATGCAGCCCATCTATTTCTTCAAGCCCCGATGACCGGGGGTCTGATTCCCTGTTTGTTTTGTCACATGTTTATATAGATGTTCGTAACTGTTTGTGTTAAATGCATTCATTAATTTATAAGAAAATAGAAAACTATCTGACTTTTTATACTAGATTTTATGCTTCAAGTGACAAAACGCAAAGGTTTCCACTTTTTTTGAGAAAAACACAACGCGCAGCAAATTCTTTCATACCGGAGTGCAGGTGGAAAACCCGCACCTGCTACAATGTAACATATCAAGCGCTGTAAGCCTCTGTGGTGTAGTGGTTATGCTACTCGCCTCATTAACCAGGGATCGCAGGATCGACCCCAGCTTCTCTAGAATTTCGGATGAGTCTTTAAACCCAGGTCCCATCTCCGTATGACCTTAGCTGTTGTCGAGACGTAAAACTAAAAACGCACTCACATACCAAGCGCATCCCACCATAACATTATTTTTCTCATTTCTACTCCAAAATATAGATTGTGGGTACTCGTTAAAACCGCATCGAAGAGGCGCTTCTAACGTGTACCCAAAATGTATATTTTAAGCAACAGTCAGAAAAATATCATCACGACTTTTCATCTTACAATTTTTGTTGTTGTATTTTTCGGCGCTAAAATGTACAAATCTAATGCATCAAAAACAAAAAAAAAGTTGTTTTTTTTTTCTAGATTCTGTAAACTTTAATAATAAGTAAATAAATAAATAAATAATGTCGTTAAGTTCCGCCAGGTAAACCTGGGTACGCTGTACGCGGTCTAACTGTAATAAAACAAGAAGAAAAAAAAAACTTTGTTGTAGATCTAATACATGGAAATATATGTAAGTACAAAATGGTTTGGATTCAGCCACTCCATTTGCCAAATCGTTACGCGTAGAACTTGAAGAAATATGTAGTAGGCTGGTAAGACAGTCGCGACACTAGCTCAGCAAGGTTTTGCTGGCTGAAGACAGACAGACGGACGGACGGACGAACTGACAGACGACCAGCTAATATTTTCGCGTTGTAATTCTGTTGGATGAAAGCTATCCTGCCCCAGTCTAACTTATGAAGACAGACAGACGGACGGACATATGAATAGGACAGCAGTCATTGTGACCACATGTGCTTTTCTATGGTTGTGGGTCGGGGCTGAGAATGAGTAAGTACTGTTCAGTTTAATGGATGAAGTATTTACATCAAAATTCGGGAACTAGTTGTTGTTTTCCAATTTCCCCCTGTCGGCAGCTGGTGAGGTCTCAGGGAACGAAATCATGGTGGCCCTACACCGTAGCCATTCGGTGGTACCCCTATTCTCCGTTGCCGGTGAACAGAGGGACAATCGCCCGGCTACCCGCTGTGTGGACATATACATACTTAATATAATATAATATCCAAACATTTGAGTTTGAGTGAGGTTGCAATTAGTAAATAATATCTTTATAAGTAACACCTCAGAAGGATCAGATTTATGAAAATTGTATGAATTAATCAATTTTAACAATTATTGCTCATTTCAAATCCACGGATTCGGCACAAACTAATCCTTCATGGTAATTTATTTTAGTAAATGTTCGACGATAGAGTATTTTCCCCTTCGTCAAACAAGTATTAATTTTTAAATAAAAATCCTGTTTCTCATAAATATATAAATAAGGAACCGCGCTGTAAAATTTATTTTAAAGATGCAAGCGTACACATTATTGTAAATATCCGAATTATTAAATAGCTGGATAAAATTTATCGCTGCTGGCTTGAATTTGGCCCCTGGAAAAGCGAATGCGATCTTCTCAAACGGACGCTTGTCATCGGAAAACATACGGCAAATCAACGGACATTACCGAACGTTACCGTCACCTCAATGACTGGTACCCCGTCTAACCACAGCAGAATCGAAACTGAATAATGCAAAATAGGACGTCCAAATGCCATATTTAAATACAAAGGTCTCAAATTAGAATGTGCATGTTGCATATTCGAATAAAGTAGTAAGATATGGAAAGGTTCATAATGCAATGTGCGGTTTCAACACTTCATATTGTAATTGCACACTGCATAATTGAGTTTTAACCTTAATACTGTTCCATACGCTTGCGGTGCTCTTGTTAGTATTTTTATGGTAGCTAGATTGGACTTGTGGCCCATTTATGTTAACCCGCACAGATGTGATACACCATGGTGGAATATTTAAAACTCTGCATGCCTAGATCAGGTGCCCCAGAGGGCGGAGTCTGATTAGGGCCTTCACTGTTAGCTCAAAAGGCTGGTGCTTTCTTAATGGAAATTCTAAAAATAACACATCCTGACATCTCTTTATGTAAAATGGACAGTTGTGAGGGAAATTCCACATTAGGATAACACATCTATGTGAAAGATTGATTGATTGACTTGAGGTTTAACATCCCCGTCAAGACTGTATAGGTCTCTTTGGAGATGATGCTTCCAATTTGGTGGGACTTAAATTACCCGACATTGAGATGACATGACATCTCAAGCCCTGTCGCCTTCTGAAACCAACAGGGTTTATAAGCATGGACTGTCCGTCTTGCACTCCTTTGCCTGGGCAGGCTTAGATCCTCTAAGCGGCACATCAGCAATTGTGTGCGGCTGGCCTCAGCTCTGCGTGGAAGCATCATGCAACCCACCCATTTCTTCAAGCCCCGATGGGCGGGGGCCTGTCTATATGAAAGAGGGAATTCATAGCCGAAAACATAACAGTTTTCTGATTAAAGAGGAAGGGGTACACCTTCAAGGGAAACAACTCATGCAAAAGTATTTTGTCTCCAATATCAATAGGGGTCAACTCTTAAAGGAAAGAATTTGCTTCTGAGGAGCAAATTCTTTCCTTTAAGAGTTGAACCCTTTTTCTGTTGGACAGAGCTTAAAGAAAAGAGAACAGGCAGTCTCAAAAGTTGTCTCCCTTTGAAAAATGGCAGACAAATCTGCCAGGTGTTCCCAATCCCCATAACTATTTGATATTTGTATTTTTGTTACAGCAAACTTTAAGTAATGTATGGTTTACAAGGGTGTTCAATATATAAATGTTATAACATTCTCCTTGATTAGCTGCATTTCGAGCGATTTGATTGGTGGAAATTTTAGAATTTTTACTTAGATAAATTCCATGAGCAAGAATCTCAGACCGGTGCCCATAGCAACAGGTAGTAATATAACGTGACGTAAAATAGCATGTTCAGGACCTGTGTGTTAGTTCATTTTTATGAAGTGACATCAACAGTGTTCTATTTAAAGATGGAATACTATTAGAAGACAAAAAAACTGAATTCAAAGACCTGACGTTTTTTTCGCTTGGGTTTCTTTCAAAGATGGCAGCTTCTAATTGACTAATCATTCCGCCGTGGACAATGGTATGTTCATTTTAACGCTTTCGAAAGAATTTCTTGAATGTGCTCTTTTGTTGGCATTTTTAAATATTTTGCTGACGAATTTGGAATTTTGAATGAATGATTTATCATTTTTATGGATTTTATCGATGTGTAAACTCCGGCGAATCACTCACAACTTAGCATAATGATAGCACACCCATACGACATAGTGCATTTTTCACATCTCCAGAATGCCTACTAAATCCCTAACATATTTAGCTCACCAGAGCCGAAGGCTCCGGGGGAGCTTATAGGATAGATAGTTGTCCGTCGTCGTCATCGTCTGCGTCGTCTGGCGTCAACACTTTCAAACGACATCTCCTCTGAAACCACTAGGCCGATTCAGCCCAGATTTCATCTGTAGCATCCTTGGGCTAGGGGATTGAAAGTTTCTGTTTTTAATGAAAATCGGCTTATTAGTTTTGTTGCTATGGCAACTTTGAGTTTCCATAGACTATATAATGGGGAAAAAAGAAAAATGGCATTTACTAACAAACCTTTGCAGATATTTTGATAAAACTTTTATTGAAATATTCCTTGAGTGAACTTCTTTTCGCCACATGCTTAAATGCCAACCTGTGTGTCCCCCAGGATATGACTCACCCCCTCCAGTGCATAAAAGGCCATATATCTCAGAAACCATTCAGATCCTCACCCCTTAAGTATATATATTCTTTTTCTTATGATAATATGTTCTATTAAAGGGTTATCCTTTGGAAGCAAGGAATACACCACAGAACTGAAAAATACGGAGTGTACATGTTTTCTGGGCCAGACTAGATGTTTCGGCCAATTAGGCCTCATCAGTGACCCTCAGATATTTTCAACATTCCACAATGGAATCAATGATCCCAAAGGACAAGAAAATATAATCTACACTATGATGTAGTGCAGGGAGACGTTTTACCGCCGCCACACATTCCCACACACCAGCTGTAGAGAAGTCAAATATGTTCTATAAAAGAGTTATCCTTTGGAAGCAAGGAATACACCACATAACTAACAATACGGAGTGTACATGTTTTCTGGGCCAGACTAGCTAGTTTCGGCCAATTAGGCCTCATCAGTGACCCTCAGATATTTTCAAAATTCTACAATGGAATCAATGATCCCAAAGGACAAGAAAATATAATCTACACTATGATGTAGGGCAGGGAGACGTTTTACCGCCGCCACACATTCCCACACACCAGCTGTAGTGAAGTCAAATATGTTCTTTAAAGGGGTTATCCTTTGGAAGCAAGGAATACACCACAGAACTGAAAAATACGGAGTGTACATGTTTTCTGGGCCAGACTAGCTAGTTTCGGCCAATTAGGCCTCATCAGTGACCCTCAGATATTTTCAAAAATCCACAATGAAATCAATGACGCATTCCAACCTTGGGGTCCCCAGGGTGTGGCCGGGGCTTGCCCCACCCCCGCCACTTCATAAAAGGTCCAATATCTCAGAAACCGTTCAGATCCCCACCCCTTAACCATATATATTCTTGTTCCTTATGATAAGACACATTCAGTGATACCAACCTAGGGGTCTCCCGGGTGCGCTGGGGTCATGCCCCACCCCTCCACTTTATAAAAGGCGATATATCTCAGAAACCTTTCAGATCCCCACCCCAAAACCATTTATATTCTTGTTTCTTAAGATAAGACGCATTCAGTGTCACAAACCTGGGGCTCCCCTGGGATGTGCCTGGGCCATGCACCACCCCCTTCACTCCATAAAAGACCCAATATATCAGAAACCGTTCAGATCCCCACCCTAAACCATATATATTCTTGTTCCTTATGATGAGACACATTCAGTGACACATTCACATTCAACCTAGGGGTCTTCCTGGGGGTGCCGGGCCATTCCCCACCCTTACACTTCATAAAAGACGATATATCTCTGAAACCATTCAGATCCCCACCTCAAAACCATATATATATTCTTGTTTCTTATGATAAAACGCATTCAGAGACGCCAACTTTGGGGTCCACTGGGATGTGCCCGGGCCATGCCACACCCCCTCACTTCCTAAAAGGCCCAATATCTCAGAAACTGTTCAGATCCCCACCCCTAAACCATTAATTCTTGTTCCTTATTATAAGACACATTCAGTGACACCAACCTAGGGGTCTTCCGGGGTACGTGGGGGCCATGCCCCACGCACCCACTTCATCAAAGGCAATATATCTCAGAAACCATTCAGATCCCCACCTTAAAATCATATATATATTCATGTTTCTAATGATAAGACGCATTCAATGACACCAACCCGGAGGTCCCCTGGGATGTACCCGGGCCATGCCCCACCCCCTCCACTTCATCAAAGGCACAATTTCTCAAAAACCGTTCAGATCCCCACCCCTTAACCATATATATTCTTGTTGCTGATGATAAGACGCATTCAGTGATACCAACCTAGGGGTCTCCCGGTTGCGCCGGGACCATGCCCCAACCCTCCACTTCATAAAAGGCGATATATCTCAGAAACCTCTCAGATCCCCACCCCGAAACCATATATATTCTTGTTTCTTATGATTATACGCATTCATTGACACCAACCTGGGGGTCCCCTGGGATGTGCCCAGGCAATGCCCAACCCCCACCACTTCATAAAAGACCCAATATCTCAGAAACTGTTTCGACCCCACCCTTAACCCATATAGTTTTTTGTACCTTATGATAGGACGCAATGGGTGATACCAACCAAGGATTCTCCCAGTGTGCGATGGGGCCTTGCTGCAACCCGCAACTTCATAAAAAGGAGATATATCCAAGCAACCATTCAGATCCCATCCGAAAACCATATTTATTATGTTAAGTTGCAGTCAGTGACACCAACCTGGGGGTCCCCTGGGATGTGCCCAGGTTATGCCACACCCTTCCACTTTATCAAAGGCCCAATCTCTCAGAAACTGTTCAGGTCCCCACCCTCAACCATACATATTCTTGTTCTATATGATAAGACTCATTCAGTTATTCCAACCTATGGGGTCTCCCGGGGTCCCCCAGGTCATGCCCCACCCCTCCACTTCATGAAAGACGATATATCTCAGAAACCATTCACATCCCCATCCTAAGACCATATATATTATTATTTCTTATGATAAGAGGAAGTGAGTGACACCCACTTGGGTGTCCTGAGGGTCCCCTATGGTGTGCCTGTGCCATGCTCCACCCCTCCAATTCGTAAAAGGCCTAATATCTTAGAAACCATTTAGATCCCCACCACTAAACCATGTTTGTTCTTGTTCCTTATGATAAGACACATTCAGTGATACCAACCTTGGGGTCTCCCAGGGTGCGCTTGGGCCATGTCCCACCCCTCTACTTCATAAAATGCCATATATCTCAGAAGCTTTTCAGATCCCCAACCCTAACGCATGTATATTTGTGTTCCTTATGATAAGACTCATTCAGTCACATCAACCCGGGGTGTCTTTGAGCTAGGGCAATGTGCCGATGCCATGATCCACCCCTCCACTTCATAAAATACCATATAGCTCAGACACCATTAAGATCCCCACCTCATAATCATATATATTCTTGTTCCTTGTGATTAGACACATTCAGTCACACCAACTCGGCCGTCCACAGAGGCCATTCCTCTCCTCTTCACTTGATAAGAGGGCCTCATATATCAGAAACAGTTCAGATCCCCACTCCTGAACAATATATTTTCTTGGTTCTAATGATGAGACACATTCACGGACATCAATCTTGGATTTCCTTGGGTCTGCCAGGGCCATGCTCCAATCCCTCCACAGCTTAAAAGGCCTTATATCTGTACACATTCTCACCCATAAACCATATATACATGTATTCTTGTTCCTTATGATAAGACACATATAGTAATGCCAAACTGGACTCTGCTGGGTCCATGTTCCACCCCTCCACTTCATAAAAGGCCTAATATTTCAGATACAGCATCCGCATGGAATGGGGGATCGTTTGGGATACTTTATAATCGATAAATTAAAACCATCCATGGCTGCCAGGGGGCTGTGCCCGCCTGAGCTCTGGTGAGCATAGTGGCCCATGTTCTTAATTTTACTGCAAACATAGATTGTGGTTGCTTGTTAGGACCACCTCAGTGAGGCTGTTCTGACGAGTACCCACCACCTAAATCTTGGAGCAGAAATAAGAAAAATAATATTTACCCCATTAAACCCCAATTTTCTCTATATAAACTGGGTTTTGGGTGTTTTCATTTCACGGACTTGTTCATGTGATGGCATAAAGCCGGAGAAGCTCCGGGCTTCATGTTAAGTTTGTTAGTGATTCGCCAGAGTTTACACACCAATAAAATATTTTTGAGGATTTTATCAACATACCATTAAATCAACAAACATTAAATACATTCCTATAATGATCCAGTTTAAAATGGGGTTAAGGCTTGATATTATTAATTTATAACAATATCTTGCAGGCAACAACAATTTCAGAAGATGAGGACAAAATAGAAATCCTGTATGGCCTTTCAGAAACTGATGCTGCTGCGCTGGATGGCAGTAATACAGGTATACTTCAGCCTCTTTGTTACTTTTTTAGCTTGCCTGTAGGAAGTATACGGAGAGCTATTGTTGTCTCCTCTGTCGTCCGCGTTTGCATTTGCATGTGTGTTCCTGTCACACTGCGTTAAAGTTATTCAAATGCTTATATCTCAACAGTCACTCATCACAGAGTACTCATATTTGGAAACTAAGTACCTGTGAGGGTCTTCTGATGTTCAAAGAGACCAGACCCTTGGGTTCATGCCCCGGGTTGGGGCTAGGGGTCAAAATCTAGAACACCTTAAAAGTTTGTAATACTGTGTTAAAGTTTTTGAAACTCTTGTTTCTCAACAGTCACTCATCACAAAGCGTTCATATTTACAACTTGAATACCTGGGGATGTCTTCTGAGATTCCAAAGATAACACACCCCTGGTTCATGCCTAGGAGGGGGGATGGGGTGGGGGCTAGGGGTCAAAATCTAGGAAACCTTTGTAATTTGTTGTACATCTTTCCATTATGCTAACAAGTTATAGAAACAATTGGTTATACATCAGCCAACCATCCAGAGGACATTGGTTCATGGGTAAAAGGGTGAACGGTCCAGTGATTTTGCCTTATATCTTGAAGACTATTTGTTGGAGAAATGTCATACCTAGGATATTAGTGCCATGTGACCCCATGATTGACCACAAAATATATCTGGGTCACTGTGACCTATATTTCATGGATCAGTGCTTTTGCCTTTTATCTTGAATTCTATTTGAAGGAGAAATGTCATACCTGGATTATAAGTTCCATGTGACCCGATAATTGACTGCAAAATATATCTAGGTCAGTGTGACATATATTTTATGATTCAGTGATTTTGCCTATTATCTTGAATACTATTTGATAGAGAAATGTCATACCCGGGTTATTAGTTTCATGTGACCCTATGATTGGCTTCAAAATATATGTGCTAAAAACTGTTTGTGTGTTAAAAATGTATAGATTCTATAGAAAAATATAATGGTCATTTTGCTGTGTTAAGGGATCCCTCTTCAAGCTGTGTTTTATCCAAAACAATGTTATAATGAACAGTGTAATGAAGACATTCAAAGGTTTACAAAGATAATTTGGTCATATAATTTGCTTCAAGGGAAGATTTCGACATCTGCATCCAACAATGACTCAAATCGGCCCATAATGATTACAATCATTGTAACATAGTACATTCTTTCATATGTCCAAAGCTGTATGTTTCTCATAAAAACGTGTGAAATTCTTCTTATTTATACTTCAAACATAGATTGTGGGTACTTGTTAAAACTGCCTCATTGAGGTGGTTCTAACGAGTATCCACAACCTATGTCTTGGACTACAAATTAGAAAAATAATGTAAACTTTAAACTCTAATTTTATGTATATAAAGTGGGGTTTTCATTACATAGACTTGTTTATGTAATAACAGTCAGTCAGAGAACTTCCTACCCTTACTACATGAAGAAATTAAATTTAACCCATTTGGTACCGTAAACCCCAAAACGGGTAATCGGCAAACAGTGCAGGCCCAGATCAGACGCCGCAGAATGCGGCGTCTGATCAGGGCCTACACTAATTGCAAAAAAAACTTCGAAGAAAACAAATCTATCACCCCTAAATTTTGAAATGGACTCATGCTATATATAAGGAGGAAGATTCTGTTGTGTACAAAAAAGGGTTAAGGGTCATCCAGATAGTGCAGAGTAAAGACTATGACAAGACTGTACAAATTTACACCTTGGGTATGTGTATTAACAAAGATATCTGTTTGCATGCTGTATGATGTGGCTTGTTTCATATTAGATAATTTAGCCGGGGCACAGCATTTCCTATAATTTACATGTGCTCCCAGCGAAGAATCAGATCAGGCTGCGCATCCATATAGTCTGACCAGAGACTTCTCTTGCTGCATGAAGGTCATTGGGCTCCTAGCTATCCTTAGAGCGCACATCAGACTGCACGGACGGCAGGATGTTTTTAGTCTTCGCTGGGCACACATGCAAAGTGTAGGAAATGCCGTGCCCCTGCTCATTTAGTAATCATGATCATTTCATATTAACCCTTGTCCTGCTGTATACATTAATTTTGCAACAGCCATTGTTGACTCCTAGTCATTCAAGTTACTACATAATGTATACAGTTCCACTTTCAAGGTCAAGGTCACTGTGGCTATTTTTAGAAAAACTTTGTCATGGCTCTAGCGCTTACATTTCTTCACCGATTTCAATATAACTTCACGCAAATGTTCCTTATGACAATATCTCGAGAGATTTCGACTTTCAAGGTCAAGGTCACTGTGGCTATTTTTAGAATAACTTTGTCATCGCTCTACCGCCTACATTTATTAACAAATTTTAATATAACTTCACACAAAAAATGCTTATGATAATATCTTGAGCAAGATCTACTTTCGCGGCCTGTCCTCAAGTCAAGGTCACTATGGCTAATTTTAGAGAAACATTGTCATCACTCTAGAACCTACATTTATTGATGGATTTTTAAACAAACTTTACACAAATGTTGCATATGATAATATCTCAAGCAAGTTGGACTTTTGCCATTTCAGTGTTTTCCACACATGAAGTTGTCTTGTGCGAGGGGATTTGTATCGCATGCGATGCCTTGTTTATATTATATTTTTGAGAGCTCATATTACTTGAACCATGTGATGGATTTGCTACATATTTGGAATGATGATAGATACATGTCAAAAGTTTCATTCAGCCATAATCCCGCCCCTGTCGCATGCCCTTAAGGTGATGGGGGGGGGGGGTGAGGTAGGTCCCTGGGCGGGGACATTTGTACTGTATTGATACATTTCTAGTTCTTAATAACTTCAAAACCGTCCGACGCATCAACTTCAAACTTAAAATATAAGGTCACAATAACATTACACAATTGTATGGCAAGTTACGTAACTCTAGCTACAATACTCTCAGAGTTATAGCCCTTTGAAAAACTTAAAAATTCAGCTTTTTCTTTTTTTTTCTTAATAACCTACAAACCGTCAAACATATTAACTTTAAACGTTTTGAATATATGGTCTCATTATAATTACACAAGTATATGACAAGTTACGTAACTGTAGTATCAATACTCTCAGAGTTATGGCCCTTTGAAAAACTTAAAAAATCAGCTTTTTTCGTGTGTTTTTTTCAGCTTTATTTAAAAACCGCTATAGATATTCACATGACACTTCCTATGGTTACTGACAGTTGCCCTATAGTAATACCCTGTCCGTTCATCCATCCGTCCATCTGAGCATCTGTCCATCAACATTTTTTCATGTTTTTTCTTTATAACTTACAAACCTTCAAACGCATCATTTTCAACCTTTAAAGGTACGTTCACAACAACATTAAACAATGTCATGGCAAGTTACTTAACTCTAGCTATAATACTCTGAGAGTAATTGCCTTCTGACAAACAAAACAAAAACAATCTGCCTTTTTTCTTTTGTTTTCATCTTAATTTCAAAACCAATATAGATATCCAAATGAAAATGAAGCTGAAGTTATTGACAGTTGTCATATAGTAATACCCTTTCGTTTTTAATTCATTACTTACAAACCGTCAAATGTATCAACTTCAAACTTTAGATATAAGAAGAAGTAAAACAAAGATCAGGAATCGATACAATTAACTTACTCCACCCATCAAAGACACCAAAGGGAAAGAAACACAAACATTAAGCGACCAGACCATAATGGAAACCTAAACAAAGGAAGGCCATAAGGACAGGTACTTTCCCACAAAATGGCCATATGGCCATCCAAAATAAATAGACACAAGTGATACACACAGTAAGTAACAAACAACAACATAAATAAACCGCCACAGAAGAACCGCCTTGGAACGGCCAGTTGAAAAATTTCCACTGGGGGGGCTTAAATCGATTTTACGTGGCCACAATCCTCGCCCTCACTTCCGTCACGATTTAGACAAATAATTTGTTCAGTCCGCATGAAGGCCTCCTAACTCATCAGTGCAACATCTCCGTGAACACAAAAAAACAAAGAACCACAGAGGTGAGACAACGTTGAGGACTCGACAGCAAGAAACCACTGAAATGCTGGAGCAAAAGAAAACCAACAGTTAGACTCCAGTGACAGAGCATCAGGCACCAACCAACATTACCAAGAATTAGATCTCTCTAATTCTCAATTAGCCTTTACGTTGGAGCCGTCATAGAATCTGAGGCCTGACCCACCGGCGTGCAATTAAAGAGGGAAGCAAAGTTGCCAACCGTGATTGGGATAACTACCATGCATGCATTTTGTCGTATAACATCCATGTTGTACCCAATCTTTTTATATCGAAGAATGATTTTACGAAATATGGTGCTGAAGTCATTGCGGTTATATATTTTTCTGAATTTATATACTAAGTCACCATAAAATTCGGTTCCGATAGACCTTGTTGCAGAAGAGATCACAATATCATTACATAATTACGTGGCAAGTTACGTAACTCTAGCTACAATACTCTTAGAGTTATAGGCCTTTGAAAAAATTCAACTTCTCTGGTGGGACTGCCGGGGCCCTAGTCAGTTTCACTGACAGCTCTAGTTTTAAATGATTAATATGAGTTGTGTACTCTACTAAGTAGAAATTCTTACTAAGCAGGGCTTTCTCAGAGGCACCAGAATCTCTGTTTGTTTTAAAAGCATGGCAACCAATTACCACGAATTTACAAACGGGAAATGGCATACCTAGTTTTGTTTGATTTGAGGTTTGACGTCCCCGTCAACACAGTAAAGGTCATTTTGGAGACGATGCTTCCAATTTTGTGGGACTTTTACCCGACATTGAGATTAAATGACATCTCAAGCCCTGCCGCCCAATGAAACCAATAGGTTTTTTTTAGCATGGATGGTCAGATTCGCACCGCTTTCCCTGGGCAGGCTTAGATACTCGAAGCGGTTTACCATACTCGGTTGTGGGTCTGTTTCAGCTCTGCGTGGAAGCATCATGCAGCCCATCTATTTCTTCAAGCCCCAATCGTCGGGAGCCGGTCATAACTAGTGACTAGAAAATTAATATTACATGTATATGCATATATGTATTTGGAATGATGATGTTAAAGAAATTATGTTCTGGTCGATCTTAGACTTCGGTTTCTAGGAGCGTTGACATTACACAACTTAAACATTGTTTATAAATTATGCAGGAATGTGCCCAAATTATAAACACATGTACCACTTTATGTTGTTAACTAACTTGGTCGTCAAGGATTTTCTTCATCTCATTCTTTTCAGCAATATATACGACACAGAATATCATTTTTTAGAAAAAAAAGTGGGAGCCAGTATAATTGCTGTTGGTAATAAAGCGTGAAAATTTGGCAATTTTAGCCAGATTCTCATTGCTTTCTATACAAATGACAGAGGTCCGGGCGCCTTAACAAACACGGTAATCTATCTTTTTCATTGCATATTTCAATGCAGAATGTGAAGAAGTGCTCGCATGCAATATATAAAAATATTTTCTTGGAGAGCTCATTTACATATTCTTGACCTTAATCAGATATGCTAGAACCCACTTGTTTAAAACTAACACTGTTGATGGTTAACCCTTGTCCTGCTGAGCCCGAATATGCCTTACCTTTCAAAACAATGTATATCCAGATCAAGCCAACTGATCAAGGTCTGCATTGTTTGTCATTCAAGTTGTGTATTTGTTGCAATAATTGGCATACAAAAATTGATTGGTTGGTAATCAGTATGGGGCGTGGCATATCTAAATATTCAGCCGGACAAGAGTTAACATAGTAGTAAAATGTTCATCTTTTGATATGCCAAATAGGCTCATCTTTTGCTGAAAAAAAAAATTGAGTGGATTTTGCATTTGCAAAAGATACACTATTTTTTTGTGAAAATGCTGACAATATGTGATTTGCAAAAGCTACTCACATTTTTATTTTCAGCAATAATGTAAGCCTTGACAAGAGTATAAGACATTGTGTTTGCTGTAAGTGGTAAAATTTTGGCCACTTGCGAGTATGTTAAGTTAACAAGGCTTTGAAAAACTGGATTCTGAAATCTCATATATGGGTTCCTCATGAAAAGATTTTTGTTTGATTTATACCCTCATCATGAAGTAAAGTTATACCCTCATCATCGAGTAAAGGAGGGGATATAATTTAACCCTTGTCTGTACAGATTGCCCCTGCCCATCGGGGCTTCAAGAAATAGACTGGCCTGCATGATGCTTCCACGCAAAGCTGAAACCGGCTGCACCAGAATACTGGTAAACCGCTTAGAAGGTCTAAGCCTGCCCAGGCAAAATGGTGCGAATCGGCCCTTCCAAACATATAAACCCTATTGGTGTCATTGGACGGCAGGGAATGAGATGTCATTTCATACTAATATCGGGTAAAAGTCCCACACGGGTTAAGGACAAGGGTTATTATGTATCCATCAAATTTTATATTGCACGACCCACAGAAAAAGCGACCGACTGAAGTCGGTTGATTTTCTAAGAGTGCCCTAAAATCACCGTGTCATTCTGTCATTCGGTCATTCTGTCAGTCTGTCAGTCGGTCTGTCCGTCCGTAACCCGTTTGTGAAAATTGGTGATAGTGACTTAACCGCTTGGAATATTTAAACAATTTTTGGCATACTGATAGATCTCAATGAGATCTAACCAATGAACTTGCAAAATATTACATTACATTTAGTATAGATTCGCCGAGGCGAAAAATGTGAAAATTTTCGAACTGCTTCTCCTCGGAAACCGTTGGGCCGATTGAAGTCAAATTGCATATGGAGCCTCTATGGGATGGGGGAAACCAAAATTTGCTCATGGGGTCCAGGTCACATGACCAAAATGGCCGCCAATCCATATATGGTCTGTCTGTCCGTCCATAACCCGTTTGTGAAAATTGGTGATAGTGACTTAACCGCTTGGAATATTTAAATATTTTTGGCATACTGATATATATCAATGAGATCTAACCAATGAACTTGCGAAATATCACATTCCATTTAGTATAGCCTCGCCGAGGCCAAAAATGTGAAAATTTTCGAACTGCTTCTCCTCGGAAACCGTTGGGCCGATTGAAGTCAAATTTCATATGGTGCCTCTATGGGATGGGGGAAACCAAAATTTGCTCATCGGGTCCAGGTCACTTGACCAAAATGGCCGCCAAGCCATAGTCTTCAAAAATAGTCATCTCAAGAACCATTGGGCAGATTTCCACGAAACTTGATAAATAGCATCTGAGACGTAGGCCCATCATAAATTGCTAAAATGGTGACCCTGGGTTGACCTTGACCTTCTTTGTGCCTAGGTCAAACTTTGACACATATGCTTTTGTATTGGAAAAGTGAGAATGCATTTTATCCTGCAAACGATTCAGAATACAGTACTAAAGTATAAGATATATTTTTGCTCCTTACGATAAGGCGCATTTATTGGGGGACCGTTTTAGGTCCAGGTCAAATGACCAAAATGGCCGCCATACCCATATATGGTAACACTCATAAGCTAAAAGCATCCGGCGGGTCGTGCACTTCAGCTGAAACACTGGTTATAATGTTATTAATCAAGTAATTTCGTATTGGCCCAGTTACAGGTCTGAGGTCTGCTGTATTGGCCGGAGGCCGAAGGCTGAGGCCAATACAGCTGACCGAGGGCCTGTAACTGGGCCAATCGAAATTACTTGATTAATGACATTTTTATTAATTGACACCATTAAACACATGTGTTTAATAGTGTTAATATGGATGGCCTCCAAAAAAAAAAAAAAAAATGGATGGTCAATTAATAATACTGCTTACGTGTCTGTGACTGCTCCTATACTTTTCAAGATTGTGGTCAGAGCACTGAAACTAGCGGCCCCCGTCCATCGGGGATTGAAGAAATACATGGGCTGCATGATGCTTCCGACCAGAGCTGAAACCGACCGCACACGAGTACTGGTAAACTGCTTAGAGGGTCTAAGCCTGCCCAGGCAATGCGGTGTGATTTGGACCGTCTATGCTTATAAATCCTAATGTTTTTTTGGGCGACAGGGCTTGAGATGTCATTTCATCTCAATGTCGGGTAAAAGTCCAACAAAATTGGAAGCAACCTCTCCAAAATGACAAGTCCAACAAAATTGGAAGCAACCTCTCCAAAATGACCTCTACAGTAGTGATTGGGACGTTAAACCTCAAATCAAACAAGCAAACAAAAGCACTGTAACCAGACTGTCAGTGGACGAGTTACAGGTTAACGTTGTTGGCAAACTTTTAACCCAATATGACCTTAGTTGATGGGATGTAAAACAGACACAAAAGTAACAAATATGTTCTTGATTAACTTTGCCATTCCATAGTGCCATAGTTTATTTATGCCATAATGTAGTTTATTTACCTGCAACACTTACAGCTTACAAGGCCAACACTTGAACAACGCCCTGAATTGAACGCCTCCCTAAACCCCACTTTATATAGAGAAAACTGGGGTTTATTGGACTTTACATTATTTTTCTTATTTTTTGCTCCAAGATATAGGTCATTAAGGCAGTTCTAACGAGCACCCACAAACTATGTTTGCAGTATAAATAAGAAAAATATCACAGATTGTTATACGCCCGTTTGAAAAAACGGGACCTATTATGTTACACCCCCTAATACCCCCTGGCCCTTTGAAATTTTGTGTAAACTTTTAATTTCTGGATAACTCCTTTTACAGTTTACATCCGATTAAGCTGAAACTTCATACATAGTTAGACCATGATCTGGGGCAGCGCATATTGTTTCGAGGTTACGGATCACCAAATAATAATAGAGTTATGCCGTTTTGAAATTTTTTGTAAACTTTTCATTTCCGGATAACTCCTCCTACAGTTTACATCCGATCAAGCTGAAACTGAATTTTGACGTAAGGTTCCGCCAAATATTACCTGAGTTATACCCCTTTCACAGAGTTTTCTAAACATTCCGTTTCCGTATAACTCCTCCTGCATTTTACTTCACATATAGTAAGACCATGATATGGAACAGCGCATATTATTTTGAGGTTACAGTCCGCCATATATTCCCAGAGTTATTCCCCTTTCACAGATTTTCTAAACATTTTATTTTTGGATAACTCCTCCTACATTTTACATCTGATGAAGCTGAAACTTTACGTATAGTTAGACTGAGATGAGGAGCAGCGCATATTGTTTCAAGGTTACAGTCCACCACGTATTGCCCAAGGTATGTCCATACTATTTTGGAGTTATGGTCCACCAAATATTACCGGCCATGAAAATTTGTTGGAGACAGGTAGTTTTATCCATTGAGGGATATTAATAGTGCCAGGTAAGAATATAGGGAGCACACATTGTTCCTTTGCTAATTCCACAAACCCAAACTTATACAAAAGTCAGTATACAAATGCTCCGTCTTACTAATTGCCACGGGTGTATAATGCCCCGCTTGGGGAGCTCTTGTCATAAAAAAACAGCCATTTTGGAGGTGTGAAAAATGCACTATGTCACATGGGTGTGTTATCGTGTGTTTGTTTGCTTGATTTGAGGTTCATCGTCCCCGTCAACACTGTATAGATCATTTTGGAGACGTTGTTTCCAATTTTGTTGGACTTTTACCCGACATTGAGATGAAATTACATCTCAAGCCCTGTCGCCCAGTGAAACCAATAGGGTTTATAAGCCTGGACGGACAGACTCGCACAGCTTTGCCTTTCAGGCATAGTTTACCAGTACTTGTGTGCGGTCGGCCTCAGCTTTGCGTGGAGGGTGTGTTATCGTAATGTATGATTTGAGATTTGTACATGTACTGTAGTAATTTTAAATTTTAATCCAATCCCTGGGTAGAATGAGGATTTCTATGACAGGTTTAAGTCCAGGATTTTCTTATCTGGTGTGCAAGAAAATGTTCTCATTCTCTTCCTACTGACTTATTCACATGTCTTGAGATCTCAGGAACATGGTTGAGTATTTTTGATCTTTTTGGCATTTTGGCTCACCAGAGTCGAAGGCTCCGGGGGAGCTTATAGGATAGGCAGTTGTCCGTCGTAATCGTCATCTGACGTCCTATGTCATTTGACGTCAACACTTTCAAACGTCATCTCTTCTAAAGCCACTGGGCCGATTCAGCTCAAATTTCATCTGTAGCATCCTTGGTGTGGGGGATTGAAAGTTTGTATTTTTAATGAAAATCGGCTCATTAGTTTGGTTGCTTTGGCATAGACTTATAATGGGGAAAATTGAAAAATGGCATTTACTGCCAAGCCTCTGCAGACATTAGGGCTGTCAATGTTGCAACCCCAGAAATGGTCAATAAAGTTCGTGATATTGTTATGACTGACAGACGCGTCACAGAAAGATATAAAGCCAGTGTAATAAACCTCTCCCCGTCCAACTGGGCTTGGAGAAATAGATGGGCTGCATGGTGCTTCCACGCAGAGCTGATACTGACCACACATGAGTATTGATAAATTTTTTAGAAGGACTAAGCCTTCCTTTCAATGCATATAACCTTTTGCTTTCATTGGGCAACAGGGCTTGAGATATCATTTCATCTCAGTGTCGGGTAAAATCCCACAAAATCGGAAGCAGAGTCTCCAAAATGACCTAATTAGTATTGACGGGGATGTTAAACTTCAATTCAAACATACAATAATAAACCACAACAGAACCCTCCTTAGAACGGTCAGTAATAAGTTGTTTTTACTTGGAGCTTAAATCATTTTTACTTGGCCATAATCCTCTCATGCTTCCATCGTGGTGTAGACTATTTGTTTATACAAATAGTAATTTGTTAAGTGTGATTTATTACCAGATATTTTGTCTAAAAATAGCTGGATGAGTGACAAACAGTGAAGACCCTGATGAGATGCAACATTCTAAACTCTTTGCTCAGGCCTGTCTGTCTGATCACATACAGTAAATGTGGTAATATAAGTGAGTCTTTGCATCAGCGTGACTGTGACAGTTTCTGGCCTTGGCAGATTTTCATCTAATTTTTTATGTTTGACTGTTTAGATTTTTATTTCAGTGGTGGTGTACAACTGTAGTATGTTAGGAAAAGACTGCAGTGTTTGCCGCTCTCTTAAATACAGATATGATTTTTACGAGTGTGACTGGTGCTCTGGATCTTGTATTTATTCCCCCATCAGCTGTACTGGCAGTTGTGATCCACCTAAAATTACAAAGGTAAGTTGAGTGGCTGGATGTTGCAAAGATGTGGTGTATTTTATGGCATCTAGTCACCCAGCTGAGCTTGTAGTTTGGCAAGTAATACTGTACTTGCAACAGTCGTAGATAGTCACATTTTCAGTTTGAGTGAGCCCATGATAAAAAGGTACATCCTGTATTGGCAATCAGAAAAGGCTAAGGCAAGACTGCGCATATGCGCAGTCTCGCCTTAGCCTTTTATGATTGCTGCTTACAGACTTGTGGTAGAGACCTCTAGGCAGCTTCTTGCAAGAAATCATTCATCTCGGCCCTATTAGTTGACTGCAAGACCATTGATTTTGAAAAGCATATAAAAGAAGAGGTCCGGATCTTTTCCCATGTGTCAGCTTATTACTTATATGTCCTTTTGCCTCCTTTTCATTTGCATGTCATAGGTGGTCGCCTTTCAAAGTTGTTCAAATGGTTCCGGTCCGTTGCACATCTAGGTAACAGAAGCTAAAACTAGATTTTTTTTACAGAAAACTTAAAAAATCTTCTTCTCTGAAACCGCACGGTCCAGGTCTTTGATATTTTGTCTGAAACTTCATCTAGTGGAGTTCTACCAAGATTGTTCAAATTATAGCCCTAGGGCCATAAATGCCCCCGCGCCGGGGCCCACCAGTTTTACATAGACTTGTCTGAAAACAAAAGGCTCGGGTCTTTGATATTTGGTATGAAGCTTCATCTAGTGGACCTTTACCAAGATTGTTCAAAATATAGTCCTGGGGCCAAAAATGCTCCCGTGCCGGGGCCCGCTGGTTTCACATAAGCGTATATAGGGAAAACCTTTAAAAATCTTCTTGTCTGAAACCAGAAGGCCCAGGTCTTTGATATTTGGTATGAAGCTTCATCTAGTGGACCGCTACCAAGATTGTTCAAATTATAGCCCTGGGACCAAAATGCCCCAGCCCCGGGGCCAACTTCACATAAGAGTATTCAGGGATAACCTTTCTGAAACCAGAAGGCCCAGGTCTTTGATATTTGGTATGAAGCTTCATCTAATGGACCTCTACCAAGATTGTTCAAATAATAGTCTTGGGGCCAAAAATGTCCCTGCGCCAGGACCCACTAGTTTTACATAGTCCTATATAGGAAAAAATCATTTAAAAGTCTTTGAAGGCACAGGTCTTTGATGTTTTGCGTGAAGCTTCATCTAGTGGACCTCTACTTAGATTGTTCAAATTATAGTCCTGGTGCCAAAAAATGCCCCCGCGCCAGGGCCGCCTGGTTTTACTTTGGCCTATATAGGGAAAACCTTTAAAAATCTTCTTGTCTGAAACCAGAAGGCCCAGGTCTTTGATATTTGGTTTGAAGCTTCATCTAGTGGACCGCTACCAAGATTGTTCAAATTATAGCCCTGTGGCCAAAAATGCCCCCGCTCCGGGCCCTTTGGCTTTACATAGGCTAAAATAGGGAAAATCTTAAAAATTCTTCTTCTCTGAAACTGCAAGGCCCTGGTCTTTGATATTTGGTATGAAGCTTCATCTAGTGGACCTCTACCACGGTTGTTCAAATTATAGACCTGGGGGCCAAACTTGCATTCGCCCCGGGGCCCTTTTTACATAGGCTCATATAGGGAAAATCTTTAAAAATCTTCTTCTCTGAAACGGCAAGGCCCAGGTCTTTGATATTTGGTATGAAGCTTCATCTTGTGGACCTCTACCAAGATTGTTCAAATTAAAGCCCTGGGGCCAAAAATCCCCCACCCCATCCCGCTCCGGGGCCCTTTGGTTTTACATAGATTTATACAGGGAAAATCTTGAAAAACCTTCTTGTCTGAAATCAGAAGGCTCTGATATTTGGTATGAAGCTTCATCTAGTGTACCGCTACCAAGTGTGTTCAAATTATAGCCCTTGGGCCAAGAATGTACTAGAGACACTGATACTCTGGTGAGCGATTCAGGGCATTGCGGGCCCTCTTGTTTCTTCTTTTCTTTTATCACATGTCTTTTCTCCCTTTCTCTGGGAAACAACACAAAATGACCCTCAAGTTAGTGTTATTCTGTTAAGATTTAAAGTGTAGTCTTCAATGGAATGAATTTTTAACTCAAAATGGGACAGATGTATGGAGAGATATTGAAGAATATTGTAATTATTAATACTTCTAAATAACGAATATTGCAAATATCTGTTAGAATTGCCTCTGCGAGACGATTCTAACAAATGTCCACAATATTTGTTTCTTGGAATAATGCAAGAAAAGTCCTTTATTACCTGTTAACCCATTCAGTACCAGAAACCACTAAACAAGTACCCTGGCAAACAGCGCAGGCCCAGATAACGCGGCGCCTGATCAGGGCTTCCACTGTTTGTTAAAAGTACAGTCATTTTCCTAATAAATTTTGAAGAAAACACAACCTGACACCCCTAAATTTAGAAATGGACTCCTGCTATATATAAGGAGTAAGATTCCATTTGGTACCAAAAGGGTTAAACTACTCCTTATCAGGATTCTCTATAGTGGCAAATTCGCTGTAGCGACAGATTGTTAAGGAGCAAATACTGTCGTTATAGCGAGGCTCCTCTGTACTTGCAAAATATTGTCTGCCTTTTGAAAAGTATAAGTGAGATCATTTAAAGGGAATGGGAACACCTTCAGGGGAGGCAACTCCTGCAAAAGTATTTCTGTCTCCCATGTCAATGGGGGTCAACTCCTGAGAAGCAAATTCTTTCCTTTCAAGAGTAGATCCGTTTTTCAGTGGGAGAGGGCTTATAAATATATATGCTCTAATCTTATTTCCGTTCATTAAATAAAGCGCATTGACTACGTTTTGGTATGATGGTGGGTAGTTTTGTAACGCTTTTTAGGCAACAAAATGTGCGATAAAATGTCAGAAGAGGCTGGTTCTATATCATTTAATACTTCAAAAACACAACATGACAAGGATAAGTTAATTTTGTGGAGAAGAAAGGAGTTTTATTATGTGATAAATATTCGAAATTCTCATTGACTCTATACGGCAACAGTCATGTTTTGCCAACTAGATGAAAGAGGGGAGGTAATTGACGCATGCGCAGGGATATGTAAACGAAGTCACGTGTTAAAACATTGGAACCGTCTATAGCAGACATTTCGTATGTATTTTCTTTTTATTTTGCAGCAAAAATATGGCTTGACCTTTCATGTGAATCATTTGCTGGGCAGATGATTCACATGAAATGTCAAGCATTATTTGTGCTTAAAAATAATGAATATTGAATGAAAAGCCATTTCTCTTTTTGAAAGATAAAGGGCTTTAAAAGTGACCTCCTGGTTTTTCTTAAACATCTGGTCTTTCCCCGCTGTCATTTTAGAAGCTACTGTGGTGTAGTGGTTACGCTACTCGCCTTGTAAACCAGGGATCGCAGGATTAATGCCGGGCTTCTCTAGACTTTCGGATGAGTCTTTAAACCGAGGTCCCGTCTCCGTATGACCTTAGCTGTTGGTGGGACGTAAAACTCAAACACTCTGTCACTTCGCTGTCATTTTCACTCTTATTAAGGGTAATGGGAACACCTGGCACATTTTTACGCTATTTTTTAAAGGGAGACAACTTTCGGGACTTCCTGTTCGCCTTTCTATAAGCTCTGTCCCACTGAAAAAGGGGTCTACTCTTAAAGGAAAGAATTTGCTCCTTAGGAGCAAATTTTTTCCTTTAAGAGTTGACCCTTATTTAAAACGGAGCCAAAAATACTTTTGCAGGAGTTGCCTCCCCTGGTGGTGTGCCCATTCCCCTTAAGTCACATGTGAGACACCAAGAATACCCCTATTGCCTTCTGGGTACTCAAGTGTTTGCCAGGCTCAATATAGAAAAAGGCTGTAACCCCCCCAAAACTACTTTTGAAAGCTACAAGTTCTGGGCCCAGTGGCTCAAAGATAGTAGGGTTGTTTGTACAAAATAAATATGTTAAACTTTTTATCAGTGAGTATGGCAAACGGGTTAGGAAAACAAAGGAAAATATTGGTTAAACCAACTTACATAACCTAAAAGTGCTGAATGGGCAATCATGACCTTAATAGTGCTGAATAGGCAGTTAAACTCCAACACAGACCAACAAATGGCAAAATTTCACAGGTATTTTGCCAGGGAATGAGATGATATACTTACTGGTACAAGTTGCACATAACAAAAACACACTTATACAAATACAGTGTAAATTTTACCACCGAAAAAACAAACATTTTAAGATGAAAAATTGCGATATTTTTCTTATTTCTGCTCAAAACACAGATTGTGGGCACTCGTTAGAAACGCCTCATCTATGTTTATGAGCAGAACTAAGAAAAATTAGGTTTACCCCTGTAAACCCAAGTTTTACTATATAAAAGTGGGGTTCAAGGGGGTCAACTTTATACAGGCGTGTTTTAGTGATGTGTTTCGCCAATTTTTGGAGCTTTGAAGAAATGAAATCACACTGTTTAGCACAAATGTTTGATTGGGCTCTTAATAGGTTGTTCCAAGCACATCTGGTACCAGCGGAAACATTACAGTGACAGTATATGGTCAGGAGCTTGGTTCACGGTTTGAGGAGGTAGACACTATCACACTTGCCGGTGTTCCGTGTCGACCACAACTGCAGGATTTCACTCCATCAGAAAAGTAAGTATATTATATCTTTCAGTGGTTAATCAGGAGGGATGGAGGGTTCTTTCAAACCCCTGCCCCTTTGTGTCCAAATCATTGTATTATGATGTGGACTTTAATCTTTTCCTGCAAACAAATACTGATACTTCCACGCAGAGCTGACACCGACCCGCACACGAGTAACTGGTAACCCGCTTAGAGGTTCTAAGCCTGCCCAGGCAAAGCGGTGTGAGTCGGACTGTCCATGCTTATAAACCCTATAGGTTTTATTGGGCGGCTTGAGATTTCATTTCATCTCAATGTTGGGTAAAAATCCCACAAAATTGGAAACAACGTCTCCAAAATGACATTTACTGTGTTAACGGGGACGTTAAACCTCAAAACAAAAACTGATACCTATGCAAACAGTGTAAATCCAGATGAGAGCTCATTATACCTTGGCCATACAAAATAAGTCAGGGGCTATACAAAAAATTATAGTTTTGGTCTTTCCATCCTTTCGTTAGTTTGTTCGTTCCTTTATCCATCTGTCTCTCCATTTGTCAATTTTTGCATCAAAGTTTTGTGTTTGTTTCCATGGTTTTTCATCAGCCATGGGTCAAAACTACAAAAGAGCTGGTTCCCCATAGTTGTATTGTAACTAAAAGAGCAGAATCCTGGCAAGCCCATTTTTAAGTAACATAATTCTAGAGAAGCCTAATATTAGAAAGCAATTTTGAAAGATATTGAAAGCTATTAACCCTTATCCTGCTGAATATTCAGTTTAGCCACACCCATTTCTAACTTTGTACCAATCAGATTACTTGATGCAATTTATTCTTACAAATCCATAAACTGAATATCAAACAGTGTAGATCCTGATCAGATGGCTTCTTCAGAAGCCATCGGATCTGGATCTACACTGTTTCCAAAGATAGTTGTCGTGAACAGCAGGATAAGAATTAATTTTGGAAACTAATATCTCATGACCAGATGGACATCACGATATATCAGGCATCAACTATTTCTGTTAAAGGTGCATTATTGAGCTATCTGGAAAAAATGCTTCCAAAAATATAATACATATAGCCGGTATTTTTCTTTAAAACAATACAAATGAATGCATTTTATGCAAAATTGAGATGACAGTTAAACGAGTTTGAGAGGGATTCCGTAACTAGGTTTCGAACACTAGTTAGATCTATTTTTAGTTCGTGACAAAAATAGAATCCCCATATGTGACGTTATGCGACGTTCATTTTTTTACCTTGTTTGCTTGGGCCATGCCTGAATGGGACAAAAATATGACACTGAATACCATGCCATAAGTAACGACACTCAGAGACGATACTGTCGCCATGTATGTGTAAAGTGACAGATTTATTTTTAGAACAGAAATTCCGAACACATGTTCAGAGCGAAGGGTAAACACGAATGAAAACGACCATTTTCACGAACTTCTGAAGCTGTATTTGGCTCCAAAAGTGTACACATGACAAGGGAGTATGCATTGAAGATAAAAACCAGAAAAAAAATGAGACTCGGTAGCTCAATAATGCACCTTTAAAACAAATGGAAGAACCTCTATTTATAGATTATATAATAAATAGAGGATCTTACATGAGTGCTCATGTATTATTGAATTTATTAAACGAGTTGAGGAAAAGGGATAAAATGCGAGGCTTTGCCGAGCATTTTATCCCTTTTCCTCAACGAGTTTAATAAATTCAATAATACATGAGCACGAATGCAAGATTCTATTTGTCATATGATATTTAAAACGCATTTTATTCACGATTGTTTACAAAAATGTCTATATTCCGCCGTTAGTAAACGCGACGTCGTTAAGGACGTCGTACATGTAACGTTACGGGACGTATCTAGCTAATTTGCATAAATAATCCACTAGTTGATTATCGAAAATATTACATGGCGTTATTACACTCTCAGACGCGACGTCATATGATAAAGTGCATTATTTCATATTTACAAATATGACCTGTTTCAGAAGGAAACTAAGGATATTTCCTTCATTTCTGCTACAAACATAAATTGTTGGTGCTCCGTAGAACCCCCCTCAGCAAGACAGAGAACCACCTTAGTCAGGCGGTTCTAACAAGTATCAATATATAATCTTTGTTTTTGAGCAAAATTACAGAAAATGTTCACCCATGCAAGCCCCTCTTTTTGATGTACAATTTGGGGTTTACTGGGGTGTTTATTGCAAAGACGTGTTAACCAATTGTTGGAGGGAAACCCCTGAAAGGTTATATTGGCACCAGTGCAGGCCCACGGCGTCTGATCAGGGCATGCACTTTTTGCTAATAGAATTTTCCATAAAAAAAAGAATAAGAACAAAAATAGACCTACCACCTCTTATATGACAAATGACTTGTCCAACATAGCAATGGAAGAGTCCACTTGTATACAATGGGTTCTAGCCCCTGCCCATCGGGGCTTGAAGAAATAGATGGGCTTCATGATGCTTTCAAGCAGAGCTGAAACCGACCCACACACGGGTACTGGTAAACCGCTTAGAGAATCTAAGCCTGCCTAGGCAATGCGGTGCGAGTCGGCCCGTCCATGCTTATAAACCCTATTGGTTTCATTGGGTGGCAGGGCTTGAGATGTCATTTCATCTCAATGTCGGGTAAAATTCCCACAAAATTGGAAGCAATGTCTCCAAAATGACCTTTACAGTGCTGACGGGGACGTTAAACCTCAAATTTAACAAACAAACAGGCAAACAAACACAATGGGTTAAAATGATGATTTGTGATTTTACAGGGTAACCTGTGTAGCTGGAGCATCAGCTGAGTCAGTTGGGAACGTTTCTGTAGTGGTAAATAACCAGAGATCATCAGGTAGTGTCACGTTTTCTTATAAGGTAAGCATTAGTTGTGTCATTTAGAATTGAAAGATTTTCTTTTAGACACCATTTGCAGGGAAGGGATACCCCTTACAGATTTTCTGCCATTGTTATTCCATGACCAAATTGGTTTTGGGGATCATTATGAAAACACGCCTACACAAATACATTATAAACTTTACCCCCAAGAAAACGAAAATTCTTATTTCTATATATTAGAGCAGAAATAAGACAAATAAGGTTTACCCCTGTAAACCCCAGTTTTACAATATAAAAATGGAGTTCCAGGGGGTCAAAATAATACAGGCGTGTTTTCGTGATGAAGTGAGCAGCCTTGTATCAGTCTATTTGTCTGTAGATGTAAGCTGTCTGCTACTAAGAGAATTCACATTCCTTTTTTGTCTTTTAGAACTTCCAGAGGCTTTAACTTCATTTGTCAGGGGCCAGTTTTTCAAAACTGATCATGTCATTGTTAGTTAACATACTGTTCAAAATCCGATCATTACTATGGCAAATAAACTAGTATTTTTACAGAAGAAAATGTGAGCAGCTGCTCACATTCTTTCAGCAAAAATTATATGCAAAAGCTGCTCACAAATTTCTTCAGCAAAAAGTATATTGTACTCGCTAGAACAGTTAACAATTTGACCACTATCGAGCTCATTAAGCTAATAATAAGGCTTTGAACAACTGGAAGAAGGTGACATCAAGGGTTGTACTATTAGGCAAAGCACATTAACCCTTAAGATGCTGGGGAAAACTAGATCTGAAAATGTCGTCTACTTATGTCGTCTGCTGAATCTTCTTGCAAATGTTTTAGAAATATTTTGTCATACAGGCAAACACTGTGGACCCAGATTAGGCTGCTCCTATAGGAGGTGCCTGATCTGGGTCCACACTGTTTGCAAAAATGAAACTTAAAGTAAAATTAGGTATTTAAAGTAACCAGCAGATGACAAAGCAGACGACAGTTGTCGTGATGGTCTTTTTATGGGTTAAACTTCTAGAATTACATTTTGTTACCAAATACACCACAACCCCGTTATAACATGGTTCATTATAACACGGTATTGGATATAACAGGGATTCAAGATGGATCCCAAAAATGTATAGATTATAAAGAAAAATGACCATAAATGGTCATTTTTCTATATAATCTATACTTTTTTGTTTGGATATAACACGGTTGTTTAACTAACACAGTTTCTGTTTTGGAGCCCATTAATAATGTTATAAAGAGGTTGTGGTGTATTTAATGATCCTAAGTATTGAGACAGACATGGCTAAGCAAACAGTGTAGACCCTGATCCGTCTGTCCTGAAAAACCGACAGAGTTTCTGTTTTGGAGCCCATCAATAGTGTTATAAAGAGATTGTGGTGTACTGAAATGATCCTAAGTATTGAGACAGACATGGCTAAGCAAACAGTGCAGACCCTGATCAGACTGTTCCTGAAAAAACAGTGCAGACCCTGATCAGACTGCTCCTGAAAGAACAGTCTGATCAGTGCCTACACTGTTTGTTATTCTGTATTCACTGTTTCGGACTCATTCCTGGACCATGAAACAAATTCATATAAAATTTAGGAGAATTTCAGCAAGTTCTTATAGTGTCCAAATGTTTAGGAATTTTACAGTATGTTGTATGTGAATTGTATCCTTAAAAACCTCTCTATACAGGGAAAACAGAAATTTACATGGGTATTAGCTTATTTTTCAGGACATACAATATGAGTACTCCTTGAGGTTCCACTGAGCACTCATTTTTGGCATTTCAGTCAAAAATATGAAAACTATATAGCCAAGCAAATAAATATTGCACATAAAGAAGGGAGTGCCCATTTCTGAAGAACAGAAGAAACCATTAATAATTGTAAAAAGAGTTACAAGTAAAACACGTAAAAATGTATAAAGATGACCATTTATGGGCAAGTGGTCATTGTTTAGTGTAATCAGAATATTTTTGGATCCGTCTCTAATTTACTTTAAAATTTTGAGTTGATATCCAAAATCATATCATATTGAATAGTGGTATAAAGAAGGGGTTGTGTACATAGGACTGATCACATTATGATAAGACACCTATGTGACATAGTGCATTTTTTTCACATCTCCAAAATGGCTACTTTTCCATTTGTTATTTATTTATACTGCAAACATAGGTTGAGGGTCCTCGTTAGAACTGCCCCATTGAGGCGGTTCTAAGGAGTTTGTTTGTTTTGTTTGTTTGATTTAATCACTGTATAGGTCATTTTGGAGACGTTGTTTCCAATTTTGTGGGACTTTTACCCGATATTGAGATGGAATGACATCCCAAGACCTGTCACCCAATGAAACTAATAGGATTTATAAGCATGGGCTTTGCCTGGGCAGGCTTAGAACCTCTAAGCGGTTTACCAATTTTCGAAGGAATTATTTTCAGTAACTTAATATGCTGTTTTATTTAATGACCGGTATGAAAATCGCTTTAGTTTTGACGGTATCATTACCTTATTAACCCAAATGAGTATCACAAATACATTTAAAATATCAATATCACCCCTTAGGTTACACTCTGCTTCTTCTGTACGGATTCCCTATTCTATTAAGAACTTTAATACTATGTTGCCCTCGGTATTGGTTAGACCCTTAAATTTATCTTCTGTAACTTCAGTTAATCTCAATGGTGCAGGCAATACCAATGTTTTTGGGAGTAGTCTTCGTATAAGACTATCTCCTCTCAAATCGCCCATCCTTCGAAAACATACTAATCCGTGGAAAAGAAGTGGAATGTATCCTAGTATTTGTAAGTGCAATGCCAAGAGGTGCAGATGTTGTTCGCATTTAAGCACTGCGTCTACCGTTAGTTCATCTGTAAACGGTAGACGCTTCTCTGTAGTTAACATGTCTGATTTGACATGACAGTCTACAGATTTAATTTATCTAATTACATGACGTGCTGCAAACTGTAATATGCAGTACGTCGGTCAAACTAATCGCATGCTTAAAACTAGATTGAACGAACATTATCGTAGAATGCGTACGCCTAAGAAAACTGACACTTTCTTGTACCGTCACTTTCGACGTACAGGTCATTCTGTAAATAACATTGTTATACAACCAGTGGAAAAACTTTATTACGATGCAAATTCTACATCTAGATTCAAAACTATAAAAAGACATGAGGCTGAACTGAAATGGATTAAATGTTTACAGACCCCTTTTCCACTGGGATTTGATGACAACATTTATCATGAGGGAAATATTTCTAGAATGCCGGACTTTGATATTTTCTCGCTCCTGGAATGTCGAAAACGCAGAACTAGATCTCACGGCACCAGGAAAAATGGTAACTTTAAACGTAAACTACGTGCGTTTAAACGAAACCATACTAGACTTAAGTGACTGTCTTTTATATTATTAAATCATGGACGCCACTATATGCTTTCATTTTTAAGTTCATTACCCGTTTCTGTTTCACGTCTTCTGGACACCGAGGCGAATAAATTCTATGATAGTTCTAATCAGTTATTTGATGCGGCTCTCTTAACTATAGGCTATACTCAGCATACTCTCCGTCCTTACATTGATTCTGAAATTAATCATAAACGCCATTTCTTCAAAATATCCTTCATAAGTAAGGGTATGGATTTTATAGATTTGCCCAGTTTCTTCCGCGAGAGCTCTGTGCTTTCTTCAATTCCTGCTTATTTTCAAAATACTGAAACACCTATAATTTGCTATAAATATAACAAACCTGTTAGATCTATCATTTTAATTTTAATAAACTTGTTTCAGATCTTGATATTGATACTAATACTCCTGATTCATGTGATTGTAAAAAAATCAGTGTATTGCTATCCTGCTGCTGGTCATGTAATTACTGGCAATTTGAAAATTATTCCTGATTCTAGGATAAGGAAGATAATTTCTAAAGGACCGAAATATCGGTTTCCTTCGAAAATTGATTTCAGTAAATGTAGAGATGAAATCGCTGCTTCCTTGAATGAATTCGGTAATCGATGGTGTAAGCGAGAGTATGTTGAGCATAAAGCCCTTAAGGACTGGAAACTAAGCATTTTAAAACTAGTGAATAAACGCATTCTTTCTATTCTCAAAATACTAACTTATTACCTCCTAAGCCTAAGACGTCTTTACGTCATCTTAAGCTAGGTATTCAAGAATTTCATAAGAAGTTTGTTTTGGCCCCTGCAGACAAGGCCGCTAACAATGTCGTCGTTGTGTGACGGCTCCACTATGTAGACAAGCTTAAGCAGGAGCTTGGTGGTCCTAAGGCCTATGAACTTCAGCCTTTAGCTGAAGAGAGAGTTATAGTAGATAAACATATTTGTCATTCAGCCACCAAGTTTGCTGTGTGTGTTACCGAAGGCCAAGACAAGCTTCCTACGCTATACTGGCTACCAAAACTTCATAAAAGACCTTACAAAGCACGGTTTATTGCAAATTCTAGCTCTTGCACTACCACTGAACTTTCTAAATTATTAACTCCCTGTCTTACTGCTATTAAAACGCATGTGATTAAATATTGTGATAAAGTCTTTGAGAGATCAGGAAGAAATCTGTTTTGGTCTATAAAAAATTCGAATGATATCGATTCCTGATCATTGCCTTCACTTCTATGTTACCTCCTTAAGGTTTTGACAAGCTTCCTACGCTATACTGGTTACCAAAACTTCATAAAAAAACTTACAAAGCACGGTTTATTGCAAATTCTAGCTCTTGCACTAGCACTGAACTTTCTTAATTATGAACTTCCTGACTTACTGCTATTAAAAGGCATGTAATTAAATATTGTGATAAAGTCTTTGTAAGATAAGGAAGAAATCTGTTTTGGTCTATAAAAAAGTCGAATGAGGTTTTAAATAAATTGAAATCCAGACATTTTCGTGCTTCAAGTCTGTCTACTTACGATTTTTCCACTCTTTCATTACACTTCCTCATAAACTTATAAAAAAAAAGCTTAATGATTTAATTGAATGGGCTTTTCACAGAGAAGATTCTCTCTATCTTGCATGTAATGTCAGAAATGCATTTTTCACTTCTAAAGAGCATAAGAATGATACACTTTGGTCATGTCAGAAAGTGTGTGATGCCCTCACCTTTCTACTTGACAACATTTATATTAGATTCGGTACTAAGTTATTTAGACAAATTGTGGGTATTCCGATGGGTACGAATTGCGCACCTCTTGTGGCTGATCTGTTCTTGTGTTGTTATGAAAGAGACTTTATGTTGTCGCTTTCCATTGATAACCAATCTGAAATTATTGAAGCTTTTAGCTCCACTTCTAGATATTTAGATGATTTATTAAATATTGATAATACCTATTTCGATGGTTTGATCAGTCAGATTTACTCCCCAGAACTTCAATTAAATAAAGCAAATTCTTCTGATACCGAGGCCCCGTTTTTGGATTTACATCTATCTATTGTAGATGGGTTTGTTTCGTGCAAAATTTATGATAAACGCGATGACTTTGATTTTGAGATTGTAAATTTTCCTTTTTTGGATGGTGATGTTCCTCGTGCGCCATCATGTGGCGTTTATATTTCGCAATTAATTCGATTTGCTAGAGTGTGTAGTCATGTAACTGACTTCAACACTCGTAATAAATTATTAACTGCTAAACTCCTCAATCAGGGTTATCGGTACCATAAACTACGCAAAGCATTTTCAAAATTTTATAGACGCCATTCTGATTTAATTTCAAAATTCAATATTGGACTTAAATCTCTTCTGCAACAAGGTCTATCGGAACCCGAATTTTATGGTGACTTAGTATAAAAATTCAGAAAAATATATAACCGCAATGATTTCAGCACCCAATTTCGTAAAATCATTCTTCGATATAAAAAGATTGGGTACAACATGGATGTTATACGACAGACTGCATGCATGGTAGTTAACCCAATCACGGTTGGCAACTTTGCTTCCCTCTTTTATTGCACGCCGTAATTTCGTAAAATCATTCTCCGATATAAAAAGATTGGGTTCAACATGGATGTTATACGACAGACTGCATGCATGGTAGTTAACCCAATCACGGTTGGCAACTTTGCTTCCCTCTTTTATTGCACGCCGGTGGGTCAGGCCTCAGATTCTATGACGGCTCCAACGTAAAGGCTTATTGAGAATTACAGAGATCTAATTCTTGGTAATGTTGGTTGGTGCCTGATGCTCTGTCTCTGGTCGGGCCCATCGGAGTCTAACTGTTGGTTTTCTTTTGCTCCAGCATTTCAGTGGTTTCTTGCTGTCGAGTCCTCACCGTTGTCTCACCTCTGTGGTTCTTTGTTTTTTTTGTGTTCACGGAGATGTTACACTGATGAGTTAGGAGGCCTTCATGCGGACTGAACAAATTATTTGTCTAAATCGCGACGGAAGTAAGGGCGAGGATTGTGGCCACGTAAAATCGATTTAAGCCCCCCCCCCCCCCCAGTGGAAATCTTTCCACTGACCGTTCCAAGGCGGTTCTTCTGTGGCGATTTATTTATGTTGTTGTTTGTTACTTACTGTGTGTATCACTTGTGTCTTTTAATTTTGGATGGCCATATGGCCAATTTGTGGGAAAGTAACTGTCCTTATGGCCTTCCTTTGTTTAGGTTTCCATTATGGTCTGATCGCTTTATGTTTGTATTTCTTTCCCTTTGGTGTCTTTGGTGGGTGGAGTAAGTTAATTGTATCGATTCCTGATCTTTGTTTTACTTCTACTTACCAGTACTGATGTGTCGGTTTCAGCTCTGCGTGGAACCATATATCATGCAGCCCATCTAGTACCCACAACCTAAGCAGTAATAAGAAAAATAATTTATACCCCCTGGTGGATGATTCGTTCGTCCCCGAGGGTATCATCAGCTCAGTATCAGTTCCTTAGTGCTGAGGTTGATACTGCGGTGTTGACGTCAGTGCTCAAGTACTGATTTAAATAACTATATTATATCTTAAATTTTTGCAGCATAAAATTCTAATTGTTCTAAAACTAAGACTGACTTGTCAGGTGAGACATGTATCTTAGCGGATTTGGTTTACACTTTTTGTTATATTTTAAATTTTGCAAGTCTCGCTACTTTGGACATCTCCTTCCTAATGCCCGGGACTTCTGTGGAGTGTGGGCCATGTTTGCTGATGTTAGCTCGGTGGGGGACCCTATAAAAAGTAGAAGTAAAACAAAGATCAGGAATTGATACAATTAACTTACACCATCCATAAAAGACACCAAAGGGAAAGAAATACAAACATTAAGCGACCAGACCATAATGGAAACCTAAACAAAGGAAGGCCATATGGACAGTTACTTTCCCACAAAATGGCCATATGGCCATCCAAAATTAAAAGACACAAGTAATACACACAGTAAGTAACACACAACAACATAAATAAATCGCCACAGAAGAGCCGCCTTGGAACGGTCAGCGGAAGATTCCCACCGGGGGGCTCAAATCGATTTTACGTGGCCACAATCCTCGCCCTTACTTCCGTCGCGATTTAGACAAAAAAATTCTGTTCAGTCCGCATGAAGGCCTCCTAACTCACCAGCGCAACACCCCCGCGAACACAGAAACCAAAGAACCACAGAGGCGAGACAACGGCGAGGACTCGACAGCAAGAAACCACCGAAATGCTGGAGCAAAAGAAAACCAACAGTTAGACTCCGACGAGCCCGACCAGAGACAGAGCACCAGGCACCAACCAACACTATCTCTTTAATCCCCAACAAGCCCCTACGTTGGAGCCGTCATAGAATCTGAGGCCTGACCCACCGGCGCGCAACCAAAGAGGGAAGCAAAGCCGCCAACCGCGACCGGGCCAACTACCATGCATGCAGTCTGTCGTATAATATCCATGTTGCACCCAATCTTTTTATATCGAAGAATGATTTTACGAAACCGGGCGCCGAAGCCATTGCGGCCATATACCTCTCCGAATTTATATACTAAGTCACCATAAAATTCGGGCTCCGATAGACCTTGTTGCAGAAGAGATTTAAGTCCAATATTGAATTTTGAAATTAAATCAGAATGGCGTCTATAAAATTTTGAAAAGGCTTTGCGTAGTTTATGGTACCGATAACCCTGATTAAGGAGTTTAGCCGTTAATAATTTATTACGAGTGTTGAAGTCAGTTACATGACTACACACTCTAGCAAATCGAATTAATTGCGAAATATAAACGCCATAGGATGGCGCACGAGGAACATCACCATCCAAAAAAGGAAAATTTACAATCTCAAAATCAAAGTCATCGCGTTTATCATAAATTTTGCACGAAACAAATCCATCTACAATAGATAGATGTAAATCCAAAAACGGGGCCTCGGTATCAGAAGAATTTGCTTTATTTAACTGAAGTTCTAGGGGGTAAATCTGACTGATCAAACCATCAAAATAGGTATTATCAATATTTAATAAATCATCTAAATATCTAGAAGTAGAGCTAAAAGCTTCAATAATTTCAGATTGGTTATCAATGGAAAGCGACAAAATGAAGTCTCTTTCATAACAATACAAGAACAGATCAGCCACAAGAGGTGCGCAATTAGTACCCATCGGAATACCCACAATTTGTCTAAATAACTTAGTACCGAATCTAATATAAATATTGTCAAGTAGAAAGGTGAGGGCATCACAAACTTTCTGACATGACCAAAGTGTATAATTCTTATGCTCTTTAGAAGTGAAAAATACATTTCTGACATTACATGAACTATAAGTCCGCGGGTAGGCTCTCTTGCCTGATGCCTCCAGCTGACCTGTCTCATAGGCGACGTTGGTCGGTGTGTGCTCGGAGGGGGATGTGCTGTGTTTGCCGGGTCTTGTCCATCATCCGTTTCGGTTTCAAAACTTTGAGGTTGAGACACACTGATGAAGATTAAATATCAGAAAGGCCTTTGTTTCACTAAATTAGGTATAGTTACGCCTTAATTTTCTCTATATAAAGGGGTGTTTAGAGGGGTCTTCATTTCACGGACTTATTAACGTGATGTGTGACAAGGAATATAAGAATCTAACATGGGTGTGAGGGATGCATAGAAAAGAAAATCTGTCCCTAAGGATGTGATACTGGTTGGCATTATACGCCTAAGTCCCTTTTATGGGTGGGTAAAGACACACATGAAAACTGAGTTATTAAGATCTCAAGATTATCACATTTTTTTAAACCCTTCTCTTGCTGAATATTCATTTAAGCCACACCCATTTCTGTCTATCAACCAATCAAATTACTTGATGTAATTGATTGCTACAAATTCATAAACTGAATGCCAAACAGTGTAGATCCTGATCAGATGGCTTCTTCAGAAGCCATCTGATGTGGATCTACACTGTTTGCAAAGATAGGGGTTGTCGTGAACAGCAAGATAAGGGTTAATTATTTGGCATCTGAACAGGGACTACAATGTTTGCTAATAGAATTGTCTGTCAAAATTGAAATAAAAATGAAAAAACTATTCACTACAGCCCGTAAATGACAAACTGACTTGTCCTACATCTAACAGTGGAAGGTTTCGATTAGTGTCAAAAAGGTTAAGAAGCTTTGGGGTGAGGATTGTTCATTCAGTGCCCAGTACTGATCAGACTTTATGATGTGGAGTCTGGTAAGAGTCTTCCATGCCCAAGCATGTCTGAAGATCCATTTTCACTTGACATGACTCTGTTAATTACAGATGCCCCAGATAACGAAAGTAGTCCCAGATAAAGGACCGAAGGCAGGTGGAACAAGGCTCACTGTAACTGGAAATGATCTTGGTATTGGAACAAGAAAATTCAGTGCTTTTGTTACATTCCAGCCGGAAATGCAAAAGGAAAAAGAATGCATTAATGCCAAGATTGAACCCAGTGTACTCGTGGGAGTTGAAACTAGGTATGTTTTCTCTACAGTACTCATGCATTATTGAATTTATTGACCCTTTTTGTACCAAATGGAAGCTTCCACCTTAAATATAGCATGAGTCCATTTCAAAATTTAGGGGTGTCGGGTTGTGTTTTCTTCAAAAACTATTCGGAAAACAGCTGAACTGTTTGCAAACAGTGTAGGCCCTGATTAGACGCCGCCTTCTGATCTGGGCCTGCACTGTTTGCCAGGGTACTCCTGCAGGGGTTTCTGGTACTGAATAGGTTAAAGGGATAAAGTGCGAGGCTCGGCCAAGCATTTTATGCCTTTTCCTCATGCAACAATACAGGAGCTCAAATGCAAGATTCTATTTATCATATGACATTTAGAACGCATTCTATCACCATTGTTCTACAATTATGTCAATATTCCACCATTGTAAATGTGATATCGTTAAGGACATCGTACATGTAACCTTACGCGGCATATCTATCTAATTTGCATGTTTAATCCACTAGTGGATTACCGAATGTATTGCATGGCGTTATTACATTCTCAAACGCGACATCATATGCTAAATGTACTTTTTACTTTTCTGCATTGAATGGTCTAATGTTCACAATATTTGACATTACCATAATGATCCTTGATATTGAGACAGACAGACCTAAGCAAACAGTGCAGAGTTAGAAGCAGTCTAATCAGGGCCTCTACTGTTTGCAGACCCAGATCAGGGTAAATGATAAAGGAGCAGTCTGATCCAGACTCCACTGTTTGCCATTACATTTGTTTTTTCTTGGACACCTTGCTGGATCATGAAACAGTTGAAGTTTTAGGAGAATAACAGCAAGTCCTTAAGGTGTATGATTTTTTTAGGATTTAAATAGTATTATTGTAGTTTTATAAGTTCAAACCTTTTTGAAGTTTATTTCTGGCAACTCAGTTGGATGTTCATCTGACAGGGAATGAAGAGCTCCACTAGATTTGGCTACATTCTACATGGGGATTGATCATGAAATATATTCTATGGTCCCTCTTTCCCTGCCACTGATTCAGTTGTACGATTGGCAAAAGAATGTGCACTGTAGTGTTAGACACTAAAGCATGTGCCTGCCCAGAACAGTGTGTGGTTAAATGAAAGGCAGTGGCTAGACGACCGGATCCGGTATTCTAGCCTCTGAGTCTAGAACGCCGGACCCGGCATTCTAGACCTAGCGGCTAGAAGACCGGGTCCGGTCATCTAGCCATCCTCCCTTTGCCAGGCTAGAATGTCGGCAATAGAATATTTGATAGGCCTATTTGATAACTATAATACACAAGGTAGCCTAAAATTAATTAGAAAGGAACATTTACCTGTTATGAATTATCCGCCATTTTGAAGCTACGACAGATTGATTGTGTTTTAAGTATATCTACAACTGCAATATCATGAATAACGGTGAACAATCCAGCATACGAGACGCATTGCTCTATATGTCCGACCAGTGAAGAAAAATCTCTAATTAGAGAAAAAAGTCCTTTTTAGGACTACAAATCAAACCAGAAAGAACCCTTTATTATGTCATAAATAAATAACCAAACAAATAATTAAAATAAAGTTTATTTTCTCAATGAGTTCGACCCGTCATGCTAGCCCATAAAAGGTAAAATTCATACTGGTGACAAACCTTATGTTTTATAGTAAAATCTTCGCTTGACAGTGTTGATATTACTATAAAGACAAGTTTCCAGTTTAAATTTTATCTTCCATAGTTTCCAGCCAGCACCAACGAGGAGGTACGACAAGGTCTTGCTGAAAAGGTACTAAGAGAAAGACTCCCAAAGTTCCTTATCAACCATTTACCGGCCATATTTTTTTCCTGTTTTTTTTTTTCGATATCTTTTTTTTCATGTTTTTTTTTTACTTTTTTCTTTTTATCTTTTATCATTTCATTTGTGTTTTTTTTCTGTTTTTGTTTGTTTTTTATGTTTTTTTTTTATTTTTTTCCGTATCATTTTTTATATATATATAATTATTTAACTTCATAAAAACCAATACATAAGTCATAAGTGTCCGTCCCGCATTGAATAGTCGTTACATCTGGCCGTTACATTTAGAAAATTGCATTTGCAGATAAACATAAAACGAAAGAATTCTCCCCCTTCCATAATGGTGGAAAAGGTTTGTCCGGTTCTTCATATGTATTTGTTTTCTGTTTTAGGTCGATTATAACTACCAAATATTATATTCCAGGCATTCTAGCCTTCCGTAATGGACTTGTCTAGATTATAACTGCCAAATATTATATTCCCGGCATTCTAGCCTTTCGTAATGGACTTGTCTAGAATACCGGACCCGGTCTTTTAGTCTCAGAGTCTAGAATGCCGGGTCCGGCGTTCTAGACTCAGAGGCTAGAATACCGGATCCGGTCGTCTAGCCACTGCCTAAATGAAATGACTGGCTTTATATGTCTTAATAGTTTGACTGCTCCATTAAATATAACCAACTTGCCATCATCAATCCTTGTTCAAGCAAAAGAATGAAAAACTCCCCTGTTATTCCAGAAGGGGATTGTAACAGATTGATCTTTTAGGAAGAGCTCCTCAGGGGCAATTACTTTGGTTTAAGAGAAGAAGACTTCATCGGGAATAAAGTTTGGTTTATGGGAAGACTCACTTTTCGGAAGAGTTCCTCAGGAATAAAGTTCGGTTTAAGCGAAGATCCAGTTTTGGGAAGAGTTCCTGAGGTTTGATTTAAGAGAAGACCCATCTGTAGAAAGAGTTTGGTTTGAGAGGAGACCAATTTTAGGAAGAGTTCCTCAGGAACAAATTCTTTGGTTTAAGAGAAGCCACACTTTTAGGAAGAGAACAGTACCTAATTGGTTAACCATTATCCTGCTGAATAACTTTGTTAAGCCACACCCATTTCTGACTATCAGTCAATCAAATAACTTGATACAGAGTATTCATTCAATTTATTACATAACAAACAGTGTAGATCCTGATAAGATGGCTTGTTTAGAAGCTATCTGATCAAGATCTAAACTGATTGCAAAGGCAGGGTCTGTCATGTTCAGCAGTATAAGGGTTAATTATAACTTTGTTTGTCTGAAATGTTACATTTAAAAGCCAGCTTCAAGTGAAAAAGAAATAGAGGATATTTGCTTTTTTCAGTGTAAGATTGATTTTTATTTCACTGCATGAACACCAAAAGACGTATTTTCATGAGTGGCGAAAAAAACAAAACAAAAACAACGACAAAAAAAAAAACAAAAAAAAAAAAACATCAATTTCTCTTTTTCTTATATGCTTTAACTGCAATTATCAATGCAATTTTAAAGCATCATCCCTCTCGCATGTAACAAACATTTCCCATGGTGATTTCGCATCGGTTTAGAGGTATTCAGCATGTTAAATGGGTATGACATCAGGTGAAAACTGACAGTTTGCATCTGGAAAAGAGCTTAGAATGTTATTCCATCAAATGGTTCATTTAAAAATAGTATTCAAATAATGTCTGCAGTTTGAAAGCCTCTTGACCCTTAATCACCAAGGTTCTGAATTAGACTCCCTTTCGTCACTGAGTTTCTGAAGTGGACTCCTTTTCATCACTGAGTTTCTGAAGTGGACTCCCTTTCATCACGGTGTTTCTGAAGAGGACTCCCTTTCATGACTGAGTTTCTGAAGTGGACTCCTTTTGATCACTGAGTTTCTGAAGTGGACTCCTTTTGATCACTGAGTTTCTGAAGCTGGCTCAATTTCATCACAGAGTTTCTGAAGTGGACTCCTTTTCATCACAGCGTTTCTGAAGTGGACTCCCTTTCATCACGGTGTTTCTGAAGAGGACTCCCTTTTATCACTGAGTTTCTGAGGTCGACTCACATTCATCAGTGAGTTTCTGAAGCAGACTTCCTTTCATCACTGATTTTCTGAAGTGGACTCCCTTTTATCAAAAAGATTCTGAAGTTGGCTCCCTTGCATCACTGAGTTTATGAAGTGGACTCCCTTTCATCAATGAGTTTCTGAAGAGAACTCCCTTTCATCACTGAGTTTCTGATGTGGAATCCCTTTCATCACTGTGTTTCTGAAGAGGACTCACTTTCATTACTGAGTTTCAAAAGTGGACTTCCGTTCATCACTGAGTTTCTGAAGTGGACTTCCGTTCATCACTGAGTTTCTGAAGTGGACTCCCTTTCATCACTTAGTTTCGGAAATGGACTCATCACAGGGTTTCTGTGAGTTGACTCCCTTTCATCACTCGATTTCTCAAGTGGACACCCTTTCACCCCTGAGATTCTGAAGTGGACTCCCTTTCATCACTGAGTTTCTGAAAAGGACAACCTTTCATCACTGAGTTTCTGAAGCGGACTCCCATTCATCACTGAGTTTCTGAAGTGAACTCCATTTCATCACTGAGTTTCTGAAGCAGACTGCCTTTAATCACTGAGCTTCTGAAGTGGACTCCCTATGATCACTGAGTTGATTCCCTTTTTCTCTCAATTTCTTAAGGGGACTCCCTTTCATCACTGAGTTTCTGAAACGGATACCCTTTCATCACTGTGTTTCTAAACTTGACCCTCTTTCATCACTGAGTTTCTGAAGCAGATATCCTTTCATCACGGAGTTTCTGAAGCGGACACCCTTTCATCAATGAGTTACTGAAGCAGCTTCCCTTTTTCACTGAGTTTCTGAAGTGGACTCCCTTTCATCACTGAGTTGATTCCCTTTTTCACCGAGTTTCTGAAGGGGACTCCCTTTCATCACAAAGTTTCTGAAGCCAACACTCTTTCATGACTGAGTTTCTGAAGCTGACTCCCTTTAATCACTGAGTTTCTGAAGCAGACTATCTTTCATCACTGAGTTTCTGAAGTGGGACTCCCTTTTATCGCTGAGTTTCTGAAGCGGACTCCCTTTCATCGCTGAGTTTCTGAAGTGGACTCCCTTTCATCACTGTATTCTGAAGAGGACACCCTTTCATCACTGAGTTTCTGAAGTGGACTTACGTTCATCACTGAGTTTCTGAAGTGGACTCCCTTTTATCACTCAGTTTCGGATGTGGACTCCTTTTCATCACTGGGTTTCTGAAATGGACAAACGTTCAGCATTGAGTTTCTGAAGTGGACTCCCTTTCATCACTGAATTTCGGAAGTGGACTCCTTTTCATCACAGTATTTCTGAAGTGGACTCCCTTTCATCACTGAGATATTGAAGCGGACACCCTTTAATCACTCAGTTTCTAAAGCAAACTCCCTTTCATCACTGAGTTTCTGAAGCAGATACCCTTTCATCACTGAATTTCTGAAGCGGACACCCTTTCATCACCGAGTTACTGAAGCGGACACCCTTACATCACTCAGTTTCTAAAGCGGCCTCCCTTTCATCACTGATTCTGAAGAAGATACCCTTCTATCACTGAGTTTCTGAAGCGGACACCCTTTCATCGCTGAGTTTCTGAAGCAGACTCCCTTTTTCACTGAGTTTCTGAAGAAGATACCCTTTCATCACTGAGTTTCTGAAGCGGACACCCTTTCATCACTGAGATTCTGGAGCAGACTCCCTTTTTCACTGAGTTTCTGAAGTGGACTCCCTTTCATAACTGAGTTCATTGATTTTTTCACTGAGTTTCTGAAAGGGACTCCCTTTCATCACAGAGTGTCTGAAGCGGACACCCTTTCATCACTGAGTTTCTGAAGCAGGCTCCCTTTTATCACTGAGTTTCTGAAGTGGAACTCCCTTTTATCACTGAGTTTCTGAAGTGGAACTCCCTTTTTTATCACTGAGTTTCTGAAGAGGACTCTCTTTCATCACTGAGTTTCTGAAGTGGACTCTACTTCATCACTGAGTTTCTGAAGTGGACTCCCTTTCATCACTGAGTTTCTGAAGTGGGCTCAATTCCATCACTGAGTTTCTGAAGTGGACTCCTTTTCATCACTGAGGTTCAGACACCGACACCGTTTCATCACTGAGTTTCGGGAGTGGACTCCCTTTCATCACTGAGTTTCTGAAGCGGACTCCCTTTCGTCACTTAGTTTCTGAAACAGACTCCCTTCCATCACTGAGTTTCAGAAACAGACTCCCTTCCATCACTGAGTTTCTGAAGCAGACTGCCTTTCATTAATGTCTTTCTGAATCAGACTTCCTTCCATAATTGAGTTTCTCAAGCGGATTCCCATTCATCACTGCATTTCTGAACCAGACTCCCGTCCATCACTGCGTTTCTGAAGCGGATTCCCTTTCATCCGTGAGTGGACTCGCATTCATCACAGAGCTTCTGAAGTGAACTCCCTTTCATCACTGAGTTTTTGAAGTGGACTCTCTTTCATCACTGAGTTTCTGAAGTGGACTCCCTTTCATCACTGAGTTTCTGAAGTGGACTCCCGTTCATTACTGAGTTTCTGAATTGAACTCCCTTTCATCACTGAGTTTCTGAAATGAATTTAACACTAAGGTTACCTGGTCTTTGGCCTTGGACTCTAGCGAAAGCAAAACTTCAAAATTGTCTCTGCTGCAATATCGCGATAAGTTTTCTCATCTCTTATTGGTTCTTATTGATTAGATTCATGTTAAAGGGTCTGAACAGATATATAACGACTATTTCTCATGGTATTGAGGCATTTATAATCATTTTTGTCAAAGTTTTATCATCAAAATATCCTCAAAATGCCATTTTTACATAAAATGGGGGGTATAGGTGTAAAATCAGCCATAAATACCAGTTGGTATGCTATTAAGGCATACTTTAGTGCATTTTAGGATTGAAGTGTTCCAAAGACATAGGAGAAGAACCACTGATGCCAGCCGGTGTCTGGGTTCCATTCCAGAAAGAGGTAAACTTTGCCCTTTTTCACAAAATATTGTTTGTTCGGCTTTCATTGTAGAATCTGAAAGCGATAACTTTTTCGCAAACTTCAAAGATTCTTTGTCACTGAACATTTATTATGCATGCTTAAAGTATTAGATATGATCTAAATTTCTATTTGACAATGCTTTTGATGGATCATAAAGACAAGGGTTTGGTATAGGTAGCTTAACACTAAATATTGCTGAGCCGGGGAACCAGCACTTTGGGACAGAAGATTTGATAGAGGATCAAATACCAGCTGTGCATTTCATTGGTTATATAGGCTGGATTTATTTCATTTTAAGAAAAGGCTACTTATAGCAAAACAAAATAATAGATGCTTTGCAATTATATCTGCAAGCCCAAAAATATTGCTGCCACATTTTCATGGTCACCCCTTTGAGAAAAAATTGCCCTGTTATTCACTGCGGCGCTACACATCAACAATATGGCGGAAAATAGCTCAAAAAGGAGACGGGCTACATGTGGATTTTTTCTTTGGGATTTATTCAGCTAGAGTTGCTCTACAAACCACCAAGGTTTGAAATATTTTGCATGTACAGTTTTTGTTGGAGATGGAAAAATGTTACTATTGTCGTCTATGGAAAATATTTAGTGGTAAGCTCCCTTCATACGGACTGAACAAATTATTTGTCTTAATCGCAACGGAAGTAAGGGCGAGGATTGTGGCCACGTGAAATCGATTTAAGCCCCCCCAGTGGAATTCGTTTCCGCTGACCGTTCCGGGGCGGTTATTCTGTCGCGGTTTGTTTTTGTTGTGGTTTGTCTTTGGGTGTTTGTGTCGCTTATATCATTTTATTTTAGATAGCCTATTGGCCATTTTGTGGGAAAGTAACGGTCCTTTTGGCTTTCCGCTATTGTTGTTTCCATTAGGGTCTACTGTTTCATGTTTGTGTTTCTTTCCCTTTGTTGTCTCTGATGGGAGCTGTGGGTTAATTGTTTCGATTCCTGATCATTGCCTCCACTTCTATTTTGATACCTGCTGGGGTCGGCAACATTCTTTCGTTGAGATTAATCATAAAATCTTTTCTACAGTCATTCTCTCTCTTCCGCCGATTCATGTCGAAAGAATGTGCACTGTACTGGTTAACCACTTACGTATAAGCCTGCCCAGGAAACGGTGGATAGGTAAATTGACCGGCTTAAAAAAGACCTTAGTAGTGTTGACAGGGCTGTTAAACTCCAATACAAACAAACAAACAAATCTTCAATTTACTCTCTTTCTCATGGAGTCTACAAAAATGACCCAAAGGGTCGATGTGCGATTTAACCCCAACCCCAGTGTTCAAAGCATTGTTAGTTGAAAAAACGTTTCAGTGATCAAAACATTAACTAGTTAACCAATTTAGTACCAGAAACTCCAAAACGGGTACCCTGGCAAACAGTGCCGGCCCAGATCAGACGCCGCAGAACGCGGTGTCTGATCAGGGCCGACACTGTTTGCAAAAAGTTCAGACGTTTATCATATCAATTTTGAAAATACAACAACCTGTCGGCCCCTAAATTTAGAAATGGACTCCTGAAATATATATCCGTTTGGTACAAAAAGGGTTAGCTAACTTTCCTAGCAAGTACAAAAACTAAAAACAGTGATATTTTTGATGAACAAAACTGTGAGTAGCTTTTGCATAGCTTTGCACATTTTTTTAGCAAAAATTATACCTTTTCTTGCAAAATTAGTTTTCATGAAGGTTTATTAATGACTTGCAATATTAGTTTTGTACCGGAAACCCCAAAAGGGGTACCTTGGCAAACAGTGCAGGCCCAGGTGAGATGCTGCAGAACGCGGAATCTCATCAGTTCAGCCTGTTACCCCAAATTTAGAAATGGACTCCTGCTATATATAAGGAGGAAGATTCCATTTGGTACAAAAAGGGATAAAATAAGTTTATTAATGACTTCATTATACAGAACCCGGGAAGGGACATGATTTTTTATTTTTATTATGTTGTGCGAACAAGATAATATCTTGAGCGGACAAGATATTATCTTGTTCTGACAACATGATTGTGTTTGTGTGTGTGTGTTTGTGTGTGTGAATTCGGGTTTAACGTCGCTTTCAACAATTTTTCGGTCATATCACGACGGTGTCTGGTTGCGACAGGGAGCTCAATGCTCACGTTTATAGTGCTGCCTCACTGAAGTATCATGTCCCAGACACATTACATGATACCACACCCGGTCACATTATCCTGACACTGGACCGACCAGTCCTAGCTCTACCCCGTAAATCTGAGTGCCAAGCGAGGAGCAGCTAGTACCATTTTTAACGACATTGGTATGTCGCGGCCCGGGATCGAACCCGAGACCTCCCGTTCCCCGGAGCGGACACTCTATCAACTGAGCTATCGGGGCCGGTGTGTTCTGACAACATACTATCTTGTGCGGACAAGATATGATCTTGTTCGCACAAAATAATATCTTGTGCGCACAAGATATTATCTTGTTCGCACAACATATTATCTTGTTTGCACAACATAGATCTTGGGAAGTTGTAGGGACAAGATATTATCTTGTGCGATCTATGTTGTGCAGCTAAGATATTATCTTGTGCGCAACTTAATATCTTGTATGGACAAGATAATATCTTGTCTGCACAAGATAATATGTTGTCCGCACAAGATAATATCTTGTGCAGACAAGATGCGAACAAGATATTATCTTGTGCGGAAAAGATAATATCTTGTGCGGACAAGATAATATCTTGTGCGCACAAGATCTATGTTGTGCAGCTAAGATATTATCTTGTGCGAACAAGATATTATCTTGTGCGCACAACTTAATATCTTGTGTGGACAAGATAATATCTTGTCTGCACAAGATAATATGTTGTCCGCACAAGATAATATCTTGTGCGGACAAGATATTATGTTGGGCGGACAAGATATTATCTTGTCCGCACAAGAAATATGTTGTCCGCACAAGATAATATGTTGTCTGCACAAGATATTATCTTGTGCGCACAACTTATAAAATAAAAAAAAAATCATGTCCCTTCCCGGGTTCCGTCTCACTAGCTTTGACCAAATTGAATGGACCCTTGTCTTCCTTTCAGTACTAACTTCCAGATTGAATGTGATACACCTGCTCTAGACGTTGGGACAATGTTGGAGACAGTAGAAATAGTGTTTGATGGTGGAACAATGGTGCAGAAAAACATCGACTTCACATACCTCACAAATCCTGAAATTAGGGATATCCTACCATTAAAAGCCATTAAAAGGTATCAGAGTCTAGACATAAAAGATTAAACTCTTTAAACACTACCATCACGAAAACATGCTAATATATAAATTTGACCCCCTTAAACCCAACTTTTATATTGTAAAACTGGGGTTTGTAGGGTTATACATAATTATGTCTCCCCCGAATTTTTTTTTTTCGGAGAGACATATTGTTTTCCCCCGGGCGTCTGTCTGTCCGTCTGTCTGTCTGTCCGTCTGTCCGTCTGTCACACATTCGTGTCCGCTCTATAACTGAAAAACCGTTCGAGCTATTTTCACGAAACTTCATATAAAAAATAATCAGCATTAGACGACGTGCAGTGCACAAGAACTATAACTCTCGCATTTATACTTTTTGAATTATCTCCCTTGGAAGTTTGTCGGTATGTATATATATATGTATGGGAAAATCGTGTCCGGTCAATAACTTTCTTATTTTCAGATGGATTTTAAAGTTACTTGGCAGAAATATTAACAACCATGAGACAATGTGTGGAGCACATATGAGGCAGGTCGGTACCTCAAAGGTCAAGGTCATACTTAGAGGTCAAAGGTCAAAAAAGGGCCTTTTTTCGTATTTGGTCAAAAACTTTCTTATTTTGAGATGAATTTTAAAATTACTTGGCAGAAATATTAACAACCATGAGACGATGTGTGGAGCACATATGAGGCAGATCGGTACCTCAAAGGTCAAGGTCATACTTAGAGGTCAAAGGTAAAAAAAGGGGCCTTTTTTCGTGTTTGGTCAATAACTTTCTTATTTTGAGATGGATTTTGAAATCACTTGGCAGAAATGTTAACAAATATAAGACAATGTGTTGAGTGCATGACCTAGGTTGGTACCTCAAAGGTCAAGGTCAAACTTAGAGGTCAAAGGTTAAAATAAAGGTGCCTTTTTTCGGGTTTTGTCAATAACTTGCTTATTTTTAGATAGAATTTGAAGTTACTTGGCAAAAATGTTGACTATCATGAGACGATGTGTTGCTTGCATGATTCAGTTTGGTACAGCAAATGTCAAGGTCATACATAAAGGTCAAAGGTAAAAAAGGGGCCTTTTTTCGTTTTTTGGTCAATAACTTTCTTATTTTTAGATGGATTTTGGAATTGCTTGGCAGAAATGTTAACCACCATGAGATGATTTGTTGCACGCATGACCCTGTTTGGTACCTGAAAGGTCAAGTTCAGACATAGAGGTTAAAGGTAAAAAAGGGGCCTTTTTGTGTTCTGTCAATAACTTCCTTATTTTTAGATGGATTTTGAAACTACTGGCAGAAATGTTAACCACCATGAGACAATGTGTTGCTTGCATGACCCAAAGTGGTACCTCAAATGTCAAGGTCATACTAAGAGGTCAAAGGACAAAAAGGGGCCTTTTTTAGTGTTCAGTCAATAACTTTCTTATTCCATGATAGATTGTGAAATTACTTGGCAGAAATGTTAACTATCATGAAACAATCTGGTGCACACTAGATCCAGGTCGGTACCTCCAAGATCAAGGTCATACTAAGAGATCAGAGGTAAAAAAAGTTTTTTTTGTGTCCAGTCAATAACTTTTTTTATTTCTCGATGGACTTAATAAAGTAACCATGCAGAAATGTTCACCGTTATTAGACCATGAGTCATGTACAAGACCAAGGTCGATACCTCCAATGTCAAGGTCATACCTAGAAGTCAAAGGTAAAAAAGGGAAGTCAATAACTTCCTTATTCTTTGATGGCTTATGCAATTACTTGGCAGAAATGTTAACCATCATGAGACGATGTGTTGTACCTCAAAGGTCAAGGCCATACTGAGCGGTCAAAGGTAAAAAAGGGCTTTTTTGTGTACGGCCATTAACTTTGTTATTTCTCTATGATCATTTTCAAAGTTACTTTGCAGAAATGTTCATCTTCATTAGAGGATGTTTTGCACACAAGACCCAGCTCAATACCTCCGATGTCATTGTCATACTTAGAGGTCAAAAATGGGGGAGACATCTGGGTTTTTGTAGAAAAACAAATTTTAGTTTTTCTTATTTCTGATCAAAAACATAGATTGTGGGTACTCGTTAGAACCGCCTTGCAGAGGCGGTTCTGTTCTAACGAGTATCCACAATTTATGTTCTGAGCAGAAATAAGAAAACTATCATTTATCATCTGAAAATTTTCCTTTTTCGGTGGTAAAATTTACAATGTATTTGTATAGGCATGTTTTCGTAATGAACCTCTTTATAACACACTGTTGGGGTCTAACAAAAAACTATTATATATATATCCAAATATCCAAACAAAATGTATAGATTATATAGAAAAATGACCATTTACCATTTATAGTCATTTTTCGATAATCTTAACAGTTTTGGGATCCATCTGTAAACTGTGTTATATAAAAAAACTATTGTCCATTCGTTCGTCAAGCCGTTAACATTTGCGACCACCCTAAGAAAAAGTCCAGAAGTTATTTTAAACCTAAGAGTTACAACTGGCTTTAGTTAGATTCAACAGTAATGGCTACACATGTAGAGATCAAAGTTACAACTGGCTTTTGTTAGGCCTATTTATAATGGCTACACACAGATCATTCAGTTTGATTTTTATACCTCCGGCATACGAAGTATGCTATGGGGGTATATAGTTTTCGTCATGCCGTCCGTCCGTCCGTCCATCGTCCTTTAACATTTTGGTTAAAGTTTTGCGTTAAAGTTTCTAAGAGATTGTATCTTCTGAACCCTATGATAGATTTAGTTGATACTTACACTGAAGTTACATACTCGTCTAAAGATTTCATTGATGAATGTCCAACCCCCACATTGGCCTTGAGGTCAAGGTCACAGACTTAGAAATTTTACATTTGGTTAAAATTTTATGACAAAGATTATAGATGCCTGTATGTTCTAAACTCTAAGACAAATTCAGTTGATACTTGATTCAATGTTGCATAGCAGTCCAAAAATTTTGTGATGCATGTCCCTTCCAACCCATGGTGACCTTTACCTCAAGGTCATGGACTTTAACATTTGGTTAAAGTTTAATGACAAAGTTAATAGATGCCTGTATGTTCTAAACTCTAAGACAAATTCAATTGATACTTGAAAGACTTCATTGATGCATACCCACCCTGCTGCTTCAGTAACATTGATGCCCCCACCCCTTCAGTATTTTTGATGCCCTCACTCCATTGTCCATTAGGAATTTTGTGTTTGGTTTAGCTTTTACAAGCACATTTATAGATTCTTATAGCTTCTTCACTTCTTCATTCATATTACATAGTATACAAGCTCGAAAGATATATCAGAGGGTGTCGTTGGCCGGGGTTATACGTGACCCACTGGTCGCTTTCTCTAGTTTTTCATGGTTTTCCTTTTCTTTTTTTTTAGTGGTGCAAATCCTCTGAGAGTCACTGGAAAGCATCTTCGGAATGCTTATAAAGGATACATCACAGGGAAAGTAAGTATATCACATTGCGATAACACACTCATGCATTCTTTCATATTTATCTCCTAAATGGTTATTTTCTGATGAAAATTTGAGGTATTTTTTAACCTTATTTGTACTTTAAACATAGGTTGTGGGTGCTTTATACAACCACTGCACTGAGGCGATTTCAAATGGTACCGGTATCCACAAACTATGTCTTGGAGGGGAAATAAGAAATATAATGTATACCGCTGTTAATCCCTGTTTTCTCTGTATAAAATAGGGTGTAAAGGGGTGTTCATTACTGCACAGACTTGGTCATTTGAGTACTCTGTCCTTGATGTAACACAGTACGAAAACATGCCTGTACAAATACATCAATTGTAAATTTTACCGCCGAAAGAAAATGAAAATTGTTATATGAAAAAAGGAAAATGATATTTTTCTTATTCCTTTTTTTTTTTAAATTGTCTGCTCTGAATAGCGTTAAAGACAAAGAATTTAAATAAGGGATAATTTCATGTCGGAAACATTCAAGTAAGTTTCTTGGTAGAAACATACATTTTTCCTTTTATGTTGTGGATACTTGTTAGAATTGCCTCGGCAACATGCTTTATGGAGAAATAACGCGTCCAATACATTGGCGCAGCGTCCCCCGCTCATCAGGGCTTGGAGAAATAGATTGTTTGTTTGTTATTGTTCGATTTGAGGTCTAACGTCCCCATCAACACTGTAAAGGTCATTTTGGAGATGTTACTTCCAATTTTGTGGGACTTTACCCGACACTGAGATGAAATGACATCTCAAACCCTGCCACCCAATGAAACCAATAGGGTTTTTAAGGATGGATGGGCGGACTCGCACCGCTTTGCCTGGGCAGGCTTAGCGGCATACCAGTACTCGTGTGCGAGTCGGTTTCAGCTCTGCTCTGATGGGCAGTGGCCGAGAAATAGATTGGGAATAGCAATACACAAGTACATTTTGCAAAGCGGTCCCCACCCACAGGGTTTGGATAAAAATAGATTGGGAATAGCAATTCTAATACACATGTACATTTTGCATAGCGGTCCCCACACACAGGGTTTGGAGAAATAGATTGGGAATAGCAATTCTAATACACATGTACATTTTGCACAGCGGCCCCCGCCCACAGGGTTTGGAGAAATAGATTGGGAATAGCAATTCTAATACACAAGCACATTTTGCACAGCGGTCACCACCCACAGGCTTTGGAGAAATAGATTGGGAATAGCAATTCTAATACACATGTACATTTTGCACAGCGGCCCCCACCCACAGTGTTTGGAGAAATAGATTGGGAATAGCAATTCAAAGACACATGTGCATTTGCACAGCGGCCCCCACACACAGGGTTTGGAGAAATAGATTGGGAATAGCAATTCTAATACACATGTACATTTGGCACAGCGGCCCTCGCCTACAGGGTTTGGAGAAATAGATTGGGAATAGCAATTCTAATACACATGTACATTTGCACAGCGGCCCCTGCCCACAGGATTTGGAGAACTAGAGTTGGAATAGCACTTCCAATACATTTTCGCAGCGCCCTACCCCCCCCCCCACTCCCCCGACCATTAGGGCTTGAAGAAATAGATTAGGAATATCAGTTCTGATACATTTGCACAGCGGCCACCGCCCATCGGGACTTGGAGAAATAGAATGGGAATAACACTTCCAATTCATTTGCGCAGCGGACCCCGCCCATCAGGGCTTGAAAGAAAAGGTTAGGAATAACCCATTCTAGTACATTTGCGCAGCGCCCCCGCCCATCAGGCTTGAAGAAAAAGATTGGGAATTGCACCTTCCCCCCCCCCCCCCGCCTATCAGTTCTCGTTTTATGGTGAAAAAGGCCAACTTCCGTTGGGATGATCTCTTCCGTGCGTCTGCCTTCGCATCATGCAGGAGATTACGGAGGTGAGCTACCTTCGCTGCTGTGGTACATTCTGAAGACTCTAACCACCTCAGAGCGACTTCTATCCCCTTGATAGCTTCTGTGGCTGTTGGTAGTGGGTCATACACGATCTCATCATCGTCCCCAAGTGTGTCAGTCTTACTGTTTGTCTCGGTTTCCTGTCTGATGCTCTGAATTATCTCGTCGTCTGTCATCGTTTTGTATGTCGGCTCGTCATCGTCAACAGTCAGCCAAGCCTGCATTACTATCGCGTCCACTTCTGTTCCTAATACCCGCTGGGCCTCTTGTATTTCAGTGTCAGAGAAGTTGTCCTCGTCTGCTTGTCTACATTCGGCGTCAATCAGGTCCTATACGTCAAAGCCGTCAAAAGACGTGTCACTGTCTGTCTCCTCTCTGTCAAATGTTGCTCCAAGATCTTTCCTCCAGCACCCTCTTATTGTCTTCTCGGTGACACCCATCCAAGCTTCCCCTACCAGATGTATAGCCTCTTTTGTTATTCAGCTGTCAGAGATAGTAAGAAACTGTGACGCTGCTATCCACCATGCTGTCGATCAGGTTACGTCTGTAGTTCCTTTCAAATGTTTCAATGATGCCCTGGCCAAGTGGTTGTAGCTTGGAGGTCGTATTCTTTTGGAGGAAGACTGCCTTAATCTTTCTGTCAATGGAATGACTCTATTCCAGGGTTTGCGGGGCAGTGGTCCATAACTGAGATAGCCTTTGGCTCCGACTTCTTACCGGTAAGTCGGAGATGTCTTCTGACCTTGGCACAAACTCTTCATGGAACCAGTCTTCAAACATGGCTGATGTCATCCAAGCATTCGTTGAATGTGAATACAACGTTGGTAGTGTCTTCATGTTCATATGGTGCAGACATTGAGGCTTGCCAAATTTTCCTGTCACCAGGGAAGCTAACTTATGTGATCCGGTCTTGTTCAGCAAAGCAGCACAGTGGTCCTGTCCTTGTACTGTTTGAATCCCAGAGTCTTGTTTTCATCACTCTATGGCAGGGAGAGTCTTGTCAGGATGTATTTTGTAGTAGAGTCCGGTCTCGTTGCAGTTATAGATCTGATGGCCAGTGAAGCCTCCTTCCTCAGTTATCTTTGACAGTTTCGCAGGATACGATGCAGCCGCTTCCTCATCTGCAGACCGCTGTCCACCGTGGATGACGACTTGGGAAATGGCATGGCGCTCCTTGAACCGCTGTAACCATCCAGTGGTGGCGCTGAAGTTTTCTTCATCCCTGCGAAGTTTTTTTGTGCATTTTCAGCACTTGTGCTTGAATGACGGTTTCGAATAGAGGTGGGCATTCGGCCCGAGTTTGGGTAAACCAGGTGAAGACAGATGTCTCTTGTTGCTGATCCTGTGCGGTCCTGGCCCTCTTCCTAGCCTGTCCACAGTCCTCTTAAACAGTGCTTGCCCCCCTAGCTTTGCTTCGTCTTTAAGCCATCCCCGTAAAGTCGACTCTGGAATTTCAACTTCCATGCTGATTTTGGTCTGCATTTCTCCTTTACGAATTCTCTCCACAATCTGTAGTTTCTCCAAGATAGAATAAGCTTTCTTTTTTCGCACAACGTGAGCTGTAGACTTCTTGTGAAAGTTCAGCACTTATAAAATCACTTGAATACACAATAATCACAAACACAATACAATACCGCAGCACACAAATAAAACCACTCGAATAAGCTAAACAGAACACAAAAACCACCGACACCAATAAAAAATAGAAACACCACACTCAAAACAGCAGAACCGCAGTTTTTCTAAACAGTTTTTTTATGAACACAATGTACAAATCTGAAAAACAAACATATAATAAATGGCAAAATAAAATGTAATGAAAAGAAATACTCAAATGAAGCAAGATGCTAAAGAATGTTTATCGAAGGACGCGAACGTACCATTTAGGTAGGAACGTCATTAGTCAGCATTCAATACGCTTTTATAAGGGCCGAAAATTAGGGCAGAAATTGCTCAACTTTGTGACACTGAAATATGTTCTCTAAATCAACACGATCAAAGCGCTAGTGAATGTGTTTTTTCTAACTCTTATCACTCAGTTTTGACACCATAGGTAATTGTTTGAACATGTATGCTGTAAAGGTGGTAATTTGATTGACAATTACATGTGTTCACGTTTGTAGGTCAACAGGTAGATTAAGTGCAGTGGACCGTTAACTTGACTGAGTGACATTTTTAGCTCAAGGTGAGCTATTGTAATCCCCCTGTGTCCGTCTTGCGTCATCAACAATTCACTTAAATGACATCTCCTCCTAAACAGATGAATGGATTTCAAAATACTTCCACAGAAATGCTCCTTAGGTGACCCTCTACCAAAATTGCTAAAATGGTTCTGCTCTGCTGAACAAAATGGCCACCAGAGCTAAAAATATAAAAAAAAACCTTTAAAGTGCATCTCCTCCTAGCCCTTTGGCCCGATTTCAAAATAATTTCACAGAAATGTTCCTTAGATTATGCTCTACCAAAATTGCAAAATGGTTCCGCTCCGCTGAACAAAATGGCCACCAGAGCTAAAAATAGAAGAAAACCTTTAAACGACATCTCCTAGCCCTTTGACCCGATTTCACAATAATTTCACAGAAATGTTACTTGGATAACCCTCTACCAAAATTACTAAAATGGTTCCGCTCCACTGAACAAAATGGCCATCAGAGCTTAAAATAGAAAAAAAAACAACCTTTAAACGACATATCCACCTAGCACTTTGGCCCGATTTCAAAATAAATTTCACGGAAATGTTCTTAAGGTGACCCTCTACCAAATTGCTAAAATGGTTCCGCTCCGCTGAACAAAATCGCCACCAGAGCTAAAAAAAGAAAAACAAAACCACTTTGAACGATCCTCCTAGCCCTTTGGTCCGATTTCTCAATAATTTCACAGAAACATTCCTTGGATGATCCTTTACCAAAATTGCTAAAATGGTTCCGCTCAGCTGAACAAAATGGCCGCCAGAGGTAAAAACAGAAAAACCTATAAACGACATCAGTATTCTCCTACAAGCCCTTTGGCCCGATTTCAGTATAATTTAACAGAGATGTTCCCAAGATGACCCTCTACCAAAATTGTTAATTTAAAATGGTTCCGCTCTGTTGAACAAAATGGCCACCAGAGCTAAAATAGAAAAAAAAAACATTTGAACGACATCTCCTCATAGCCCTTTGGTCCGATTTCAAAATAATTTCATAGAAATGTTTCTAAGGTGACCCTCACCCAAAATTGCGAAAATGGTTCTGCTCCGCTGAATAAAATGGCCATAAGAGCTAAAAGTAGAAAAGAAAAAAGCCTTTAAATGACATCTCCTCCAAGCCCATTAGCCCGATTTCAAAATAACTTCACAGAAATTTCCCTTGGGTGACCCCCTACTAGAATTGATAAAAGAGTTTTGCACCGCCAGACCTTAAAATAGAAAAACCTTCAAACAACATCTCCTCCTAGCCCATTTGCTTGATTTTAAAATAATTTTACAGATATGGTCCTTGGGTTGATTTTCTTCAAACGAGATCTCCTCCTAAACCACTGAATGGATTTTGACCAAACTTCACAGGAATGATCCTTCGGTGGTCCTTCCCTTCATAGTTGTTTAAATGGTTCAGGTCTGTTGCACATCTAGGTCACGGGAGCTAAAAAAAATATTATTTTACAGAAAATTTTAAAAATCTTCTCCTCTGAAACCGCATGGCCCAAGTCTTTTATATTTGGTATGAAGCTTCATCGAGTGGACCTCTACCAAGATTGTTCAAATTATAGCCCTAGGGCCAAAAATGCCCCCCGCCTTGGGGGCTTTTGGTTCTACATAGGCTTATATAGGAAAATCTTCAAAAATCTTCTCTGAAACCGCAAGGCCCAGGTCTTTGATATTTGGTGTGAAGCTTCATCTAATAGACCCCTATCAAGATTGTTCAAATTATAGCCCTAGGGCCAAACATGCCCCCACCCCGGGGCCCTTTGATTTTTTATAGGTTCATATAGGGAAAATATTTAAAAATCTTTTTCTCTGAAACCACAAGGCCTTTGATATTTGATATGAAGCTTCATCTAGTAGACCTCTACCAAGATTGTTCAAATTATAGCCCTTGGGCCAAAAATGCCCCCGCCCCGGGGGCTTTTGGTTTTACATAGGCTTAAATAGGGAAAATCTTTAAAATCAACTTCTCTGAAACCGCAAGGCCTAGGTATTTGATACTTAGTGTGAAGCTTCATCTAGTAGACCTCTATCAAGATTGTTCAAATTATAGCCCTGAGGCCAAAAATGCCCCCCTGCCCCGCGACCCTTTGGTTTTCATAGGCTTATATAGGGAAAACATTTAAAAATCTTCTTCTCTCAAACCACAAGGCCCAGGTCTTTGATATTTGGTATGAAGCTTCATCTAGTAGACCTCTACCAAGATTGTTCAAATTATTGCCCTGGGGCCGAAAATTCCCCTACCCCGGGTCCCTTTGTTTTTACATAGACTTACATAGGGAAAATCTTTAAAAATCAGACTTATATAGGGAAAATCTTTAAAAATCTTCTTCTCTGAAACCTCAAGGCCCAAGTTTTGATATTTGGTGTGAAGCTTCATCTAGTGGATCTCTATCAAGATTGTTCAAATTATAGGCATAGGCCGAAAAATGCCACCACCGGTGGGCCCTTTGGTTTACATTTGCTTATACAGGGAAAATCTTTCAAAAATCTTCTTCTCAAAAACCGCATGGCCCATTTCTTTGATATTTGGTGTGTATCTTCATCTAGTGAACTTCTACCAAGACTGTTCAAATCATAGCCCTTGGGCCAATAGTTCCCCCGCCCCGGGTCCCTTATTGACTTATATAGGGAAATTAAAAAAAAAAATCTTTTACTCTAAAACCGCAAGGCATAGGTCTTTCATATTTGGTGAGAAGTTTCATCAAAATTGTTCAAATCATTACGAAAACAAGCCTATACAAATATATTGTCAATTTTACCACCGAAAAATGGAAAATTTCGGATGAAAAATTTCAATTTTTTTTTAGTTCTGCTAAAAGCACTGATTGTATGCAATGTGGCGGTTCTAACACAATCTATGTTTCTGAGCAGAAATAAGAAAAATGATATATATCCCTGCGAACCCCAGTTTTTTCTATATAAAAGTGGGGTTCAAGGGGGTCAGATTTACATAGGTTTGTTTTCGTGATGTTATAGCCCTAGAAAATATAACTTAAAGAAGTCAAGGCAATGAAAACCTGAAAGCAGAAGGCCAAAGTCTTTGATATTTGGTATGAAGCTTCGTCTTGTGGATTTCTACCAAGATTATTCAAATTATAGCCCTGGGGCCAAAAATGACCCGCTCCGGGACCACAAAGGTTTCTATAGACCTATATAAAGGAAAACCTTTAAAACTCTTCTTGTCTGGAACCAGTCTTTAATATTTGGTATGAAGCTTCACCTTTTAGACCACTATCAAGATTATTCATATTATAGCCCGGGGCCAATAATGACTCTCCCAGGGGCCCACTTGTTACCCTATAGATCAGGTGAGCGATCCAGGGCCATCATGGCCCTCTTGTTACCGCTTTTTTCTCACAGGTTTGAAACCAATACACAGTAGTTTTTTTTAACATAATTCATGGGGCAAAAAGTGGTTTTTAACTTAAATTATGAAAAACAAACGGGAGCCATGGAACAACCACATTATACTGAATTCGGCGCTTAAATGATCAGCGCTATAACGAGGTCGCGGTGTATATGTTGGACAAGTCCATTTGTCATACAAGGGGTGTCAGGCCTATTTTTTCGTTTTTATTATATTTTTGATGAAAAATTCTGTTAACAAATAGTGCAGGTCCTGATCAGACACAGCACTGTTTGCCAAGGTAACCCTTTAGGGTTTTCCCGCCTACAGTGGGTTAATCATGGCTCTAGACTGTCTGTTGCAGATAGAGCAAAAGAGGTGTGTTGAAGAAAGCTACGTAGGTTTTTGTTTGTTTGATTTGATGTTTAACGTCCCCGTCTGGAGACGTTGCTTCCAGTTTTGTGGGACTTTTACCCGACATTCAGATGAAATGACATCTCAATCCCTGCCGCCCAATGAAACCAATAGGGTTTATTAGCATGGAATTTTCCTGGGCAGGTTTAGACGTTCTAAGCGGATTACCTGAGTACTCATGTGCAGTCGGTATCAGCTCTGCGCGGAAGCATCGTGCAGCCCAATCTATTTCTTCAAGCCCCGATGGGCGGGGGCGGAAAGCTACGTAGGGGAAACTTTAGCTCTGATTTTATCGTGAGTATGTTTCTGCTCAGTTTCACTGACTTTTTTTACTTCGTATTCACTAGCTCTCCTTCTTATAATGTCTCCCTACCTTGCTCTGTCCTTTCCAATCTGTTCCCATGACTGCTGCTATGTTGGAAGTCCATAATGGAACCTTTAACCCATTGTATACTATTCCACTGAAAAATGTTTGGACACTTCCATTTGTCATTTAGCGGGTGTCAGGCCTATTGTATAATTCTTATTCCATTGTTGAAGGAAACTTATGTTAATAAACAGTGCAGGCCCTGATCAGATGCCGCGTTCTGCGGTATCTGATCTGGGCCTGCACTGTTTGCCAAGGTACCCCTTTAGGGATTTCCCACATACAATGGGTTAAGGGAGTGTTTTCTCCATTTTGAACCTTTATAGAAGAAGTTCCTCGGCAAACAGACATTCTGTTAAGGTTACCACTATTTCTGTATAACCTAAGTACATTTTTGATTTACCGGCCCCGAAAGCTCAGTTGGTAGTTCGCTCCGGGGAACGGGAGGTCACGGGTTCGATCCCGGGCCGCGACATACCAAAGTCGTTAAAATGGTACTAGCTGCTCCTCGCTTGGCACTCAGATTTACGGGGTAGAGCTAGGACTGGTCGACCCAGTGTCAGGATAATGTGACTGGGCTAGGTATCATGTAAATGTGTCTGGGACTTGATACTTCAGTGAGGCCGCACTATAAAAGTGAGCATTGAGCTCCCTGTCGCAACCAGACACCGTCGTGATATGACTGAAAAATTGTTGAAAGCGACGTTAAACCCGAATTCACACTCACTCATTCACACACACATTTTGGGTTTTGCATTTGGTCTTAGGCCCAGCTGTTCCATACTAACAATGATTTTAGCCAATAGCCTCATTCTTAGCTCACCTGTCACATAGTGAGCTTTTGTGATCACTTTTCGTTGTCCGTGCGTGCATCCGTGTGCGCGTGCGTCCGTAAACAATTCTTCAAACGACATCTCCTCCTAAACCACAGATCGGATTTTGATCAAACTTCACAGAAATGATTCTTAGCTTTCAAAGTTGTTCAAATGGTTCCGGTCCCTTGAAAATCTAGGTTACAGGAGCTAAAAATAGGTTTATTAAATGAAAAATTTAAAAATCTTCTTCTCTGAAACCGCAAGGCCCAGGTCTTTGATATTTGATATGAAGCTTCATCTAGTGGATCTCTTCAAAGATTGTTCAAATTATAGCCCTGGGGCCAGAAATACCCCCGCCCGACGCCCTTTGGTTTTACATAGGCTTATATAGGATAGATCTTTAAAAATCTTCTTCTCTAATACCGCAAGGCCCAGGTCTTTGATATTTGGTATAAAGTTTCAGCTAGGTGACCTCTACCAAGATTGTTCAAATTATAGCCCTGGGACCAAAAATGCCCCCACGCCGCTGGACCCACCAGTTTTACATAGACTTATATAGGGAAACCCTTTAAAATCTTCTTAAGACCCAGGTGTTTGATATTTAGTGTGAAGCTTCATCTAGTGGACCTCTATCAAGATTGTTCAAATTATATCCCTGGGGCCCAAAATGCCCCCGTCCCGGGGCCCTTTGGTTTAACATAGGCTTATTTAGGGAGAATCTTTAAAAATCTTCTTCTCTGCAACCGCAAGGCCCAGGTCATTGATATTTGGTATGAAGCTTCATCTAGTGGACATCTCCAAGATTGTTTAAAAAATAGCCCATGGGCCAAAATGCCCCCGCCCAGGGGCACTATAGTTTTACATAGGCTTATATAGGGAAAATCTTTAAAAATCTTCTCTGAAACTAAAAGGCCCTGGTCTTTGACATTAGGTAAGAAGCCTCATCTAGTGAATCTCTACCAGGATTGTTCAATTTATAGCCCCTTGGTCAAAAATGCCCCTGCGCCGGTGCTCTTTGGTTTTACAAAGACTTATATAGGGAAAATCTTTAAAAATCTTCTTCTCTGAAACCGCAAGGCCCAGGTCTTCGATATTTGGTATGAAGCTTCATCTAGTGGACCTCTACCCAGTTTGTTCAAATTATAGCACTGGGGCCAAAAATGCCCCGGCCCCGGAGTCCTTTGGTTTTACATAGGCTTATATAGGGAAACTCTCTAAAAATCTTCTTCTCTGAAACCGCAAGACCCAGGTCTTTGGTATTTGGTATGAAGCTTCATCTAGTGGACCTCTACCAAGGTTGTTCAAATTATAGCATGAGGTCCAAAAATGCCCCCGTCCTGGTGCCCTTTGGTTTAACATAGGCTTATGTTTGGAATATCGTAAAAATCTTCTACTCTGAAACTGCAAGGCCCAAGTCTTTGATATTTTGTGTGTAGCTTCATCTAGTGCACCTTTGCCAAGATTTTGTAAATTATAGCCCTTGGGCCAAAAATGACCCCTACCTAGGGCCCTTTGGTTTTACATTGAATTATATAGGGAAAATCTTTAAAAATCATATTGTCTGAAACCGCAAGGCCCAGGTCTTCGATATGTGGTATGAAGCTTCATCTAGTGGACCTCTACCAAGATTTTTAAAATTATAGCTCTGGGGCCAAAAATGCCCCCACTCCAGGGCCCTTTGGTTTTACATAGGCCCCCTAGTGGAATTCGTTTCCGCTGACCGTTCCAATGCGGTTCTTCTGTCGCGGTTTATTTTTGTTATGGTTTGTCTTCAGGTGTTTGTGTCGCTTATATTATTTCATTTTGGATAGCCTATTGGCCACCGTGTGGGAAAGTTACTGTCCTTTTGGCTTTCCGCTGTTGGTGTTTCCGTTGGGGTCTGTTGTTTCATGTTTGCGTTTCTTTCCCTTTGGTGTCTCCGATGGGAGCTGTTGGTTAATTGTATCGATTCCTGATCATTGCCTCCACTTTTTTTTATATAGGGAAAATCTTTATAAATCTTCTTCTCTGAAACCGCATGGCCCAGGTCTTTGATATTTGGTGTGAAGCTTCATCTAGTAGACCTCTATCAAGATTGTTTAAATTATAGCCCTAGGGCCAAAAATACCCCCGCCCTCTTGCCCTTTGGTTTAACATAGGCTTATATAGGGAAAATCTTTGAAAATCTTCTTCTCTGAAACCGCAAGGCCCAGGTCTTTGATATTTGGTATGAAGCTTCACCTAGTGGACCTCTACCAAGATTTTCAAATTATAGCCCTGGGATCAAAAGTGCCCCCGCAACTGGGCCCTTTCGTTTTACAAAGGGTTATATAGAGAAAATCTTTAAAAATCTTCTTCTCTGAAACCGCAAGGGCCAGGTCTTTGTTATTTGGTATGAAGCTTCATCTAGTTGACCTCTACCAAGATTGTTCAAATTATAGTCTCGTTGCCATAAATGTCCCTGCGCTGGGGCCTTTGGTTTGACATAGACTGATATAGGGAAAATCTTTAAAAATCGTCTTCTCTGAAACTGTTCAGACTTTCAGATGAGTCTTTAAACCGAGGTCCCGCCTCCGTATGACCTATGCTGTTGGTAGGACGTCAAACTCAAAAACGCTGAAACTCTTTGAAACTGCAAGACCCACGTATTTGATATTTGGTATGAAGCATCATCTAGTGGACCTCTACCAAGATTTTTCAAATTCTATCCCTGGGGCCAAAACTACCCCCGCTCCGGGGCTCTTTGGTTTTACATAGGCTTATGTAGGGAAAATGTTTGAAAATCTTCTTCTCTGAAACCGCAAGGCCCAGGTCTTTGATATTTGGTATGAAGCTACATCTAGTGGGCCTCTACCAAGATTGTTCAAATTATAGTGCTGGGGCCAAAAATGCCCCTGGGCCAAGGCCCTTTGTCTTTACATAGACTTATATAGGGAAAATATTTAAAACTCTTCTTCTCTGAAACTGCAAAGCCCAGGTCTTTGATATTTGGCATGAAGCTTCATCTAGTGGACCTCTACCAAGATTGTTCAAATTAAAGCCCTGGTGCCTAATGCCCCCGCTCCGGGGCCATTTGGTTTTACATAGCTCCGGCACCTTTTGGTTTTACATAGCCTTATATTGGAAAATCTTTATAAATCCTCTTCTCTGAAACCGCAAGGCCCATGTCTTTGATATTTGGTATGAAGCTTCATCTAGTGGACCTCTATCAAGATTGTTTAAATAACAGCCGTACGGCCAAAAATGCTTCGCCCTGGTACCCTTTGGTTTAACATAGGCTTTTGTATGAAATATCTTTAAAAATCTTCTTCTCTGAAACCGCAAGGCCCAGGTCTTTGATATTTGGTCTGTAGCTTCATCTAGTGAACCTTTGTCAAGATTATTCAAATTATAGCCCTTGGGCCAAAACTGTCCCCACCCCGGGGCCCTTTGGTTTTACAATGACTTATATAGGGAAAATTTTTAAAAATTTTCTTGTCTGAAACCAGAAGGTTCAGGTCTCTGATATTTGGTATGAAGCTTCATCAGGTGGACCTCTACCAAGATTATTCATTTTTTAGCCCTGGGGTCAAAATGCCCCCTTCCCCGGGGCCCATTGGTTTTACATTGTCTTATATGGGAAAATCTATATAAATCTTCGTCTGAAACCAGAAGGCTCAGTTCTTTAATATTTGGCATGAAGCTTTGTCTAGTGGAACTTGACCAAGATTGATCAACTTATAGCCCTGGGGCCAAAAATGGCTCCGCCCAGGGGGGCACTGGTTTTACATAGACTTATATAGGGAAAACATTTAAAAATCTTCTTGTCTGAACCTAGAAGGCTCAGGTCTTTGACATTTGGTATGAAGCTTTTTCTAGTAGACCTCTATCAAAATTGTTCCATTTATAGCCCTGAACCAAAAAATGGGCCCACCCTGGTGTCCACTGGTTTTACATAGACTAATGTAGGGAAAACTTTTGAAAATCTTCTTGTCTGGAACCAGAAGGCCAAGGTCTTTGATATTTGGTATGAAGTTTCATATAGTGGACCTCTACCAAAATTGTTCAAATTAGTGCACTGCGGCCAAAATTGGCACACCCCTGAGCCCACTTGTTTTACATGGACTTGTATTGGGAAAACCTTTGAAAATCTTCTTGTCTGATATCAGAAGGCCAAGGTCCTTGATATTTGGTATGAAGTTTTGTCTTGTGGACTTCTACCAAGATTATTCAAATTGTAGCCCTGGGGCCGAAAAAGGCCGCGCCCTCGGACTCTTAGGTTGTATATAGACTTGTATAAGGAAAACCTTTAAAAATCTTCTTGTCTGAAACTAGAAGGCTCCGTTCTTTGAAGTTTGGTATGAAGCTTCACCTTTTAGACCACTACCAAGATTATGCAAATTATAGCCATGTGGTCAATAATGGCTCTCCTCGGGGCCCACCTGTTACCCTATGGATCAGGTGAGCGACCCAGGGCCCTCTTGTTTAGAATTATTGAGCATTACTAATTCCATGCTCAGCTGAGTTGATCATGAAAAAGTTTGTGTGACCTCGGGGTCTAGACCAAAAGACCCAATCAGCAAAATGTTCATATGTATTCAGGGTCTGGGGTTTTTAAACTTGTTTCATGCTCAACTCACTTGAGCATAGCATTTTTCCTGCTCATAAATTTTAAAATGCCAAAAAGTGTTGGCATTTTAAAATTTATAAGCAGGAAAAACAACATCCTTTGCTGATCTGGGCAGACAAATGGTCTCATTTGTTTGTATCTTAATACTTATGAGCATTTCAAATTTCATGCTCGAGTGAGTTGAGCATGGATTAATGTTATAATCTAGCTGCAGTACTGTCCACTCCTATGGATTTCAGGGTGAGAGGACGTTTTGTAGAGTAAACAGTGAGACAGAAATGATCTGCCCTTCACCAAAATTATCAAAAAGACAGGAAGAAGATCTGGAGAAAAAATTAAACAGCACACGTAAGAAGAGGGATGTTGACTCTGATGCCAGTATAAGTGTGGAAATTGTTGTTCATCTTGATGGTGTTGAACAATCATTCTCAATCTGGTACTACAGCGATCCATCATTTTCATCATTTGAAGGTGATAAACAAGTGAAATTGTTTGACCCTGCTACACAAAAATTGATCATAGAGGTAAGATGTTATGATTCAAATGGTTAGCTCTGTTCAACCCTTATAGTGCCATGAAAAATGCATCTATTTAATATATGTCGTATGTTTATATGGTCTGCTGAAAGTTCTTACAAAACTTTAACAATAATTTTACATGCAGGCAATTAGTGTGGAAAAGGGGGATCTTCCTTTAAAGGAAAGACTGCTCCTCAGGAGCAAATTCTTTGCTTTAAACGCTGGCCCCTATTGTCATGGGAGATTCTTCAGATACTGAGGCCTTGTGTTTGGATTTACATCTGTCTATTGCAGATGGGTTCGTTTCCTGCAAAAAGTATAATAAACGCGATGATTTCGATTTAAGATTGTAAATGTTCCTTCTTGGATTGCGATGTTTCTCGCGCGGATCATAATTATGGCATTTATATTTCGCAACTAATTCGATTAGCGAGAGTGTCTAGTAAAGTAACTACAATTGTGGCTAATTTTAGGAAAAAAACTTGGCCTCACTCCAGTGCCTACATTTATTAATGGATTTTCATTACGAAAACACGCCTATAAGAATACAGTGTAACCCTTATCGCCGAAAAAATGAAAATTTTGAGATGAAAAAATTGTTATATTTTTCTTATTTTTGCTCAAAATATAGATTCAGAGTACTCGTTAGAACCGCCTCATCGAGGCGGTTCTTACAAGTACCCACAATCTAAATTTTAGAGCAGAACTAAGAAAAATAAGGTTTACCCCTCTAAACCACAGTTTTTGCTGTATAAAAATGGGGTTCAAGGGGGTCAAAATTATGTAGGCGTGTTTTTCGTGATAACTATAACTTCTAACGAATATTGTTTACGATAATACCTCGAGCAAGTTTGACTTTCAGGGTCCTGAGCCCAAGGACAAGGTTACTGTTGCTAATTTTAGGAAACAAACTGTGTCATGGCTCTAGTGCCTACATTTATTGATGGATTTTAATATAACTTCACACTTATGATAGTTATGATAATATCTCTAGCAAGTTCGACTTTCAGGTTTCTCAGCCAAAGGTCAAGGTCTCTGGCTACTTTTAGAAAAGAAAAACTGTCATCGTTGTAGCACCTATATTTATTGATGGATTTTAAATAGCTGCACACAAATATTGGATGTGATAATTTTTCGAGTAAGTTATACTCTCAGGGTCATGGGCTAAAGATCTAGGTCACTTTGGCTATTCTTAGAAAACCCCTGTCATTGCTGATTGATGGGTACTAATACAAATATTGTGTATGATATCTCGAGCAAATTTGATATAAGAAAATGGCTTGTAAGTGCAAAACCTGTGAAATTGAAATGTTTATTTTTTTTTTTAATCAAAACACTTTAAACGAGATTTCTAGTTCAATCAGTACCTATGTGTACTGCGATTTCTGGTTCTCTTAGCAAGTTCGGCTTTCAGGTTTCTCAGCCAAAGGTCAAGGTATCTGGCTATTTTTAGAGAAAAAAAAATGTCATCGCTGTAGCACCTACATTTATTGATGGATTTTAAATAGCTTCACACAAATATTGGATATGATAATATGTCGAGTAAGTTCTACTCTCCGGGTCCTGGGCTAAAGATCGAGGTCAGTTTGGCTATTGTTAGAAAACCCCTGTCAATGCTGATTGATGGGTACTAATACAAATATTGTGTATGATATCTCGAGCAAATCTGTTATAAGAAAACGGCTTGTTAGTGCAAAACCTGTGAAATTGAAATGTTTATTTTTAAAATCAAAAACACTTTAAACGACATTTCTAGGTCAGTCGGTACCTATGTGTACTTCGATTTCTGGTTCACTTGTGATTGTTGGGGTTTGTTGGGCTCTTCTACAAAAGAAAATGTCATTTTTGGAAAAAATCTGCATAATGAAATTTCATTTTTGATAATTAGCCCTCATTCAACTTAGGCCCCTATAGGCAAGCTATGCAGTTTTCTACAACTCTTGTTACAAATGCGGGTTGCTCTAAAATCCTTATTGCCGTTAGGCATTTATCTTGTTTCTCAGGTTCTTACAATTTTGTAAATGTAATAGCCCACAGTTTTCATCAGAAAATAGAATAAAATTTTAATGTTTCTGATGAGATGTTGTTTAACTATTGTTTTTCTTTTTTGTCATTTTTGTTTATTTTAAGCCAAGATTAGCTTATTCCGTTGAATAAGTATATCAGGTTGTGTTCTTCTGTTTTTCATCGTTGTCCTCATTGTTCCGTTTGATTTCAGGGGAGGAATATTAACCTTGTAGCTGAGAAAAGTGATGTTTTAGTTACCGTCGGCGTGGATAATTGTAACGTGATATATATAAGTAGAGTGAACATAACCTGTATACCTCCAGCCGTTCAGCCAGCGTCTAATATTCCAGGTTCACTTTATCCAGAAGTTAATGTAAGTGATAAAAAGTAGAAGTAAAACAAACATCAGGAATCGATGCAATTAACATACTCCACCCATCAAAGACAACAAAGGCAAAACAACACAAACATAAAGCGACCAGACCATAATGGAAACCTAAACAAAAGAAGGCCATAAGGACAGTTACTTTCCCACAAAATGACCATATGACCATCCAAAATAAAAAGACACAAGTGTTACACACAGTAAGTAACAAACAACAACATAAATAAATCGCCACAGAAGAACCGCCTTGGAACGGTCAGTGGAAAGATTTCCACTGGGGGCTTAAATCGATTTTACGTGGCCACAATCCTCGCCCTTACTTCCGTCGCGATTTAGACAAATAATTTGTTCAGTCCGAATGAAGGTCTCCTAACTCATCAGTGCAACATCTCCGTGAACACAAATAATCAAAGAACCACAGAGGTGAGACAACGTTGAGGACTCGACAGCAAGAAACCACTGAAATAAAAATAAAAAATGAGTTCCTTTAAGAGCAATGAAAACATTCATAAGAAAGAAGATGGGTCATACTACGTAGTTTCGGCTAATTAAGCCTCATCAGTGACCCTGTAATGATCCGACAACGAAAGCCAGAGGAAACATACTGCAATTTTGCGAATTACGAATAGGCAGTCGATTCAAAGACTGATATAAATCAAAATGGGATCCAAATAATTAAAAACCTGTCTAGAATATGAGTCTAAACCAATAATTTATTTCTGAAATGCTGGAGCAAAAGAAAACCAACAGTTAGACTCCGATACTCATTACATTTTAAAAATAAAAGTGAAAGCACTGATCAGGAATAGAAACAATTAACTTACAACTTCCATCAGAGACACCAATGAAAAAGAAACGCAAATACGATCTAACTAGAAAGTAAGTGATATGTCAAACATTTTATTAAAAGTAGAAGTAAAACAAAGATCAGGAATTGATACAATTAACTTACTCCATCCATAAAAGACACCAAAGGGAAAGAAATACAAACATTAAGCGACCAGACCATAATGGAAACCTAAACAAAGGAAGGCCATATGGACAGTTACTTTCCCACAAAATGGCCATATGGCCATCCAAAATTAAAAGACATAAGTGATACACACAGTAAGTAACAAACAACAACATAAATAAATCGCCACAGAAGAGCCGCCTTGGAACGGTCAGTGGAAGATTTCCACTGGGGGGCTTAAATCGATTTTACGTGGCCACAATCCTCGCCCTTACTTCCGTCGCGATTTAGACAAATAATTTGTTCAGTCCGCATGAAGGCTTAAATTGATTTAAGTAGCGGTAGGTATGATATGTCGTGTAGGTCAAAGTGTAGAATAGAAGTAAAAGGCGTTGATCAGGAATCAGGAATCGATAATATTGACCCACCACTCCCATTAGAGACACAAAAGGGAAAGAAACACACAACAAGAAATATACGTTTACCCTAATGGAAACACCAACAGCGCAAAGCCAAAATGACAGTTACGTTCCCACAAATTGGCCAAATGGCTATCCAAATCCAAATGATATAAGCGATACACACAGTCAAAGACTAACTATAACATTATGAACCGCAACAGAAAAAACGCCTTGGAACTGTCAGTGAAAAAAAAATCACTGAAGGACTTGAAAACTGTCATGCGACAGGATTTAAATTGTTTGAATTCTTGATCCTTGATCTTTAAGCAAAAAGTGTAAGCCATAATTCGACACCATCGTCTGTGGGTTATTATTTATTTCCAGTACTTACGTGTCCTTTATTTGCATTGGAATCTACTTGTTTAAATGTACATTGGGCCTTTAATGCGCACACACTATTATTATTTATTACCCAATCTACTATATAGAGTGTAGTAATATAATTTTGACTCTAGGATTCGTTTAAACCAGTTTAACTGAATATATGACCGCCCAATATTGTTTGCTATTGGGCGGTGCTATTGGCCGGTTATTTGTCTAAATAATATATGCATGTTTGGAATCCACTTTGAACCTTGGTATATCACAACACTGTAATTAGGAATCAAGTGAAAACACTGTTAATGTGCTTTTTATAGCTGCTGTGTTTACATACTATTAAACTCATAATAGAGCCCCCGTCCATTGGGGCTTGAAGAAATTAATGGGCTGCATGATGCTTCCACGCAGAGCTGAAACCGACCGCACACGAGTACTGGTAAACCGCTCAGAGGATCTAAGCCTGCCCATGTAAAGGGTTGGACCGTCCATGCTTATAAACACTATTGGTTTCATTGGGCGACAGGGCTTGAGATGTCATTTCATCTCAATTTCGGGTAAAAGTCCCACAAAATTGGAAGCAACGTCTCCAAAATGACATATACAGTGTTGGCCGGGACGTTAAATCTCAAATCAAACAAACAAAGCTCATAATAATCATTATGCTTGAAAATTGTTTTTTCGAGATTTGAAAGTATCATACGAAAGTATCATATCCCTTAAAAAACTGTTCATTGATCTTAAATACAGTGTAGTCGATGGACTGGGTAAATACAAAAAGTTATTTCGTGGCAGCTTGGAGCATAGCCAAAACTATTGCTGCACTGTACTGTGCACGATCTGATGCCCTTTTGTTTATTGCTCTCGACGACCATTAGGAAAACATGCCTATATAATTTTGACCCCCTTGAACCCCTATTTTATATAGTAAAACCGGGATTTACAGGAGTAACTCTTATTTTTCATATTTATGCTCTTAAATATAGATTGTTGTTACCCCGATGGGGCTAACGAGTACCTACACACTATATTTTGAGCAGAAATAAGAAGAATATCACATTTTTACATCTTAAAATTTTCATTTTGTCGGCGATAAAGGTTACAGTGTATTTGTATAGGCGTTTTTTCGTAATGAATAGTTAATCAGGTGGTTCACAGCACCTCCGGACAGATGTTTTGACTATACTCCAAACTGCCATGGAATAACTGTATATTATTGGACTGCAATAGTCTCATGTGAACAATCATTACGAAAACACGCCTATACAAATCATCCAGGCGGTTCTAACGAGTACCCACAATCTATATTTTGGAGCAGAAATAAGAAAAAAGAGTTACCCCTGTAAACCCAAATTTTACTATATAAAAGTGGTGTTTGAGTCGGGTCAAAATTATAAATATGCTCTATAAAAGGGTTATCGTTTGGAAGCAAGGAATACACCACAGAAGTGAAAAATATGGAGTGTACATGTTTTCTTGGCCAGACTAGGCGTATTTTCGTGATAATCAGTTGATAACTAGCAGCTTATTTGGCATTGTTTTATCAACCATTCGAGTTCTGCATGGAAGTTCAGGTGGTTTTTCTCCGGGCACTCCGGTTTTCGCCTAACGTTATGATACCGTCTGCATACTCCTATATGACAACTGTTTTTCTAAAAAATGAAGGGGTTGAATAGCCATAGAAAACCTTCAAGAAGGAATTTTGCAGACCCGGCGGGGATCGATACCGCGACCGCCTATTTACCATTCAAGTGCTCATCCGACTGAAGTACTAAGGCCGGCGGTCAATAGGATAATAAGGCTTACCGAAACTAGGAAGGTGGTCTAACCATATGTTTGTGACCATTTACAACAAGAGGGCTGCATTGAAGTTTAAAACGTAAAGAACGTAATTTTATTTTGCAGGTTACGGTAGGAAATGTGCACGCCACAATTGGATATATTCAGTATGAAGTAGTGACTGCAGCCGCAGAACAAACGTCGACTGTAATAATAGTGGCTGTTGTTTGTTCCTTAGTTGTGATTATAACAATTTCTGTAGTTTTTCTAGTGGTATATAAGAGGACTGTTCAGAAGATTTTTAAGTATCAGAAGTCGGAGATACAGGAGAAGCAAGTCAACAAAGAAGGTGAGATTGCTTGCTTTGTAATGTTTGTGCATTTCAAACTGAAACAAATCCAGTGTTACCATCTAACTTAAACGAGGCACATTAAAGCATGAAGCACAGCAGCTTACCCACTTTTCCCCAAAATTGCAGTTGCGTACACCTTGCTAAGGAAGAAAAAGAAGAACATAAAAAGGAGAAGAAGAAGAAGAAAAAAAAACTGTTATTGCTGATGACAATGGTGCCATGCTGCTGGTGCTGGTGGTGGTGATGATGATGACGAAAGAGAGGATGCAGCAGAGGGAGAAGAAGTAATAAAGTTAAAAAATGAGAAGCTGAAGAAGTAGAAAAAAGAGACAAAAATCGTTATAATGCATAACTGCACAACGCTTGTTGCACTGTCGGTTAAGCGTATGTGTAATTAATAGCAAGTCGCCTAACATAATTCCAGCCTTTGTTACAGGGAAGAATTTGCCCCCTTTTCAATGCGTAGTGTAGGAACACACTGCGCGTAAAAGTTTGCTGTTCATAGCTAACAATTAACATTTTATTTAATTCTTACCACCTTGTGCTTAAACAGTCTTTTTCGCATTGATGACACTTATTGAGAGGAATCTGAACTGGTAGATTTTATATTCCTAAATTTAAGGGGAGGGGCGAGAATGTTCTTTTTTTCCAGCGATCCGACGACTATTGTTGCATCTCAATGTAGTTTCCTATTACCGTTCGCCCTGAATATGAAACTTAGCCATAAACAACTTGCCTATTGGACATTTTTTCTAACTATACACCAATCGTAAGGAAACAAATGTTCAGAAGAGCTTTCTGATTTGAGTGTGTCATATTTCTTTAAACACACGCCTGTGCTGATGTTGGCCTCGTCTGGTTGCAGTTCTTTCCCTGGGGTATTTACCTTTAATTAAGATCCCAAAACCATATATAGCCCTTAAAATGTGAGGTTTGTATGTATACATGTGACATGGGCTCATACATTTTTTGATAATTGTCGGACAATCATTCTTGGATCTAGCGAGATATCTCCCACTAACAGCTCGGGTCATACGGACGGGATTTTACTTTAAAGACACATCCGAAAGTCTGTTGAAAAGTAGAAGTAAAACAAAGATCAGGAATTGATACAATTAACTTACTCCACCCATAAAAGACACCAAAGGGAAAGAAATACAAACATTAAGCGACCAGACCATAATGGAAACCTAAACAAAGGAAGGCCATAAGGACAGCTACTTTCCCACAAAATGGCCATATGACCATCCAAAATTAAAAGACACAAGTGATACACACAGTAAGTAACAAACAACAACATAAATAAATCGCCACAGAAGAGCCGCCTTGGTACGGTCAGTGGAAGATTTCCACCGGGGGGCTTAAATCGATTTTACGTGGCCACAATCCTCGCTCTTACTTCCGTCGCGATTTAGACAAATAATTTGTTCAGACCGCATGAAGGCCTCCTAACTCTGAAGCCCAGAATCGGACGCACGACACCTGGCTTATTAGACAAATAGCAAAACCACTACGCCACGGGGTCTTCTTGGTTCTAGAGATATTTCGGAATGTGTTATTCAATGATTTTAACCTTTCCGTTAATAATATTTATGATTGAGAAAATTGTGTGGATCATGGTATTTACTGAAAAACGCGCTAAGAAAAACTGAGCTTTCATTAAATTATACACACAACAAACTCCATCTGTTTTTTGGATAATGCTTCATAAACGTTGTAATCGTTGGGTTTGAACGTACCGCTATTTTTCCGGTGTTGTTTGTTTTTAAATGGGTGCAAATACCTATTAAATTGGTTTATAATTTTTCTCAGATACGATTGACACCAGGAGCCCGAGAGTAACTGAGACGCAAAAACCAGAAGAACCGCCGGCATTACCATTGGACAATTTTGGTAAATACTAAGCTTTGTTACAAAGAATTGTTTCTTATCACAGCTGACCCTTTAACATATTTTTATATTATCTTTATATAAAATTAGAAATTGTTTGGTTGCAGTCCAGAAAATAAAATGCTGCCCCGAGATCGTCAAAAAGGGATATGCTTGAGTCGATTTCTTTATCCTTTTGTTGCTTTTTGGGCGATGACTTTTTCATTTTTGATTTTGAAAAGTTATCGCCGAAAAACGCGGCAAAAGAAAAAAAAGTCCAGTTTATTTTCTTGCTTGTGCTTCTTCCTTTTGTTGTCTCTGATGGGAGCTGTGGGTTAATTGTATCGATTTCTGATCAGTGCCTTGACTTCTGTAAAGAATCGAAAAGTAATTTTCCCGAGACTTTCAGCATACTCTTCTGTATGCTTGGGTTGATAAACAGCACAATCTATTGCACTCTTATAGGATACAAATCATCAATAATATAGAGATAGAGCAACACTGGCAATATAAAGGGCATACCTGTCATTTTGAACAATGTCTAATGCACTTGCGTATGAAACGCGACGTCCGATTGGGTAAGGTCGAAAATTTGCGACAGTATATTCTGCGATATACTGTCAGAAACCCGACGTCATTACTTAACGTCGCTTTTCATTGGCTGGCATTTGGTTTTACGCAGCTCACCGCGTTTGCTGCCTTGTGCAACATAGTAAATTTTTTAACTTACAATTTCTGTTGTTTAGTACAATTGTAACTTAACAACCGAATAAGTGCATTAGAATGGGGGATAACTGTATTGAAAATTGTCATTTGGGGAGGTAAACCGACGGTTTTACGGTCGCAAATTACGTCGCCATAAAACGAAATTTCCGACCGCAAAACCTCCGATTTTCCTCTCCAAATGACAATTTTTCCGTACGGTTATCCCCTAAATACACGACAGTGAAACAAACGATAATCCACTCCAACTAAACTTCAAGTTACAAGAAACTCTGTGTTATGCATTTTGATTTTTTTTTTCAAAATTGTACTATGCCCTATGCACGACATTCTGTTAACGTAAGTTTTTTTTTCTAGACTTAGCTGCTGCAAGTGTTTGATTTGATTCCATTGACGTGAGTTTTTCTATTGAATGTTTGCTAATATTGGCCTAATCAATAGAGCCATCGTTGTACACGCGCAAGTATTTAAGAACGAGGCATACACATGTTCTATAGTTATTGGGCACTTAAATATTTTGTGTTTAATATATATATATATATATGCACACAATTGGAGGGTTATTTGATGGATGACCTAAGCTTGGTGTAAACCGAGAAGAAGCCATCATGACCAACACGTAGTGTATTGCAAAACTTTCAGGACTTTTCTGTTGTTAAGACTACAGCAACATGTTCGATTCAATCACTTATTAAGCCAAAACAACATTAACAGCCAATTTCAAACTTTTAGTCAAGCTATTATTCAGGCTTTTATAACAGTCACTTCATGCTCATGTAGCACGACTGAACTTTCTAGCTATTAACTTCATGTCTTGCTGCAATCAACACGTATGAGATTAAACATTGTGACAAAGTCTTTGAAATGGAGTTTGTTTTGGCCCATCAAACATTCGATTGAGGTTTTAAATAAATTGAAATATGGATGTTTTCGTGCTTTTATAGAACATATTTAACGTCACTACAGCTGGTGTCTGGGAATGTGTGGCGGCCGGAAAAGGTCGCCCCGTCCTACATCATAGTCTGGCCCAAAAAACATGCATACTTCATATATTCACTTCTATGGTGTGTTCCTTGCTTGCAAAGGATAACCCTATAAAAACATATTTAACTTAACTACAGCTGGTATCTAGGAATGTGCGGCGGCCGTAAAAGGTCTGCCTGCCCTACTTCAAATTATAGTATATATTTTCTTGTCCTTTGGGATCATTGATTCCATCGTTTAATTTCGAAAATACTTGAGGGTGACTGATGAGACCTAATTCGCCGAAACTATATGTCTGGCTCAGAAAACATGCATACTTCATATTTTCCAGTTATGTGGTGTATTCCTTGCTTCCAAAGGATAACCCTTTTAAAGAACATATTTAACTTAACTACAGCTGGTGTCTAGGATTGTGTGGCGGCTGTAAAATGTCTCCCTGTCCTACATCATATTGTAGTATATATTTTCTTGTCCTTTGGGATCATTGATTCCATCGTCGAATTTTGAAAATACTTGAGGGTCACTGATGAGGCCTAATTGGCCGAAACTAGTTAGTCTGGCCCAGAAAACATGCATACTTCATATTTTCCTGTTCTGTGGTGTACTCCTTGCTTTCAAATGATAACCGTTTTATAAAACATATTAAATGTCACTACAGCTGATGTCTGGGAATGTGTGGCGGCCGTTAAAAGTCTCCCTGCCTAAATTATAGTGTAGTATATATTTTCTTGTCCTTTGGGACCATTGATTGAATCGTGGCATTTCGATAATACTTGAGGGTCACAGATGAGGCCTTATTGGCCTAAATAAGCTAGTCTGGCCTAGAAAACATGCACATTATATTTTCCAGTTCTGTGGTGTATTTCTTGCTTCAAAAAGAATAACCCTTTTATAGAACATATTGAACGTCACCACAGCTGGTGTCTGGGAATGTGTGGCGGCCGTAAAAAGTCTCCCTGTCCTACATAATGGTGTAGTATATATTTTCATGTCCTTTGGGATCATTGATTCCAACGTGGAATTTTGAAAATACTTGAATGTCACTGATGAGACCTATTTGGCCGAAACTAGCTAGTCCGGCCCGGAAAACATGCACATTTCATATTTCCAGTTCTGTGGTGTATTCCTTGCTTCCAAAAGATAACCCTTTTATAGAACATAGTTTAGTCTGTCTACTTATGATGTTCCACGCTCTGTGCTGCATTTCCTCTTAATCCCATTAGAAAAAAAAACATTATTATTTTTTTTTAATTGAAATTCTATAGAGAAGATTCCCCCTATCTTGCACTTAATGTAAGGAATGTTTTGGTTTTGTTTCTTCACTTCTGCAGAGCATAAAAAATGTATATTTATTGAGGTCATGTCAAAATTTTGGCTATTTCAATGGGAACGTATTGTGCAACCCTTTCGACTCATTTGTTCTTTTTTTTTGTTATAAAAGCTTCTTCATTATGCCCCTTGTGTTTTCATTAGGGTTTAGTAATTTCATCTTCGTGTTGCTTTCTCTTTGGATTCTCTTATGGAAGGTTCGGGGTAACTGTGTATTGATTGCTGGCCATTGCCTTCACATCTACATTTAAAAGGAATGTTTCTCTGTGCAGCATATTGGCTTAACCGTTTCAGCAGCCCTTCAGAGTTCATAGGGATATTAAAATCTGACCAGTTGTTCATAATGAGTAACGTACAGGTTAGACGACCCGTAAAATAAATCCTTTGAAACGAAGTCGTGAAAGGCGCTTGCACTTTTATCCGCAGAATGTGTCAGATTTGTTTTTCAGTTCACAATCACGTGAACAAGTCCGTGAAATGAACGCCCATATAAACACTAGTTTATATAGATTTAAATGGGGTTTACGTGGGTATCCATTATTTTTCTTATTTCTGCTCCAAGACATAGGTTGTGGGTACTCGTTAGCGGTTCTAACGAGTACCCACGACCTATATTTGGAGCAGAAATATGAAAAATATCACATATTTGCATCAGAAAAGTAGCCATTTCGGATATATGAAAAACGCACTATGTCGCACGGGTGTGTTATCGTAATGCTAATTACAAAAAAAAAAAAAAAAACACAAAAAAAACGAAAGACAAAATGATAGTTACTTTCCCACAATTTGCTGTATATATATAAAGATATAAGCGATACACACACAAACCATAAGAAAAATAAATCACGACCGAAGCACTGCCTTGGACGGCCAGTGAAACACAAATCAGGAACACATTAAAAAAAAACAACAGTTAGACGCCAATAGGCCCAACCAGAGACAGAGCATCGGGTCCCAGACAGCTTTACATATGTAAAATAGAAGTGAAGGCAGTGATCTGGAATCGATACAATCAAAGAAACCAAAGGGAAAGAAACACAAACATGAAACAACAAGACACTAATGGAAACATAAATAGCGGACCGCAAGCCAAAAGGACGGTTACTTTACCACCAAATGGCAAATTGGCTATCCAAAAAAAACAAACAAAAAAAAAAACAAAACAAAAAACAAGAGGACCATGATGGTCCTAAATCGCTCACCTGAGCTAACAGATCAGAAAGTTCAAGAAATTCCAATCTTTACCGAAGGATTAAATCTGATTACAATGTCTAAAGCAGGTATTTTCAGCATTCAAAGCGACGTAAATCAATGAGAAATAGGCAGACATCACCAGTTTCCAAACTCATCCGAACTTTCAATCCCAACCTACTTATATGCTAGTTTCGGGAAGATTCGATCAAAACTTGAGGACTTATGGTGATGACAAGGTACAAAATAAGTATTTTCGGCAAAGAAGGGGACTTAACTCTTCAAACACCTTCTCTAACGTTTCTCTCTAGCTTCCTTATATGTAAGTTTCAGGAAGGTATGTTCAAAACTTACGGACTTATGTGCAGTTTATATTTTACTTTTGGTACTTTGAGATCAGCGTGAACATTCTGAGAAATCAAAAATAAATTATTGGTTAAGATTCATATTCTAGACAGGTTTGTAATTATTTGGACCCCATTTTGATTTATATCAGTCTTTGAATCGACTGCCTATTCGAAATTCGAAAAATTGCAGTATGTTTCCTTTCGCTTTCTTTGCCGGATCATTACAGGGTCACTGATGAGGCTTTATTAGCCGAATCTACGTAGTATGACCCATCTTCTTTCTTATTAATATTTTCATTGCTCTTAAAAGAACTCATTTTTGATTTTTATTTGCCTTCACTGCAGCTGGTGTTGTGCCGTGTGGCGGCCGTAATACGTCTTCCCGTACATCAACTATTGTGCAGTTTATATTTTACTTTTGGTCCTTTGAGATCAGCGTGAACATTCTGAGAAATCAAAAATAAATTATTGGTTTAGATTCATATTCTAGACAGGTTTGTAATTATTTGGACCCCATTTTGATTTATATCAGTCTTTGAATCGACTGCCTATTCGAAATTCGAAAAATTGCAGTATGTTTCCTCTCGCTTTCTTTGCCGGATCATTACAGGGTCACTGATGAGGCTTTATTAGCCGAAACTACGTAGTATGACCCATCTTCTTTCTTATGAATATTTTCATTGCTCTTAAAGGAACTCGTTTTTGAATTTTATTTGCCTTCACTGCAGCTGGTGTTGTGCCGTGTGGCGGCCGTAAAACGTCTCCACGTACATCAACCATTGTGCAGTTTATATTTTACTTTTGGTCCTTTGAGATCAGTGTCAACATTCTGAGAAATCAAAAATAAATTATTGGTTTAGATTCATATTCTAGACAGGTTTGTAATTATTTGGACCCCATTTGATTTATATCAGTCTTTGAATCGACTGCCTATTCGAAATTCGAAAAATTGCAGTATGTTTCCTCTCGCTTTCTTTGCCGGATCATTACAGGGTCACTGATGAGACCTACATCATAGTGTAGATTATATTTTCTTGTCCTTTGGGATGATTGATTCCATTATGGAATTTCGAAAATAGCTGAGGGTCACTGATGAGGCCTAATTGGCCGAAACTAGCTAGTATGGCCCAGAAAACATGTACACTCCATCTTTTTCAGTTTTGTGGTGTATTCCTTGCTTCCAAAGGATAACCCTTTTATAGAACATATTTATTAGCCGAAACTACGTAGTATGACCCATCTTCTATTTTATGAATATTTTCATTGCTCTTAAAGGAACTCATTTTTGATTTTTATTTGCCTTCACTGCAGCTGGTGTTGTGCCGTGTGGCGGCCGTAAAACGTCTCCCCGTACATCAACCATTGTGCAGTTTATATTTTACTTTTGGTCCTTTGAGATCAGCGTGAACATTCTGAGAAATCAAAAATAAATTATTGGTTTAGATTCATATTGTAGACAGGTTTGTAATTATTTGGACCCCATTTTGATTTATATCAGTCTTTGAATCGACTGCCTATTCGAAATTCGAAAAATTGCAGTATGTTTCCTTTCGCTTTCTTTGCCGGATCATTACAGGGTCACTGATGAGGCTTTATTAGCCGAAACTACGTAGTATGACCCATCTTCTTTCTTATGAATATTTTCATTGCTCTTAAAGGAACTCATTTTTGATTTTTATTTGCCTTCACTGCAGCTGGTGTTGTGCCGTGTGGCGGCCGTAAAACGTCTCCACGTACATCTACCATTGATCAGTTTATATTTTACTTTTGGTCCTTTGAGATCAGCGTGAACATTCTGAGAAATCAAAAATAAATTATTGGTTTAGATTCATATTCTAGACAGGTTTGTAATTATTTGGACCCCATTTTGATTTATATCAGTCTTTGAATCGACTGCCTATTCGAAATTCGAAAAATTGCAGCATGTTTCCTCTCGCTTTCTTTGCCGTATCATTACAGGGTCACTGATGAGGCTTTATTAGCCGAAACTACGTAGTATGACCCATCTTCTTTCTTATGAATATTTTCATTGCTCTTAAAGGAACTCATTGTTGATTTTAATTATAATGATCACAATGTCAAAAATGGGCAATTACAGCAATCTAAGGGACATAACTCTATGTTAAACAGGCTGACCTCACCAGTTTTTTAAACTCAACCAAGCTTTAATCCCTGACTTACTTACATGCAAGTTTCAAGAAGATTCGATCAAAACTGAAGAGGTCACGGTGATGACAAGGTAAAAAACAGGCATTTTCTGCAAACAAAGTGACGTAACTCTATGACAAATAAGCCAAATTCACGTTATTTTTAATTAATTCGAGCTTTTATCCCTGACTTGCTTATATATAAGTTTCAAGAAGATCCGATCAAAACTGAAGGTCCTACGTCAAAAATTAGCATTTTCAGTAAAGTGGGGCACATAACTCTGTCAGTAATAGGCCAACATCGCTTTATCCCTGACTTACTTGTTTTTAATTTTCAAGAAGACATGTTGAAAACTGAAGGAGTTAGAGTAATGACAAGGTCAAAAATAGGCATCTTTTGCAATCAAAGGGACGTTACATTATGATAAATAGGATGGCCTCATTAGTTTTCGAACTCATCCAAGCTTTTATTCCTGACTTACTAACAAGTAAGTTTCTAGAAGATCTAATAAAAACTGGAGGGGCTACAGCAAAGACAAGATGACAAGGTCAATAATAGGCATTTTCTGAAATCAATGGGGACATAACTCTCTAAAATATAGGCCGACCTCACCAATTTTTAAACTCAGCTGAGGTCTTTAAATATAAGATCCAAGAAGATCCAAAGAAACTGCAGGGGCTACAGTGATGACAAGGTCACATATAGGCATTTTCAGCTATCAAGGGGACTATGATAGCTAGGCCGACCTCCCAGTTTTCAAACTCATCTGAGCTTTTATCCCTGACTTATTTGTTTGTAAGTTTCAAGAACATCCGGTCAAAGCTGATGGGGCTACAGTGATGGCAAGGTAAAAAATAAGCATTTTCTGCAAGGTAGGGGACATAACTCTGTAAGTGATCGACCGATATCGCTAATTTTCGAACTCATTCGAGGTTTTATCCCTGGCTTACTTGTTTGTAAGTTTCAAGAAGATTCGATTAAAACTGAAAGAGCTACAATGATGAAAACGTCAAAAATAAGCAATTGCTGTAGAGTAGGGGACATTACTCCGTTAGTTATCGACTGACATCACTAGTGTGCGAACTTAACCGAGCTTTTATCCCTGACTTACCTGTTTGTAAGTTTCAAGAAGATTTAATCAAAACTGAAGGAGCAACGGTGATAACAATGTCAAAAATAAGCATTTTTAGCAAAGTATGGGTCATAATTCCTCGAGTAATCGACTGACATCGCTAGTTTTCGAAGTCATCCGAGCTTTTATCCCTGAGTTACTTGTTTGTAATTTCAAGAAGATCCGATCAAAAATGAAGGGTTACGGTGATGCCAATGTCAAAAATAAGCACTTTCAGCACTGTAGGGGACATAACTTAATAAGTAATCGACCGATATAGTTTTCGAACTCATCTGAGCTTTTATCGCCGACTTACTTCTTTGTAAGATTCAAGAAGATCTGATCAAAACTGAAGGGGATACAGTGATGACAATGTCAAAAATAAGCATTTGCAGCGAAGCGTGGGACAAAACTACGTAAGTAATCAACCGATATCGCTAGTTTTCAAACACATCCGATATTTCATCCCTGACTTAATTGTTTTAAGTTTAAAGAGGATCCGATCAAAACTGAAGGGGTTACGGTGATAACAATGTCAACACTAAGCACTTTCAGCAAAGTAGGGGACATATCTCTGTAAGTAATCTACCGATATTGCTAGTTTTCGAGCTCATCTGAGCTTTTATCCCTGACTTAGTAGTTTGTAAGTTTAAAGAAGATCCGATGAAGAACTGAAGGGGCTAGGGTGATGCCAATGTCAAAAATAAGCGTTTTCAGCACTGTAGGGGACATAACTTCATAAGTAATCGACCGATATAGTTTTCGAACTCATCTGAGCTTTTATCGCCGACTTACTTCTTTGTAAGATTCAAGAAGATCTGATCAAAACTGAAGGGGATACAGTGATGACAAGGTCAAAAATAAGCATTTGCAGCGAAGCGTGGGACAAAACTACGTAAGTAATCAACCGATATCGCTAGTTTTCAAACTCATCCGATATTTCATCCCTGGTTTACTTGTTTTAAGTTTCAAGAGGATCCGATCAAAACTGAAGGGGTTACGGTGATAACAATGTCAACACTAAGCACTTTCAGCAAAATAGGGGACATAACTCCGTGAGTAATTGACCGACATCGCTATTTTCGAACTCATACGAGCTTTTATCCCCGACTTACTTCTTTGTAAGTTTCAAGAAGATCTGATGAAAACTGAAGGGGCTACAGTGATGACAATATCAAAACAAGCATTTCCAGCAAAATAGGGAACATAACTCCGTAAGTAATCGACCGAATTCAATATTGGGGGCTTAAATCGATTTTACGCGGCCACAATCCTCGCCCTTACTTCCGTCGCGATTTAGACAAAATAATTTGTTCAGTCCGCATGAAGGCCTCCTCACTCATCAGTGCAACATCTCCGAAAACACAAAAATCAAACAATCACAATGATGAAACAACGGTGTGGACTTGGCAGCATGAAACCACTGAAATGCTGGAACAAATGAAAACCAACAGTTAGACTCCGATGGGCCCAACCAGAGACAGAGCTTTTCGCTGGAATGGTAATAGAATCTGAGGCCTTACCCACTGGCGTGCAATTAAAGAGGGAAGCTAAGTTTTCGACCATGATCGGTTTAATTTACAATATCAAAATCAGAATCATCGCGTTTATCATAAATTTTGCAAGAAAGAAATCCATCTACAATAGACAAATGTCAATCCGAAAATGGGGCCTCGTATCAGAAGTATTTGCTTTATTTAATTTTTCTGGGGGTGTAAATTTGACGGAGAGGGGCAAGTCTTGAAATCTTGAATTGCACAAAGTGGCTAATATCTCATGCCTCAGATTGAAGCTGTTAAATATTACAGCGCGATGACAAATGGTTTCAGATACTATCGACAGGGTAGAGCTGTGTTTTGCATCTGCATTTGGAATACTACTTTAAAAAAATTAAACCAAGTCACCCGATTATATAAATTCATTTATAACACAAACAACGCTATGATGTAAAAGACCGTCTGGTCGCGCGATATTTTCTCCACTTCTTGTAAACTCCGCGATTTTGACAGATATTGACAAGAGCTGACTTCCCCTGTCCGTCTTACCTGAGGCTACTGTACTTACAGAATAAGTAACAAACAGTACAAGTCAAAACACTCATCGGCTCCTTTTGTTTTTTCCAGTGGCATCTCACAACGCTTTTTTATGGTGTATTCTTTGACATATTTCAAAAAACTGTTTATTGCTTAAGATAAGGGGCATACATCTTATACAGCAATGAAATTTAGGTGTAGTTTAGAATAGCATCATTGAGGTGCGTGTTTTTTTTTAAACTAAAACAACTGATAGCCAAAGCAAAAGTTTAAAAACAGTTGTGTAGGCAATGACTAGGAATCGACACAATTGTCTCATACCTTGCATCCAAGGTAACAAAGAAAAGAAACACGATCACAAAATAACTTCACCGTTAAGAAGACGCCACAAACGGAAAGCGAAAAAGAAAGTTACTTTCGCACAATATGACCAAATGGATTCCAAAATAAAAACATATCAGCTAGCAAAGACGAACAATAGCAAAAATAATCCATTGCAGAAGAACCTTTTTGCAATTTACCGTGGAGTGGGCTTAAATAGATTTTTACACTAAAGGATGAAACATATGCATCACGAAAACACGCCTATATAATTTTGACCCCCTTGAATCCCACTTTTATATAGTAAACCTGGGATTTCCTGGGGTATATTTTTATTTATTTCTGCTCTAAAATATTGATCATGGGTACTCGTTAGAACCGCCTCGATGAGGTGGTTCTAACAAGTGCCCACAATCTATATTTTGAGCAGAAATAAGAAAAATATCACAATATTTCATCTTAAAATTTTCATTTTTTTTCGGCGATAAAGGTGGTAATCTATTTGTATAGGCGTGTTTGCGTAATGTATACCTTGTACAAATATCGAAATAGATGCCCAGGAAAAGCCAAAATCAAAGATTACAGCCTACCAATGGCACCGAGAGAAAGAGTAACTAACAATACGGATAACAAAAAAGGAAAACAACGAATCACAAACCGCGCAGCAACCAGTTCCTTCTTCCCCTAAAGAGGTGATCATGGTGCAGCAGGAACATTTAATGAAAATAAACAATAATAACACACACACATGAGCACGTACAACATGGAAAGCCCCGACGGGCAATGATCAGGAATCTATACAATTAACCTACAGCTCCGATCAGAGACACCAATGGGAAAGAAGCATAGCCTGAAATAACTAGACCCTAATGGGAACACCAATATCAGAAAGCCAAAAGGACAGTTACTTTCCCACTAAACCCAAACCTATCCAAACAAAAAATATAAGCGATACACACAAGCTCAAATACAAACCATCTCAAAAATAAACTGCGTCAGAAGGACCGCCTTGGAAAGGTCAGTGAAAAGAATTCCGCTTCAGGGGAGGGAGGGGGCTTATATCGATTTTACCTGGCTACAATCCTCGCCCTTACTTCAGTCGCGATTTAGACAAGCAATTTGTTCAATCCGCATGAAGGCCTCCTAATGCATCAGTGCAACATCTCCGAGAACACAAAAATCAAAGAACCACAGAGATAAAACAACGGTGAGGACTCGTCAGCAAGAAACCACTGAAATGCGGGAGCGAAAGAAAACCAAATGTTAGACTCCGATTGGCCCGACCAGAGATAGAGCATTAGGCACCAATCAACATTACATAATATTAAATTATCTCTAATTCGCAGTAAGCCTTTACGCTGGTATCGTCATAGAATATGAGGCCCGATCCACAGGCGTGCAATTAAGGAAGAAAGTTGTTAATCGTGATTGGGTAAACTACCATGAATGCAGTTTGTCGTGTAACAATTATGTTGTTCCAAATTCTTTCATATCGAAGAGTGATTTTACAAAATTGGTTGCTTAAGTCAGTGCAAGTATATATATTTTTTTCTGAATTTATATACTAAGTCACCATAAAATTCGGGTTCCGATAGACCTTGTTGCAGCAGAGATTTAAGTCCAACATTTAATTTTGAAGAAGAAGTAAAACAAAGATCAGGAATCGATACAATTAACTTACTCCACCCATCAAAGACACCAATGGGAAAGAAACACAAACCATAACCAGACCATAATGGAAACCTAAACAAAGGAAGGCCATAAGGACAGTTACTTTCCCAAAAAATGGCCAAATGGCCAGCCAAAATAAAAAGACACAAGTGACCGTGCCCTTACCTCTGTCGTGGTAGCATGAAGGCTTCCTAACTCATCAGTGTAACAACTCCGAGAACATACAAATAAAAAACTACAGAGATGAAACAAGTTTGAGGACTCGACAGCATACAACAACAAAATTGCTGGAGCAAACGAAAACCAACAGTTAGACTCCGAGGGGCCCGGAATAACGTCTACATATAAAATAACCAACATTAGAACCACCGCCCTAGGACTGTCAGTAGCGAGATCCACTGAAAAATTTAAACTGAATCTATAGGCCCAACCCTCACTCTGAGTTCCAGGTAAACATCTACAATCCTTATATAAATTGGAGTTTACAAGGAAAATTATTTTACTGATATATACGGGTGATGGTTTTTGTTCTGTAAAGACTCCATCTTGATTTACTTTTTCGCAGGCTACATCGAACTACATGACACAGTCCAAACGTCGCCTGGACTGGATAAAGATATGCAGCTGGTTCTGAAAGATCATAATTTGTTGATTGATAGGACACTATTGCAACTAGGAGACCTACTTGGCAAAGGTGTGTTTTTCATTTTGACAATGTCGAACATAATATATTCAAGAGAACTAAAACATACCACCTAACATCACTGTTATTTATTGTCACCTTACTATATGCGTATTTATCATATGACGTCGCATCTGAGAGTGTATTAACTCCATGTAATATTTTCGATAATCCACTGGCGGATTAAATATGCAAATTAGCTAGATACGTCCCGTAACGTTACATGTACGACGAATTTACGACGTCGCGTTTACTAATGGCGGAATATTGACATTTTTGCAAACAATCGTGAATAAAATGTGTTTTAAATGTCATGCGATAAATAGAATCTTGCATTCGTGTTCATGTACTATTGAATTTATTAAATACTCGTGTAAGATCCTCTATATAAGATGCAATCGATTTTATGCCACCTAACCTTGTTATTGATTTTGACACACTTGTTCTTTACCTGTGTATAGTGTTGAAACATGTGTTATAGAAGATCTTATCATGAGTGTTTATGTATTATTGAATTTATTAAACGAGTTGAGGAAAAGGGATAAAATGCGAGGCTCTTTAAACTCGTTGAAGACATTACGTAAACACGCCTATAGGAATACATTGTAAACTTAAACGCCGAAAAAAGAATATTTTAAGATGAAATATTGTGATATTTTTTTTTATTTCTGCCTAAAATATAGATTGTGGGTACTCGTTAGGACCGCCTCGTCGAGGCGGTTCTAAGGAGTACCCATAATCTAAAGTTTAGAACAGAAATAAGAAAAATAAGGCTGACACCTATAAACCCCAGTATTCTGCCATTCGTAAACGCAACGTCGTGAAGGACGTCATACATAACGTAGCGGCACGTATCTAGCTAATTTGCATATTTAATCCACTAGTGGATTATTGAAAAGATTACTTGACGTTATTACACTCTTTGACGCGACGACATATGATAATGTGTGTTAAAACGTATTCTACGATTTGACTGTTATCACATGCACGGCCAGTATATCGATCTTAATAGAAGTAGAGGCAATGATCAGGAATCGACACAATCAACCCACAGCTCCCATCAGAGACACCAAAGGGAACGAAACACAAACATGAAACAACAGACCAAATGGAAACATCAATAGCGGAAAGCCAAAAGGACAGTTACTTTCCCACAAAATGGCCAATAGGCTATCAAAAAAAATAAAATAATATAAGCGACACAAACACCCAAAGACACACAATAGCAAAAAATAAACCACGACAGAAGAACCGCCTTGGAACGGTCAGCGGAAACGAATTCCACTGGGGGACTTAAATCGAAGTCTGTCTGTAAGTATACTCTAGAGAATCTTATTAATGAATAACGCATTACTCTAAACGTTCATTGAAGTATAATTTGTTAAATCTTCTTAAAATTCATTCATGCATTTGCAGGACATTTTGGTAGTGTTTACAAAGGATATCTCACCAGCGCAAACCAAGATAAAACAACGCTTGTTGCAGTAAAAACTTTGCATCGTAAGTGATTATGAAGAATTCTGAATATCATCACATTAATCTTCGTTATATATAATGCACTAAGGTATTATCACAATTATCGACCGTCTGCTGTATAACATCCAAAACATCTTTTATAGTCAGTTATCGGCCGAATGTTGCAAAGCAAAAACATACCTTGAGTCACCAATATTTAGACATACCTTCCCTTGAAATTATTTCAGTACCCATGTGATGTTAGCCGTACTTCAATACAATCTGATAACAACGCATGCGTGTTACCTAAAATACATTACGACTGTACACCATAAATGTTCATTGCAATACATTTAGAAAACCACCCAAGAGTGTAACCTTCCTAAAATAAATAATGATATCATATCCACGAGAGATACTTACAATACAGAAGGACAACACGCCATTAAAAACTACCTAGAATACATTTGGATAACCTCCATTATTGTTACCTGCATTCAATTAGATTGATATATCTGTGAATGTTACCAGCAAACCAGTAGGACAACGAAGCATGACTGTTACTTACAATGCATTTAGATAGGATAACAGACCCAAGAGTGTTACCTTTCAATATAGTAGGACAATACACCGTAAATAGTACTAAAAGTACATTTGCATAACTAAAATGGGTGTTAATTACATTAGGATAACATACCCACGAGTGTTACTAGGAATGTCCATAAGTTATACGGGTATCTATAATATAGTACGGTTACTCCTCAAGAATGTTACCTGGGTTACCACCCAGAAGTGTTGTCTTTCAAACACTTTGGTCAGTTTTTTTCAAACCAAACTGAAGTGAAGGCAATGATCTGGAATCGATAAAAAATGATCCACAGCTCCCATCAGAGACATTATAGGGAAAGAAACACAAACATGAAACAACTAGACCCTAATGGAAACATCAATAGCGGAAAGCCAAAAGGACATTTACTTTCCAACAAAATGGTCAATTGGCTATCCAAATTAAAATACTATTAGCGAAACATACACTTAAAGTCAGGAATCGATACAATTAACTTACTCCACCCATCAAAGACACCAAAGGGAAAGAAACACAAACATTAAGCGACCAGACCATAATGGAAACCTAAACAAAGGAAGGCCATAAGGACAGTTACTTTCCCACAAAATGGCCAAATGGCCATCCAAAATAAAAAGACACAAGTGATACACACAGTAGGTAACAAACAACACCATAAATAAACCGCCACAGAAGAACCGCCTTGGAACGGTCAGTGGAATGATTTCCACTGGGGGGGGCTTAAATCGATTTTACGTGGCCACAATCCTCGCCCTTACTTCCGTCGCGATTTAGACAAATATTTTGTTCAGTCCGCATGAAGGCCTCCTAACTCATCAGTGCAACATCTCCGTGAACACAAAAAATCAAAGAACCACAGAGGTGAGACAACGGTGAGGACTCGGCAGCAAGAAACCGCTGAAATGCTGAAGCAAAAAAAAAAAAAAAAAAAAAACAGACTCCGATGGGCCCGACCAGAGACAGAGCATCAGGCACCTTCCAACATTACCTTGAATTAGATCTCTCTAATTCTCAATAAGCCTTTATGTTGTAGCCGTCATAGATCTGAGGCCTGACCCACCGGCGTGCAATTAAAGAGGGAAGCAAAGTGGCCAACCGTGATTGGGTTAACTACCATGCATGCAGTCTGTCGTATAACATCCATGTTGTACCCAATCTTTTTATATCGAAGAACGATTTTACGAAATTGGGTGCTGAAGTCATTGCGGTTATATATTTTTCTGAATTTATATACTAAGTCACCATAAAAGTTGGGTTCCGATAGACCTTGTTGCAGAAGAGATTTAAGTCCAATATTGAATTTTGAAATTAAATCAGAATGGCGTCTATAAAATTTTGAAAAGGCTTTGCGTAGTTTATGGTACCGATAACCCTGATTAAGGAGTATAGCCGTTAATAATTTATTACGAGTGTTGAAGTCAGTAATATGACTACACACTCTAGCAAATCGAATTAATTGCGAAATATAAACGCCATAGGATGGCGCACGAGGAACATCACCATCCAAAAAAGGAAAATTTACAATCTCAAAATCAAAGTCATCGCGTTTATCATAAATTTTGCACGAAACAAATCAATCTACAATAGATAGATGTAAATCCCGAAACGGGGCCTCGGTATCAGAAGAATTTGCTTTATTTAACTGAAGTTCTGGGGGTAAATCTGACTGATCAAACCATCGAAATAGGTATTATCAATATTTAATAAATCATCTAAATATCTAGAAGTGGAGCTAAAAGCTTCAATAATTTCAGATTGGTTATCAATGGAAAGCGACAACATGAAGTCTCTTTCATAACAATACAAGAACAGATCAGCCACAAGAGGTGCGCAATTCGTACCCATCGGAATACCCACAATTTGTCTAAATAACTTAGTACCGAATCTTATATAAATATTGTCAAGTTGAAAGGTGAGGGCATCACACACTTTCTGACAAGACCAAAGTGTATAATTCTTATGCTCTTTAGAAGTGAAAAATGCATTTCTGACATTACATGCAAGATAGAGAGAATCTTCTCTGTGAAAAACCTGTCTGTTTTCAGGGTGTTCATTACATGGACACATAAACATGCAACTGCTTCTTCATTGAGTTGGTCTGACTTACCAATAGAAATTGAAAGCAATTATCAGGAATCGATAAATTATCCCATGCCACCGATCAGAGACACCAAAGGGTAAGAAAAACAAACATTAAATAACTAGACCCTAAAGGAAACATCGATATTGGAAAGCCAAAAGGATAGTTACTTTCCGACAAAATGGCAAATTCGCTATCCAAACCAACAACAAAGAAAAGATATAAGCGATACCCACACTCAACGACAAACGTTCTATATTACTGGCATGGATAAGAAATCGTTGATAAAATGTCTCGGTAAAAAAGGCTCCGAATCTGTTTTGGAATGTCAGAGTAGTGTTTATATCAAATTTATGCTCGTTCTTTCTCAAACTATTTTTTTGTTTATTCTGTCATGACGTCATTATGTATTCTATAATGACGTCATTGCAAGTATTAATGCATTTACCCATATTTGATATACTGAATCTTCTACAAAATAGCATTGAACATGTCTATTTAAGATTTGTTGAAGACGTTTTGTAGAGTCTCGCCAGAAAACATTAAGGGTGTTATAGCATTCTCGGCATTTACTCCTTTTCTTCGTTCGGGTTGATGGGCATGGTTGGCGAAGCTTGCTCACCAAGTAATGCTTACGATCCAAGGACGCCTGATTTCACTCTTCTAGAGTCCATGTCTGTTTATCTGAACATGGATATTTATCATTTTGTCTATGGATTAATTATTTTGGATTAACGCTTTGGAACTACAACCTAAACTACATAACACGTTAACGTATTATTCTAGACAACAGTCCAAGACAGATCGACATCCAAGCCTTTGTTGACGAAGCGTTCGTAATGAAAGATTTTACTCATCCACGCGTTCTCAGTCTAACTGGCATCTGTCTAGGAATGGATCATATGCCCCTGGTCGTATTACCATATCTGAAGAATGGGGATCTTTTGAAATTCATTAGAGATGCGAAACATGTAAGTATTCCATGTATATTAGATGTCGAGTAAATATAATTCGGGAATTTATAAAATGTGAAGCATAAGCCTCTCCGAAACAGGAAAGGCAATGTTGAAAAAGATATCTCAACAAACAATAAACATAATGGAAACGTCACACGCGGAAAGCCAAAAAGACAGTTTCTTTCCCACGAAATGGTCGCACGGCTTTCCAAAATAAAAATGAATTAGCAACACATACTATAACAATGATAAACCAGAAAGCTGACAAATAACACGAATTATAGCAATGATAAACCAGACAAATAGACACATGATTTATTCTGTCCACATGAAGGATTTCTGACTCCTAAGCACACTTTCTCCGAGAACAGAAAAATCAAACAAATACAGAGATGAAACAACCATGATGACTCGACAGCATGAAATAACTGAAATGCTGGAGCAACAAAAGACCAACAGAGTATATTTTGCTAATACATGTGTATATTTTATTTTGGATAGCCGTTTGGTCATTTTGTTGGAAAGTGACTGTCGTTTTGGCTTTCCTTATTAGTGTGAAGTTGGTTAATGTTGGTGTTTCTTTCCCTTTCGAGACTTGGATGTTGTGGTAATTACATCGATGCTTGTGTGAGATATTATTTATTTCAGTTTTCATCTGCACATTTGTGTACCCGGGCATTCGTGATGTAGAAACATTACTGAAAAAAATGTGTGTTTGTTTATATTGGTATTTATCGGCCCAGTCAACACTTTTTAGGTCATTTTAGAACCGGCCAATTTACCTATCCACACTTTTCCTGGCCATGCTTAAACGTAAGCGGCCGACCAGTATAGTGCACGTTCTTCCGCCAGAAACTGACAACTACCATTCTTAAATCAGCGAATGAGAGAGAATGACCGTAGAAAGGTTTTCATGATCAATCGCCACGAAAGAATTTTACCGACCTTGGCAGGTATCGAACCCGCGTCCTCCTGATCACCACTCGGACGCGCAGCCGACTTAAATAGCGAGGCCGTCTGAAATTAATTGAATACTGAGAAGACACAACCAAACATTTAGAGCTGTTTGTGTGTGTTTAATGTGGTCGTAAAGCATTTAATATATTGACTTGGAGAACATTTATCTATTTAACATTTTTATTTGCAATTTACAGACTCCTTCTGTAAGGGACTTAATCAACTTCGGTATTGATATCAGTGAAGGAATGTCTTACCTTTCGGAACTGAAATTTGTTCACAGAGACCTCGCGGCAAGAAACTGCATGTAAGTTTGATAAATACTTAAATTGTCTTGGACATAGCTAATTTTCAGCGCGATATTGCGCATATGTACAGCAGGTGATATCGTACATGTCTACGTTATATAAAATACCCCAAGGTCCATTGCAACCGTAAACGACAGAGATATATGTAGGTAAGGTAAAAAACCTTAGTGGACCAGATATTACCGCACTTTGAAAAGGGAAGAATTAGCTTTGCAAACGTATTTAATTGTTCTTTGTTTTGCTCCAAACATAGATGTTGAGTAACAAAGAGAGAGAGAGAAAAAAAATAAAACAAAAAAAAACACGTGTCTTGCCATCAGTTTTGATACTTTGCAAAGAGACATATATTAAGGAAAATTGAAATACGAGGGTTCATCTGTTGTCATCAGGCGGCATGAGCATTCGTTCCATAAATAACAAAGCATTTGAACCTTTCCTATCATTAAAAGCACGAATTTTAAGGAGGTAAAAGAAGCTTAATTTAGTGAGCCACAGTTGACCTTGGTTTCTTTATATATATATACTTTTATAGATAGCCAGATAGAGTTGGTGCCAATTTATTATTATTTGCTAGATATAGCTGGAGAATGATAACAGGGCGCTTGAACAGCTTGAAATATTTTTGTAAGCCACTATAAATCTAAAGCATAAAGGCTGTGTTTGGAAACGAAGAACACATACAAGATGCAATCTCGTAGTGTGGACATTGTCGACACTCTAAGTAAGCAACGTCGGACTCTAACCCACGTACGATCTAGCGTGCACATTAACAATAATCCTGTTTTTAAAATAGCTGTAATGACTCGTAATAAATTGTTAACTGCTAAGCTTCTTAATCAGGCTTTTCGGTATCATAAACTACAAAGACGTCATTCTGATTTAGTTACAAAAGGCAGGATTGGACATTAATCGGAGTCTAACGGTTGGTTTACTTTTGCTCCAGCATTTAATTATTTCTTGCTGTCGAGTCCTCACCGTTGTTTCATCTCTGTGCCTGTTTGATTTTTGTGTTCTTGGATATGTTGCATTGGTGAATGAGGATCCCTTATGCGGCATAAACAAATTGTTTGTCTAAACAGCGATGGAAGTAAGGGCGAGGATTGCGGCTGCGTAAAATCAAGTGAAGCCTCCCACCCAACCCTGTGAAATACTTTTCACTGACCGTTCAAAGACGGCTCTTGTGTCGCAGTTTATTTTTGTTTTGTTCATCTTTGATTGTGTGTATCGCTTTTATATTTTGTTTTGTATAGCCAATTGGCCATTTTCTGAGATAGAAGATGTCCTATTGGATTTCCGCTATTGGTGTTTCCATTAGGGTCTAGTTATTTCATGTTTTTGTTCCTTTCCCTTGGTCTCTCCGATAGGACGTGTGAATTAATTGTATCTATTCCTGAGAATTGCCTTCACTATTATTAAGGGGGTGTGTATTTTACGGACTTGTCCAGGTGATTTCACCCCGAGCAGCTATGTTTCTGTTACAGTGTTATCTCCTCGTACAACTATGCGCTGATCGTATTGAAACTCTGCAGATGTTTGAACATGACATATATAGTACATTTATAAACATTTTACTTATCTTTTCTTGTTTCAGCTCACAGGGGGAGCTATTGTGATCGCTTTGTGTCTGTCGTCTATCCTTTTTTCTGTTTGTCCGTCCATCAACAATTTCTTCAAATGCCATCTCCTAAACCGCCGTGCGAATTTCAAAATGTTTTTACAGGAAGTGCTCCTTGAGTGACTCTCTACCAAAACTGCTGAAATAGTTCCAATTTCGCTGAACAATATGGCCACCAGATTTAAAAATAGATAATAACCTTTAAACAATAGATCCTCCTGGACTATCTTTCTCTATTTTCTGCAAAACCAAAGGAATTAACCTAGATGGAGGAACCGCCCAGTTTTTTTTCTGGTTTGCCCCAAAACTGACTTAATGAATCCACGGTGTCTGTGCCGTTTACCCACCATCTTGAATTGAAACGTTTACGTTGACTATTATAAAACGAGGCAAATCGGTCTACGGTGTGTGTGCCCCATGTTTTGTCTTAATATCTGAAACCCGATTCTTGAACTGACCAGTGGTCGCTGTCTCTGTAGCGACTAAGATAATCAGCCTTTTCATTTAATTCTCTCGGGATCCACTGTACTGACAAACTTATATCATTTGAATGACATGTTTCGAAAGCCTCGCTTCCGATATTTTGAAGATCTTCTTTACGGCTACCCGCTTTTAATACTGATTGCACGTTTTTGTTATTAGAATAAATTTTGACCCTCTTGCCTTTGATTAAACCCACATTGCTATTCAAGACGCGCTTGACCGCTTCAGTCTCCTTCCATGTGGAAGACATGCCCTTCTCTTCACTGTTCCATAAACACAGTACTTCATCTGTAATAATTTTGTCTGCAGACGAAACCAAACCAGATACAGGCAATGAACCTTTATCCTTCAATTCAGTGGAACCTCTAAAATCCGCTCCCGGGGATCTAACACATGACATACCGTCTCTAACAGTTTCCACTTCCGGGGAAACAACTCTGTCAACCAACCTTGCTCCAAGCTCATCTCTGATGCTTTCATGCGACGAGCATCTTTTACGATTGTTCTCGTCCATGAGAACATTCGACAGACTGACACGTTCCGCATCCGGGGACAAGTGAACATCTATGGTAGTCTTCTTTTCGACTGATAACTCACCTTCTTCCACGATATGGCATTAAACTCAAGGTAACCACCGTAACCTCCGCTACTTGCATCGCAAAACATGGCTACTTCAACACAAAAACTTTCAGAAAATTTTAGCACTGAAATAGTTTTTAACCGAAATAGAAGTTCTTGAGCAGCCCTCTCAGATATGAAAACTGGTGATTGCCAACACAACCTACTATCTATGCATTTGTATAGCTCCCTTGTCTTTAACCTTACTATAGTACCACACACCAAGTGGGTAGAGATAATCTGGCCGACCACAGAGGCTGTGAACCTTTCGGGTACTATACTCAGCTCTTGTTCTTGCAGCTTGGTAATCATGGATTTCAAGGCCATCTGTATCCTTTCGATTCTGTCGTCCGTTATGAAAAACTTACCTATTTTCATGTTAAGAAAATGCCCTAGACATTTGATTGTCGGTGCTGGAATCCACTGACATTTTTCGTCTGTCAAGGGGAAGCCCAACTCCAAAAATGTCTCACGAACGAATTTGCTAGATTTCAGAGCGGTTTCGTATGACTTGTTTCCACCTAAACCGTCGTCAAGGATTGTTAATACTTTGTGACCTTTTGACCTTAAATACTTTATGACTGCATTCACTACCTTTGTGAAAATGTGTCCTGCTGATGCTAATCCAAACGGTAATAAAGTATACATGAATTAATGCGTATTCCCTTCAGATTGCCAAGAAAAGCTAATGAAAGTTCTGTGCTCTGAAAAATATCTATATGATTATAAGCGCCTCTGATGTCAAAACCAAACATATACGTTCCTTTTTCAAACATCATTCTGGCAACCTGCATGTCTTCGTATTTGAACTCAAAAATATGTAACTTTTCATTAATGTGACGACAATCTAAAACTAACCTTGGCTTGCCGTGCTTGTTGTACGCCACCGTCAAATGATTGATAATATGGGTTTTTTTATACAATTTCTGCCACGCAATTTTTTGAAACCAACTTTTGAATTTCTTTGGAAACAAAATCAGGATTATCTCGAGCAGACTTGTTATGTCTAGCATGAAAACTATCAGGAATTTCTTTGAAAGGAATTTTGTATCCATCATTAATTACGCTTAAACTATATTGATCTGCCCCTATCTTTTCCCACTTTGATACTTTTGATTTTAACCTATTGTATGGCGATATGCAAGACGTATCTGCAACAGACTCGGAGCCATTTGCTGGGTGTTTTTAAAACCAGTGCTTTGGCTCCCAGAGCTACAATCTTTGACGTTTCCCATGAGACCTTCAATAAGATTCGGCCTGATCAAGCTTAGATTCATTTAAGCTTGTGAATCAACCCCATGTGAGCATTAAACAGGCGAACCATTGTCTAAATACTTAACTTAATGTTTTTCTTCGCATTTGGGCATTCAAATTCCCAGTGCCCGTCCTGGCCGCAGTTAAATCACGTACCTAATCGACCCTGCTTAGGCTGTGGTTGCTGCTGCGTCTGGTTGGTTACCGTCGAGGTCGTGATTGTCGGTTGATGGAGCCTCCCTCCGCCGCAAGGAAACCACCTCGTCCTCGGCTTACGCCCCGTGACCGCCTTTGCTTGCCTGCTTGCCCTCGCTTGCGCCCTATGAATTCTCTTCTGGTCTTCTTCATCGCTGGCCACCTCCGACTGGGTATCCTCATCAACAACATTCCAGCCCATGTCTGACTCGTCAGCAATACAAATAACTCTCTGTCTTTGCTTCAAAATACTGGTTGCTTCTGCGAGATTTTCTTTCGCTTGGACTAAATCCGCCTTGTCTATATTTCGTTCACAGTCGTGGACCTTATCAAGCACCTTGCTGTTTACTTTGAATTGTTCTTCGTTCGATTTCCGTTTGAATTTATAGACAGAGGACGATATGACTGCTATTTTACTGAGCTGTAATTCTGAAAGGTTTTTCACTTAGTTTTTCGACTTCTGAAAAATCAACTGCTGAATCCCCGTCAGTAGCTCTTTTTGACTGGTCCGCACGGCTAGGGTAACCTTCTCTGCCACGAGGCTTTCTACTTCGTGTTTCTCCATTTCGTGACCGACGCCCTTTCCTCACAATCAAGAGAAACCGGCTTGTGAGATGCACACTGACAGAAAGCCGCCTCGAAACTGAAGCTCTCGTACGACAAAACTCGTGCTCTCACACCGCGTGATTGATCAAGACGAACACGTATACAACACGACATTGTTAGCGTACCGCAACACCAAGACAAATATTCTGATCTAATCGATGAACCGATCAGAATGTTAATTATGTTATTTTTGAGACGTTGCTTTCAATCTTGACACTGAGATGAAATGACATCTCAAGCCCTGCAACCCAATGAAATCAAAATGCTTATATGCATTGAACGGTCTGACTCACACCACTTTGCCAGGGTAGGATTAGTCATTCTAAGCGGTTTACCAGTACTCATGTGTGGTCAGTTTCACCTCTGCGTGGAAGCACCATGCAGCCCATCTATTTCTCCAAGCCCCGATGGACGGGGGCAAAAAGGTGCTATTTAATATGCAAGTGTATAACAATTACAGATTACAAATAATGATGTCCAAACACATTCGCGCCTTTCATTGCGCATTCTAGGTTAACCTTTCATTCCACATTCTAGGCTAACTTTACAAAGAAAAAAACACTTCCTAGTCACAAAAATACCTAAGTATGCGAAGAACAAGGTGAGGGCGAAGTCAATATCATGTAAACCACGACTATATGTTTATTTTGCAAGCGTGAGAGCAATCATGTACACGTGATAAACTTAAGGCAGCGTTCCAGGAATTACTGGGTTTTGATAAGCAAGGGGCTGTTCCGGTATAACCAGAGGGTAATCAGATGGAAAATACTACTGTGTATGAAAAGTGAAACCAGTCAATAGAAAACCAGTCATGACCTTTTATAAAATGCTTCCGTAGGAAAAATTATCTTTAAGATAGTCTACGCCAAAAACTCACGTGAGACAATTAGGTCCATTATGGACCTCGTCTTTAAGCTTTGTTAACTTATTAGCATATTTTGCCCGAACTGCTATCATAATGCATACTTGACTTAAAACTTTACTAAATCATTTCTTCCTTCAAAAAAGAAAAACAAAAGAGATAAAAATAGTGATATAACCACTTCCCTTTGTATAAACTTATCTTTTCGGGTTGTTCGTTTCAAGGCCGTGCTAACATTATGATGAAAAAAAGCAAATCATCTAGAACATACAAACGCAAATTGAATTATCTTTCTTGGAAAAATATATTAATCAAATTAAATATTTAAATATATGTTTATATATGTAAGTATCGTTTTGATAGGCTAGATGATAATCTCCATGTGACAGTGGCTGACTTTGGACTCTCACGTGATATTTATGAGAGAGAGTACTACTATTGTGAAAACAAGAAAACAATGTTGCCTGTCAAGTGGATGGCCCTGGAATGTCTTGAAAAAGGAAAATACTCAACCAAGTCTGATGTGGTAAATATATTTTCGTTTTCTTTTGCTCTTATTGTATTACATGTAATAGACGTTTTTATTGATATTTTTGTGTGTAACGACACGTCAACCACTCTGGGCCATTTTGCGTCGTCTCCCAGAGAATAGGAGGAAAGAGGAAGAAGAGATAATAGAAAAATGGAAGTGAGGTACAGAAGAGATTGAGGAAAATGGATGGAAGTCTAGAATCAGAAAAATATGGCAACATACAATTTCCCACCATCTTACCTGCTGCAAGAACAGCAAGCCTTGCCCAGCTATAAGCAAAAATCAGTTGGACGCCCCAGTGATACAGGATACTCGTAGGCTTTGCCTCATCCAACCACCACTTACATGTCATATAGGATGATTGAAATGAAATTTTTATACACCGCGTTCGCAGATCCGGGAAATGAACACCCACCTAAACCATACTTTATATAGAAAACACTTAGTTTTACGGGGGTATACATTATTTGTCTTATTTCTGCTCCAAGATATAGGTTGTGGGTACTCGTTTGAATCATCTCATTGAGGCGATTCTAACGAGCATCCACAATCTATGTTTGTCGCACAAATAATAAAAATGCACGGATTTTCATAATAAAAGTAGCCATTTTGGAGGTGTAAAAAGTAACTATGTCGCACAGGTGTGTTATCGTAATGGCATGTCACAGGGGATTATTGAAATGAGGTTTCTTTTACACGAGGATTGTAGCCACGTAAATCGGTTTAAGCCCCACAGTGGAATTCGTTTCATTGACCGTTCCAAGGCGGTTCTTCTGTCGCAGTTTATGGTCTGTTTTTGAGTGTTTATATCGCTTATATTATTTTGCTTTGGATAGCCAATAGGCCATTTTGTGGGGAAGTAACTGTCCTTTTGGCTTTCTGCTATTTGTGTTTCATTAGGGTCTGTTGTAACACCAATAGCAGAAAGCCAAAAGGACAGTGACTGTCCTTTTGGATTTCTGCTATTGGTGTTTCATTAGGGTCTGTTGTTTCATGTTTTTGATTCTTTCCCGTTGGTGTCTCAGATGGGAGCTGTGGGTTAATTGAATCAATTCCTGATCAGTGCCTTCACTTCTACTTTATCTTAAACAATACAAATAAAAATAACCGGGAAGTGCCAAAATAATCGATTATGGGCTGCTAACATGGTAAAACCATATGGAATTTCGGAGGCTTTATCATCAATTCACTACGAAAACAAACCTATACAGGTAATTTAAAAATTTTACCAACAAAAAACTTATTTTTTTTTTCAGATAAAAATTCTGATATTTTTCATATTTCTGCTCACAACATAGAAAGTGGGTATTCGTTAGAACCGCCTCAGTGAGGCGGTTCTAACGAATACCCACAATCCGTATTCTGAGCAGAAATAATAAATATAAAGCACAACCTAGTTTTTCTAAATAAAATAAGGTTTTAGGGTGTATGCAGCCTTGCAAACTAAATTGCTGTGTATGAAGAGTCTCAATTAAACCGAGTCTCCGATTTTCGTTCTTTTATGTGTTCTTTTTTCCAAGGGCGACCTTTTAGCTTTTTAATTTAACTCACTGCAGCTGGTGTTAAGTGCCGTGTGGCGGCCGTAAAAAGTATTCCCGTACTTCATCATAGTGCAGATTTATTTATTTTCCTTTGGGATCATTGAGCCCATTCTGGTTACATTGAAAATCGAATATATCTTAAGCCGGTGCTAGGCGGCGTATGCAGCCCTGCAAACTAAATTGCTGTGTATAAAGAGACTCAATAAAAGAGTCTCTGATTTTCGTTCCTTTCTGTGTTCTTTGTTTCCAAAGGCAACCTCTTAGCCATTTATTTTACCTCACTGCAGCTGGTCTTAAGTGTTGTGTAGCGGCCATAAAAAGTCCTCCCGTACTTCATCATAGTTCAAATTATATTTCCTGTTCGTTTGGGATCATCGAGCCTAGATTCTGGTTACATCGAATATCGCTTAAGGCGGTGCTAGGAGGCGTATAAAACCGAGTCTCCGATTATCGTTCTTTATATGCCCTTTGTTTCCAAGGGCAACCTTTTAGCTTTTTATTTTAAAGGGGCAAATTTATATAGGCGTAATTTTGTGATGTTTACCACATATATCCCCTGTTCAAACAAGCTTACGTTATAACTTGATTGAAGATATTAAACTGGATGGCTGAATTGAGGCTACTTATCTAAATCAGCGTTAATTACCTTTTACTTGGTTTAAGAAGTTATTCAGTAGGACTGGTATTGTGTTGTGTGGTTTATATACTGACACCGCCTTTTGTGGATAAGGGAGAAGTGGCTACTTCACTTTCTGTAATTTTGTATACTGTTATACTTGAGTGTTCTGTTGTTGCTCTTATTGGCACCTCTTCCCGAAAACAGTCCTATATAATTCTGATCCCTTGAACCCCACTTTTATACAGTAAAACTGGGGTTAAAAGGGGTAAACCTTATTTTTATTTTTTTCTGCTCTTGAGCAGAAATAAGAAAAAAAAAAACATCACAATGTTTCATCTTAAATTTTCGTTTTACCATCGGCAAAGTTTACATAAATTTGTATAGGCGTTTTTTCGTAATTTCTTGAGCTATTATTTCGGCGTATTCTTTGCATGTTTAGAAGCCTCCGTGGTGTAGAGGTTATGCTACTCGCATTGTTAACCAGGGGACGCAGGACCGATCCATGGCTTCTCCAGGCTTTCGAATGAGTCTTTAAACCGAGGTCGCGTCTCCGTATGACCTTAGCTGTTGATGAGAAGTAAAAGTCAAACAATCCCTCACTCACGGAACCCCACTTTTATATTGTAAAACTGGGCTTGACAGGTGTAAACTTTTTTTTCCTAATTTCTGCCCTAAAATAAAGATTGTGGGTACTCGTTAGAACCGCCGCGATGAGGCGGTTCTAACGTATACCCACACTCTATATTTTGAGCAGGAATAAGAAAAAATATCACAATTTTTCATCTTAAATTTTCGTTTTACCAGCGGTAAAGTTTACAATATATTTGTATAGGCGTTTTTTCGTAATGTCTTGATCTATTATTCCGGCGTTTTCTTTTCATATTTGTTTATTGTTACAGTGGTCATTCGGAATTGTGCTTTGGGAGCTGTTTACAAGAGGAAACCATCCTTACCCGGATGTTGATAACTGGGACATGGTGCGTTATTTAAAACAGGGGAGGAGACTAGCACAGCCCCAGTTCTGTCCAGATGAAATGTTGGTATACACTGTAATAGACGAACAAGAAAAAATAAACCAAGACAAACAATATTTGAAATACAGTAAAATTCCGTTATTAAGACCACCTAAAATTAAGACTAAATCTGCTTTTAAGAACTTATTGAGAAGCTTTTAGCTATTCTTTCTTTGTGTTTTCTACAAACAGTGTCTCCTTATAAGAGACCATCTTTGGGACTGGTCAAAAGTGGTCTTCCACTTTTGAACAGTCCCAAAGGTGGTCTAATTAAAGGAATTTTTCTGTAATCGAAGAGTTTTGCCACCAGCGAAGACTCAGATCAGTGTGTGCATCCGGTCAGTCTGATTAGAGTCTTCACTGTTCTCGTGTGTCACTGAACTGATGTAAGCGAGCATATATGACATAGGATGTTATTAGTCAGTTCATGATGTATATTTTGTTGTGCGCTGGCTCTTATTTTCGGAACGATGCGCAAAGTGAAGGATAATTTCTCTCAATCAGAAAATAGCTTTTCGTATCCGCCTAAAGAAGCTGTGCATAGCTCGCGGCGAAGACTCTGTTTTGACCGAGCGGATGTTTCTTCTTTTTTACAATTAAGTCCCATCGAAATACCATTCTGAAAGTGTAAAACCATTCAGAAAGGGTGAAAATGTGTATATTTCCCCATTTCAAAGTACATAACTGGGGCCTCAATTTGTATAGCTTGATGGAAGAGTAAAAATCAAATATGGCTAACGTTTTTTTTCAATACTGATATTGTGACCGCAGATAATACTGATATTGTGACCGCAGATATTACTATGAAACTTTGAAAATCGAACAGTGAGTGAGTGTTTGAGTTTTACGTCTCACCAACAGCCAAGGTCATACGGAGATGGGACCTCGGTTTAAAGACTCATCCGAAAGTTTTGATAAGCCTGGGATCGATCCTGCGATCCCTGGTTTACAAGGCGAGTAGCATAACCACTGCACCACGGAGGCTTCTGAAAATCGAACAGCGATGTTTTACCATGGTAGTTTCGTAGTAATTTCTTGATTCACTTTGAAAAATTCCCAAAGCTGCAAATATTACTACATTGTGGATAATTTACAAAGAATATCAGTTTATCTTTAACAAACATTACGATAAAATACCCGTGCGATACACTGCATTTTTTCACATCTTCAAATGGCTACTTTTTGACGAAAATTCGTTTTCTTATTGATACTACATACATAGGTTGTAGGTGCGCATTAGAACCGCCTAACCTGTGTCTTGGCAGAAATAAGAAAAATAATGTATGCCCCCCGTAAACCCCATTTTTTCTATATAAAGTGGTGTTTGGTGGGGTGTTCATTTCACGGACCTGCTCATGTGATGTATGTAGCGTAACCTAATCTGAGCTGCACAAATAAGGCATACTTTATTTTAAGGAAAATGTAAAAGACAAAATTGTCATCACGAAAACATGCCTATATAATTTTGACCCCTTGAACCCCACTTTTATACAGTAAAACTGGGGTTTAGAGGGGTAAATCTTATTTTTCTCATTTCTGCGCTAAAACATAGATTGTGGGTACACGTTAGAACCGCCTCAATGAGGCGGTTCTACCGAGTGCCCACAATCTATGTTTTGAGCAGAAATAAGAAAAATATCACAATTTTTCCTCTTAAAATTGTTTTTTTTTTTTCGGCGGTAAAATTTTACACTGTGTTTGTATAGGCGTGTTTTCTTAATGCTTGGTTCCAAAGGTGTTCGAGTTAGAAATAAGACCGTATTTTCTTTGTTCCATAGGTACAAATTGATGTGGAAATGTTGGTTACCAAACCCAAGTGAACGCCCAGAATTTACGAAAATCGAACAAAGGATGAAAGACATAATAGCTGAGTTAGAACAACGGATGAAACAAGGGGAGGAAACTAAGAACATTCAGACGACGTATGTGAACCTCGAGACATGTACAAATTGCCTCTACACAAATGAACTGATGACGCCCCCAGATGAAGACGACAGTCTGAATGACGGTGGTCATACTGAAAACGGTATTTAATCTATTCTACCATTTAGTTCTAAAAGTAAATTGAACACCTTTCATCAACATGTTTCACTGAAATCATGTTACTCCGCTTTTATATAGTAAATCTGAAGTTTACTGCGGTTAATCTTATTTGTCTTGCTTCCACTCTAAAAATAGATTGAGGGTACTCGTTAGAACCGCCTTATTGAGGGGGTTCTGACGTGTATCCACAATCTATATTTTGAGCAGAAATAAGAAAAATATCACATTTTTTCATCTGAAAATTGTCGTTTTTCGGTGGTAAAATTTGCAGTATATTTGTTTATGCATGTTTTCCTAATGAGAAAACAAAATGAAGAGTTAGTTGTCAAAATAATGGAGAGAGGTGTTTCTTTACCTTTGGTGTCTCTGATGGGAGGTGTTTGGTAGTTGTATCGATTTACAGCGTCCCGCAAACCCCCATGCTCACAAGAAGACCGGTGTTGATCTCAGACTGGCAAACGGGCAACTGTGGGGTAAGGCACAAGAAAGATGTTATATACAAGACATAAATTTTAACAGTAACTATATACAACAATACCAACAATAAATACTACATTTATTTGCTTCTATAATCATTTCACGGCGCACGCCCCGAAGGCAAAACTACGTCTTGTGCTCGAGGCGGTGATGTGAAAATTATATAGAAGCAAATAACAAAATAAACCGACAAAAACAACCAAAAAATAACTGGCCGGCAAAAGATATGTCGGCCTCACTGGTGCACCGGGGGTTTAACATGAAGAATCACTCTTCTTATCTCAAGTCAGGGTCTTAACTCATGATCATTACCTTCACTTCCATTTTTGTTAAATCTCTGGATATTTGGAATATTCTATTCCATTAGAACTTCTGCCAGTCAACTGGTCTGGTCGGTCAGATGTATGGGGATGCCCACCTCTGCAGGGCACTTCTTCCCTGTGACTCGTACCAATACCTGCTCCTATAGGCCAGGGACCAGCAGGTAATCACACGTCATCTTGACATTAAGTGCCGCCAAAGCGTCTTGTTTGGCCCGTCGCAATGTTGTGTATAATCTTACACCATCGACCTGCTGCTGATATTAGGTCCATTTTTTCAGGGTATTTAAATCTATGAAAACTACAGAAAAATCAAGCACACCCGTGCTAGCTCGCCAAAATTGTGAGAAGTAAAGATACTATCCACAATCATAGCCATCTAGCAAATTTCAGCAGATTATTGATCTCCCTTACAATTGCTTTTCCGTCAGGGAAAAATGATGAAACTTCCCTACCGATCAATGGTATAACTCCCGTCAGTACGAATATCCACAACATTGTGACTGGCATGAAAAATATATATGGCACTATTTGGCGCTTGGCGACTTTTTAGGCAAACTATATAAAAATCAGACGTTTTGCGGCCAACTGTATGGCGAATAATTGCCCCACAAACCACTTTTGCACACATCGTATGATATATGCATGATTTGTGCGTGGAGCAGCATATTTTGCCTACCATATTTCACCTAAAATATTTTAGTCGCGCTGCTTTGCCATAAACCTACAAAAATAATTTAGATGTGCATAAGCACCAGAGAGGTTTCCTATTCCTTCTCGTAACAATCATTGCCTGCACGTCTGTTTAGGACATCTATGCATTGTGACAACGTAGTGAATCTGTATATACTCGCCATCTCGGGTCATTTGTTCAAAGCGAGCATGCAAGTGGTCAAATTGTTACTCTTCTAGCAATTACAATATCTTATTCTGAGAAATTTTCGTCAAGAAAAACAGCATAATTTATTTGCCATTACAATAACACACCTGTATGCCCCGGCTCATCGGCTTGAAGAAATAGATGGGCTGCATGATCCTTCCACGATGTACATGGCTGTGATTAGCAAAGACTCTGGCGAGACTGCGCATGCATAATCATGTGGAGTCTCGCCAGAGTCTTTGCTACTCGCATATGCGATAATTATCATTTTATGCAATAGGTGACAATAAGCATTTTCTCTTGAGCTGGTTCAAATGTATTTGCAAGTTTAAAATGCAACTACCTGTGGCTTTACACCAAATACAGGGGCCCCCGCCCATCGGGGTTTGAAGAAATAAATGGGCTGCATGATGCTTCCACGCAGAGCTGAAACCGACCCGCACACAAGTACTGGTAACAGCTAAGAGGATCTAAGCCTGCCCAGGCAAAGCGGTTCGAGTCGGCCCGTCCATGCTTATAAACCCTATTGATTTCATTTGGGGACAGGGCTTGAGATGTCATTTCATCTCAATGTCGGGTAAACGTCCCACAAAATTGGAAGCAACTTCTCCAAAATGACCTTTACAGTGTTGATAGGGACGTTAAACCTCAAATCAAATCAAACAAACCAAACGTAGGCTTACAAAATAGAAGTGGAGGCAATGATCAGGAATCGGTACAATCAACCCACAGCTCCCATCAGAGACACCAAAGGGAAAGACACACAAACATGAAACAACAGACCCTAATGGAAACACCAACAGCTGAAAGCCAAAACAACAGTTACTTTCCCACAAAATGGCCAATAGGCTATCAAAAAAAAATAACATAAGCGTCGCAAACACTCAAAGACAAACCATAACAAAAATAAACCGCGACAGAAGAACTGCCTTGGAACGGTCAGTGGAAACAAATTCCACGGGGGGGGATAAATCGATTTTATGTGGCCACAATCCTCGCCCTTACTTCCGTCGCGATTAAGACAAAAAATTTGTTCAGTCTGCATGAAGGCCTCCTAACTCATCAGTGTGACATCTCCGTGAACACAAATAATCAAACAACCACAGAGATGAAACAAGGATGAGGACTCGACAGCAAGAAACCACTGAAGTGTTGGAGCAAAAGAAAACCAACAGTTAGACTCCGATTGGCCCGACCAGAGACAGAACAAGCGCTTTCCAGTTTTATCAAGTTCATACAAGGTGAAACACTAGGGATTTTAAGTATTTGATACAATCCCCGACGTTCGTAAACAAAATCCTGCACAATACTTCCGACTTGAAGCTCCGGTGACGTGACTGTTGAAGGTATTGTTGTTAAACTACCTGGTATAAAGGAAGCATTCTTCTACAAACCCTCCTTTGGGAAATGAAGTTCTACATAATACGTCTGGCTACTTCTTAAAAAGCACATTAAGACAAAGTAGAAGTAAAACAAAGATCAGGAATTGATACAATTAACTTACTCCACCCATAAAAGACACCAAAGGGAAAGAAATACAAACATTAAGCGACCAGACCATAATGGAAACCGAAACAAAGGTAGGCCATAAGGACAGTTACTTTCCAAAAAAATGGCCATATGGCCATCCAAAATTAAAAGACACAAGTGATACACACAGTAAGTAACAAACAACAACATAAATAAATCGCCACAGAAGAGCCGCCTTGGAACGGTAAGTGGAAGATTTCCTTTGGGGGCTTAAATCGATTTTACGTGGCCACAATCCTCGCCCTTACTTCCGTCGCGATTTAGACAAATAATTTGTTCAGTCCGCATGAAGGTCTCCTAACTCATCAGTTCAACATCTCCGTGAACACAAAAATCAAAGAACCACAGAGGTGAGACAACGGTGAGGACTCGACAGCAAGAAACCACTGAAATGCTGGAGCAAAAAAAAACCAACAGTTAGACTCCGATGAGCCCGACCAGAGACAGAGCATCAGGCACCAACCAACATTATCTCTCTAATTCTCAATAAGCATTTACGTTGGAGTCGTCATAGAATCTGAGGCCTGACCCACCGGCGTGCAATTATAGAGGGAAGCAAAGTTGCCAACCGTGATTGGGTTAACTACCATGCATGCAGTCTGTCGTATAATATCCATGTTGTACCCAATCTTTTTATATCGAAGAATGATTTTAAGAAATTGGGTGCTGAAGTCATTGCGGTTATATATTTTTCTGAATTTATATACTAAGTCACCATAAAATTCGGGTTCCGATAGACCTTGTTGCAGAAGAGATTTAAGTCCAATATTGAATTTTGAAATTAAATCCGAATGGCGTCTATAAAATTTTGAAAAGGCTTTGCGTAGTTTATGGTACCGATAATAAAAATCAAAAATGAGTTCCTTTAAGAGCAATGTAAACATGCATAAGAAAGAAGATGGGTCATACTACGTAGTTTCGGCTAATAAAGCCTCATCAGTGACCCTGTGATGATCCGACAAAGAAAGCCAGAGGAAACATACTGCAATTTTGCGAATTTCGAATAGGCAGTCGATTCAAAGACTGATATAAATCAAAATGGGGTCCAAATAATTAAAAACCTGTCTAGAATATGAGTCTAAACCAATAATTTATTTCCGATTTCTCAGAATATTCACGCTGATCTCAAAGGACCAAAAGTAAAATACAAACCGCACTATGGTTGATGTACGGGGAGACGTTTTACGGCCGCCACACGGCACAACACCAGCTGCAGTGAAGGCAAATAAAAATCAAAAATGAGTTCCTTTAAGAGCAATGTAAACATGCATAAGAAAGAAGATGGGTCATACTACGTAGTTTCGGCTAATAAAGCCTCATCAGTGACCCTGTGATGATCCGACAAAGAAAGCCAGAGGAAACATACTGCAATTTTGCGAATTTCGAATAGGCAGTCGATTCAAAGACTGATATAAATCAAAATGGGGTCCAAATAATTAAAAACCTGTCTAGAATATGAGTCTAAACCAATAATTTATTTCCGATTTCCCTGATTAAGGGGTTTAACCGTTAATAATTTATTACGAGTGTTGAAGTCAGTTACATGACTACACACTCTAGCAAATCGAATTAATTGCGAAATATAAACGCCATAGGATGGCGGACGAGGAACATCACCATCCAAAAAAGGAAAATTTACAATCTCAAAATCAAAGTCATCGCGTTTATCATAAATTTTGCACGAAACAAATCCATCTACAATAGATAGATGTAAATCCAAAAACGGGGCCTCGGTATCAGAAGAATTTGCTTTATTTAACTGAAGTTCTAGGGGGTAAATCTGACTGATCAAACCATCAAAATAGGTATTATCAATATTTAATAAATCATCTAAATATCTAGAAGTAGAGCTAAAAGCTTCAATAATTTCAGATTGGTTATCAATGGAAAGCGACAAAATGAAGTCTCTTTCATAACAATACAAGAACATATCAGCCACAAGAGGTGCGCTATTAGTACCTATCGGAATACCCACAATTTGTCTAAATAACTTAGTACCGAATCTAATATAGATATTGTCAAGTAGAAAGGTGAGGGCATCACACACTTTCTGACATGACCAAAGTGTATAATTCTTATGCTCTTTAGAAGTGAAAAATGCATTTCTGACATTACATGCAAGATAGAGAGAATCTTCTCTGTGAAAAGCCCATTCAATTAAATCATTAAGCTTTTCTTTTATAAGATTATGAGAAAGTGTAGTGTAAAGAGTGGAAAAATCGTAGCTAGACAGACTAGAAGCACGAAAATGTCTAGATTTCAATTTATTTAAAACCTCATTCAAATTTTTTATAGACCAAAACAGATTTCTTCCTGATCTTTCAAAGACTTTATCACAATATTTAATTACATGCGTTTTAATAGCAGTAAGACAGGCAGTTTATAATTTAGAAAGTTCAGTGGTAGTGCAAGAGCTAGAATTTGCAATAAACCGTGCTTTATCAAGTTAAAAACCTCATATAACTTGTATGAACTTGATAAAGCTTGTTAAACCATTTGCATGAACTTGCACCAGTAAGTGTTTAATACGATTAACTAAAACGCCAGCATTTATGATTTATTTTAAAGAGGATCTCAGCCTGCCCAGGCAAAGCAGTGCAAGTTGAACCGTCCATGCTTATAAATCCTGTTGGTTTCATTGGGTGACAGGACTTGAGATGTCATTTCATGTCAATGTCGGGTAAAAGTCCCACAAAATTCGAAACAACGCCTCGAAAAAGACCTATACAGTATTGACTGGGACGTTAAACCTCAAATCAAACAAAACAAACAAACAAAGTCGGATACCATACGTGAACTGCTAAGGAACGACCCTTTTACGCAACCTTATCACGTGAACAAGTCCGTGAAATGAACACCCCTAAACCCCACTTTATATAAAGAAAAATTTGGTTTAAGGGGTTATACATTATTTTTTCTTATTTCTGCTCCAAGACAAAGGTTGTGGGTACTCGTTAGAACCGCCTCAATTCTAACGAGGATCAACCACACCACCTATGTTTGAAGTAAAAGTTACAATAATATCACAGAATTTCATTTGAAAAGTAGCCATTTTAGAGATGTTAAACAAAGCATTAAGCCACACGGGTTGGCTATCGTAATGTAACAATTTAGTATGTTTGTATTCTTTTTTATCGTTAAACAGAACTGGACCAGTCTTCCACGCACAGTTATCAAGCTTTGGAAAACCCTGCAACAGAGACAGTTGGATATGAGGAATTACAGACCAGTTTTGTGAAAGATCGATTGAATAATTTATGATACAGTATCATAATCACATGCACGTTCTTTCCACATTATTTTTTTGTATTGATCAACTAAACGATAAATCTTTTAATAACTTACTTCAGCAGGAAGAGTTTATGGTGAGGTATTGTGATCGTCCTAAGTCCGTCCTCAGTCATGCGTCAACATGTCATTGAAATTAATTATCTTCTAAAACCACAGGAGTTTGACAGATAGATTCCACTGACCACCCTCTTTTTAACGCCTACTGCAGTGCCCTGAAACATTTGGATCCATGCAGAGCTCTGTTGCCATGGCAATGGTAAGGAAAACAGCTTATCCTCTGGTATAAGATAATGTACCATTACGAAAACACGCCTATACAAACACATAGTAACCTTAATCGCCGAAAAAATGAAAATTTTAAGATGAAAAATTATGATATTTTTCTTATTGCTGCTCAAAATATTGATTGTAGGTACTCGTTAGAACCGCCTCATCTAGGCGGTTCTAACGAGTACCCACAATCTATATTTTAGAGCAGAAATAAGAAAAATAAGGTTTACTCCTGTGAACGCCAGTTTTACTTCATAAAAGTGGTGGTTTAATGGGGTCAAAATTATATAGGCCTGATACGTGATGCGATGGATAGTCTGTGTGTGACTCTCTGAGAATCCTGTTACTTGTTTAAACGACGGAACAGTGAGGCAATACACATGCTTAATGCGTACTTAAAAACGTTTTAGACTGAATACGTCAAAGGGGCCTGATCCATTAAAAACACCAAATTGCCCAGAAAGATGAATGCTACTGATTTAGAGTCAAGAAACATCTATTAAACAGATGCTAAAGAGTTCAGGTGAGCGTTAACGGACCAACATGGTCCCTTAGTGTAAATATGTACTTGAATGTTTATTAACATAGTTATCATGTAATCAGGACATAAATATATTACCCCCTTACTGGTGACACAGTAATGTCTTGTCATGACACCATCAATAAGATACAGTGAAATTCCTATATTAAGACCACCTTTGGAATGAAAAGTATCAACGATTGTTTCTGACGGGAAAACTGTGGGTGTAGAAAAAAATGAACGCAGAAACCTGAAGCCCTTTATATATATTTTAGAAAAAGAATTGTGCATAGTCTGAATTTCAGCTGGTCTTACTAGCGGATTTTCAATGTTTATCAAGATCAAAGGGCGACATAAAGGACCTAATGGAAATGAATACATCTGCTACAATTCCCGCCATTTTTGAAGTCATGACAACGGTTTTGCTGTAATGTGGATGGGACCAATCCAAATATGCGGTCAGTTCTAAATGGAAAGAACTTACTCATCAGTAGAACATTCTTGACTTTAGCCCTTATCCTCCTGAACACGAATTCCCTACCTTTGGAAACAGCGTAGATCCAGATCAGATGAAGAAGCCATCTGATCAGGATCTCTACACTATCATCAATATTTGTGAATTAAAGGAATACATAATATTATGTAATTTGACTGGTTGAAAGTCAGGGCGTGGCTAAATTATTGTATTCAACACAATAAGGGTTAAGAGATGACCTCTATTGAAGAGAGATAAATATCATCATAGTAACAAGTCCGTCAGAATTGTTGCTGCTGACACGTCAAATGTACCCCGGCCCATCGGGGCTTGAAGAAATAGATGGGCTGCTTGATGCTTCCACGCAGAGCTGAAACCGACCAACTCACCAGTACTGGTAAACCGCTTAGCGGATCTAAGCCTGCCCAGGCAATGCGGGGCGAGTCCAAGCTTAAAAACGCTATTGGTTTCATTGGGCGGCAGGGCTTGTGATGTCATTTCATCTCAATGTCGGGAATAGGTCCCACATAATTGGAAGCAACGTCTCCAAACGACCTTTACTGTGTTGACGGGGACGTTAAGATTCAAATCAAACAAACAAAAGAAGACACGTCAAATGAAATTCATACACCAATACCTGTAATTTGGGAAGTTAGTCCCTAGCGCTCACCAAAGTGGTAAACTTAGCTACACAATCCTCAGCACCTTAAGCTGTCAAAATGATCGCATTGGCAATTGCATTCCAATCTCTAATGGTTCTTGCAGCAAGCGTATGGAACACCATTGAATGATAATTTCTACAGTGCCTAGCTGGGAGAATAAGGTCAACTGTTGGAATGCTGGAAGCACCCTTTAGACCTTTGTATAAAAGTATAAGCCTTTTGTCTTTTCTCCTTTTCTTGAGAGACTCCTGTCTTAATTTTCCTAGTATTCCAGTCATGCTCCCAGTTTCAAAGCAGTTAAATGCTTGTTACAAATCTAGCAGCCCTATCCTGAACTTTTTAAATTTCTTCGTTAAGGACTACTCCACTAGTGTCCCAGATACAACTACCATATTCCAAAATTGGACGAACAAGTCCTTTATATGCTGCCTCTTTTACATATTGAGGACACTGATGAAGCCTCAGGAAACCAAGCGTCCTATTTGTCTTAGTGCACATGTTGCTAATATATGCATTTCATCGCAAAATTGTCTGTGACAGGTTAAGAGAAACGTGATGTTTCCTGACAGGTTAATAGAAACACCCATACAATGACAAGCCGAAAATGTTTTTGACGTGCATGCTTTAAGCATGGCGCGATACAGAAGTCCCAATTTCCGTCCGTTCGGTAGTTTGATCGTTCGTCTGTCAAGTCGTCAACATCTGCGACTACCATAGCATTCACCCTAATATTCAAGTCCATTTCATTAATGATACTTGGTACAGACTTTCATCTAGAGATAGCCATTTTATAGCAAGCATCCATATTTTACCTATGCCTACATTTCATGGTTCTTTGACTTTGGAATTTATTGCGACCACCCTAGCGTTCACCCTAATGTTCAATTCCATTTTTCAAGGATTGTAAGAGCTTCATTAAAGATACTTGGTACAGACTTGCATCTAGGGATAATTACTTTATCGCAAGCATGCGTATTTGACCTTGACCTAAATATCATGGTCTATTGACTTTGGAAACTATTGCAATCTCCCTGGCGTTCACCGTAAAGTTCAAATCCATTTCTCAAGAACTTTAAGAACATCATTAATGATACTTGGTACAGTCTTGAATCTAGGGATTGCAACTTTAATGCAAGCCTCCATATTTACTATTGACCTTCATTCCATTTTTCACTGAGTTCGTGAAATATTGCAACTTTCCCAGCATTCACCTTTATGTTCAAGTTCCTTTCTCAAAATAAAAAAAACTATTACACCTTTGTTAATAATACTTGGTACAGACTTTCATCTAGGGAAGACAATTTTAATGCAGGCATTTATAGTAAACCTTGACCTATATTTTATAGTTAACTGACTTTATGAACTATTTCGTCAACCGTAGCGTTCACCCTAATGGTCAAGTCCATTTCTTAAGGACTATAAGAGCTTCATTGATGATACTTGGTACAAAGTTGCATCTATGGATGACAACTTAAAAGCAGTTTGACCTTGACCTATATTTCCTGGTTCAGTGACTTTACACCCCACAGGTGCGACATGGCATTTGGCAGAGTTCTTGTTTTCTTTATACAGGTTTTACAGGAAACAAGCAAAAAGATGACCAAAAAGGTAACCATGCAAAAGAGGAGAGATTAATTATGCAACTCACTATTTTCCATTCGGGGACAAAACTTGGGATAAGCGTTTCCGAGCCAATGATACCGACGAAGTTGGTTAAGATTATTTAATTACGAGAGGAGTTCAATAAGTTCGTAGACCTCGGGGTCTAACTCACAGATTGGAAGATGGTTTCAAAATTACTTTTCAGTATAAACCCGCTTTACTTCAATGCATTTGGCCCACTTTTCTTTTAAAAGGTCTATGCCGTTGTAATAAAAGTCATCTATTTGATCCTCAAACCAAGCCTTTGTAGCAGCCTTGAGCTCATCATCGTCCAAAACTCTCGTTTCAAGCAAGTGGGACTTCAAATTTCGAAAAAGATAATAATCACTTGGGGCCAGCTCTGGGCTGTATGGCAGGTAATTTAACTGCCTGAACTTGCACTCACGAAAAGTCTCTTGTGGAACTCTGGACTTGTGCACAGAGGCATAATCATGCAAAAGAAGGACACCAGCAGCTAGCTTTCCCATTCGTTTTTCTTTAATAGCAACACTTAATTGTTTAGTGACATTGGCATAGTATTCGTCTGTAATTGAAGTACCAGCAGGCTTGCAATCTATCAATATAATGTCTTTGGAGCCCCAAAACGGCGTGGCCATTACCTTGCTGGCTGATGGTTGGGTACGAAACTGAGGTGGGGTGAGCCAGGGCGCTTCTATTGCATGGATTCTCTTTTAGTATCTAGGTCACAGTGGTGAAGCCAAGTTTCATCTCCTATTACATAACGAGTGTGAAAGTCTTGTAGGTTTGCATTGTACACTACCAGAAGTTCTTGACTTGACTCCACCCTTTGCTGACGATCTTGCATGTTCAGGTTTCTGTGTACTCACCTGGCAGATACTTTTGACGTGTCTAAATGCTTACGGATTATAGTGTAAACACTTCCGCTAGAAATGCCATATTCTGAAACAAGTTCGACAACTTTGATTCGACGATTGTTTAGCACAAGTCACTCAACACGGTCGATCATCTCCTGGCTCATGACATCAGCAGGGCGACCTGGACTTGGGGGATCTTCTTAATAGAGGATCTTACATGAGTGATCATGCATTATTGAATTTATTAAACGAGTTGTGGAAAAGGGATAAAATGCGAGGCTTGCAGAGCATTTTATGCCTTTTCCTCAACGAGTTTAATAAATTCAATAATACATGAGGACGAATGCAAGATTCTATTTATCATATGACATTTACAACGTATTTTATTCTCGATTGTTTACAAAAATATCAATATTCCGCCATTAGTAAACGCGACGTCGTTAAAGACGTCGTACATGTAACGTTACGGGACGTATCTAGTTAATTTGCATATTTAATCCACTAGTGGATTATCGAAAATATTACATGGCGTTATTACACTCTCAGACGCGACATCATATGATAAAGTATTTAATCTTTATCAAGCTGAATAAATTAACTCTGCCTCACTCATATCTGTTTATCAACCAATCAAACCATCTGATATAAAGTTTTGTGCAAATTGGAAGCTGATTGACAAACAGTGTAGATCCGAAGAAGCCATCCGTCCTGGAACTTCAATGTTTGAAAAGGTAGGGGTTGCCGTGTTCAGCGGAATAAGGGTTTTCTGAACGGAACAGATTGATTTGTGCATTCGCTTTAATGCGGTTCGTTTCGCATGGATAGTAACACATTTTATATGGAAAGGAACCTACGATAGAAACACATTTTATATGGAAAGGAATCTACCAGCCCAGCAGATTTACCGCCATTTTTCAAAGGTAGAAAACCACCATGACCTTCTGTTCGCTTTTCTATTAATTATGTACCATGGAAAAGGGGTCTACTCTTAAATGAAAGCATTTGCTCCTGCGGAGCAAATTCTTTCCTTTAACAGTTAACTCCTATTGTCATGGGAGACAAAATACTTTTGTAGGAGTTGCCTTTGATCCTGTTTTGTGTCTTCCCGTATAAAATGGGTAAAGCAACCGTATCGAATGGCTTTAAAACATACCTGTCTTAATGGAAATAGTTATAATTTTATTGGACAATTGGATACATGTTCAGGGGAGGCAACTTATTTCCAAAACATTTCTCCCAGTAGGGGAAACATTTCCTCCCGAGGACGGATGTTTTAGTTGGCTAGTTGTCGTCATAAAATAACAAGGCGCACTATGGTTCTAACATAATTCTCTGTGTTGAACATTTATGGTACAAAACGTTAGCAACTTGCATTCAGTATACGAGGACTGTTCAAATGTGAATGCAACTAAGCACATAAAAATGATTCCATGATAGATTTCGATGAAAAATTTATTTTGTCCCCTCAAAGTATTCCCCTTTAACAGATATACAAACTTTCAGTCTTCTGATCCAATCATTGAATGCATTTTGGTAGTCTTTTCGAGGTATACTATGAAGGCACTGGAATATTGCAGAACCGAGGTGTTTGCGCTGTACAAATTTTCGACCAGAAAGGTATTTTTCAGCCGCGGGAACAAAAAAAAGTCACACGAGGCAAGGTCAGGGAAATACGAGGGGTGAGGGAGTTCAACAACTATTTCCTGCTTCAGATAGTCTAGCACAATGAACGCCTTGTGAGATGACATATTGTCATGTAGCAATCTGACATTGGCCAAACCAGTTGCGGGTCTTCGTTCGTTGAAATATTTCTTCAATTTTCCAAGAACTTTATTCTTGTAAAACTTCGCATTTACAGATTTGCCTTAGGCACAGCAACCTGAATAGCAGGGCACTGATTTGAAAAGAATCTGGCATACATTACCTTCTTGACGCTAATGGTCCGCTTTGCAGTGCATGGTCTTTTGCAATACTTTGTTGCCAATAGTTTGTTCTGAATCTTTGGTTTTGGCTCAAAAAAGTGAAACCATGTCTCGTCACCTGTGACGACATTAGCGAAAGACGGTGCACTGTAATTTGGAAATTTTTTAAGCACCTTCTTGGCGCACTGAACGCGTGTCTTTTTCTGCTCATCTGTCAACAGATGGGGAATCCATCTAGCACAGATCTTTCTCATTTTCAAATCCCGTTTCAGAATTGTATGAGCTGCTCCTAATGAGATGCCAACCATACTAGCTATTTGCCTAGTGGTGTATCGTGCATCGGTAGCAACTATTTCTTTCACTCTAGCAACCATCTTGGCAGATGTTGCTCTTTTCGGCCGACGATCATGTGGTGCATCTTCTGTTGAGCCTAGCCCACAGCTGAATTTCTTACACCAACGAAAAACTGTCGGAAAAGACATTTCAGTATGCCCATAAACCGAACATATTTCATCAAAAATGTCTTTGCACCGTATACCAAGAATACAACGATTCTTAATATAGGACCGTATTTCAACGGCGTTCTCTGACCTTCTTCAAACCATGTTTTGTATTAGTATACAAGAGTAGACAGTGTTTATCAAACGATATACATGGCTAAAGTGGACGGATTTTAAAAAGTTTGGTATCAATGTATAGGTAAAATGTTTTTCTACCCTGTGAAATTAATTTCCAGGTGATTTTCGCATTAGTGCATTAGAAAACGTTCTACTTGCATTCATATTTGAACGGTCCTCGTATTAATCGGTGCAAAGTTATAAGTTATGCTACTGATGTCCATGTGGCCATCACTGACTCTTGCACAGAGAGGGTTTATACGAAGCCCAGGTCACGGTTATTTATTTTATACTTACTTGTAGCAGTGAAATCAATGCCTATCTGAAACAAATAAAAAGGATATTTTCACACTGAAAAAAATATATGATGTTTCTACACTGTGAAAAATAATAGGACCATGTTATTTTCACAGTAGCAGCCCTGACTACTTTTTGGCTTGCTTTTTTCTGATAAAAAAAAAAAAATCCCACACTGTGAAAAATATCATGACCATGTTATTTTCACAGTAGCAGCCCGGACTACTTTTTGGCTTGCTTTTTTCTGATAAAATAAAAAGAAAGTTTACGTTTTTTTTTTCGATAATACTAATATTTCATTGAATGTATCGAAAACATATTTCATCGAGTGTGTTGAAAATAACAGAAATTTTCACGAGTGCGAAGCATGTTACGGACAACTGTTCAGTTACAGTACATCGCCAAATTCAGGTATAAAATAAAATGAAAGTTTACTTTTTTCGATAAATGCTAAAAATACGAGATGAAATATTTTTGGTTTTTATCTATAAAAGTTAATTTCCTCTCATCACGTGATCAAGTCCGTGAAATGAAAACCCCCTTAAACCCCACTTTATATTAGAGAAAACAGGGGTTTCGTTGTATACATTATTTTTTAGCTCACCTGTCACGTAGTCCGTGCATGCGTAAACTTTTTCTTCAAACGACATCTCATCCTAAACCAGTGAATGGATTTTGATATAATTTCACAGGAATGTTCCTTGAATGACCCTCTTTCAAAATTGCCTAATTCATTCCGCTCCGTTTAACAAAATGGCCGCCAGAGCTAAAAATAGAAAAAAAACGTTAAACGCCATCTCCTCCTAGGCAAATGGCTGGATTTGAAAATAATTTCACAGGAATGTTCCTTGAGTGACCCTCTTTCAATATTGCCTAAATCGTTTCGCTCCATTAAACAAAATGGTCGCCAGAGCTAAAAATTGATAAACCTTTAAATGACATCTCCTCCTAGGCAAATGGTCCGATTTGAAAATAATGTCACAGGAATGTTCATTGAGTGACTCTCTTTCGTCAATATTCCGACATTAGTAAGCCCGACGTCGTTAAGGACATCATACATGTAACGTTACGGGGCGTATCTATCTAATTTGGATATTTAATCAACTAGTGGATTATCGAATTTATTACATGGGGTTATTGCATTCTCAGACGCGACGTCATATGATAAAAATGGATAATAAATATTACTGGGTTGATTCAATACACATGTATATTGTCAATGCATGATATGGTACTTTATTTTCTTCCAAGGTAAACCCTGAAAAATATAGAATATATCTGGGAATGATGGCACATTACACTTATCCTGCTGAACTCTGATATGCACCACCTTTGCAAATCATCAAATCATATTTTTTTCTGAAGACGCCATCTGATAAGCATATGATAAGTATCAGTATTGTTTGACATTCATTTTGTGAATTTGTAGGTGTGATTTACATCAAGTAGTCATTGATTGAAAGTCAATGGAGGTGGCTTAGTTTATGTTATTAAAGATACGGGCCAAAAAAGTCACAGTAAAACCTGTCATAGTGGCCACCTCTTTTAAGCAAGCCACCTATTTTAAGCAAGCAGGAATTCAGTTCCCAATAAGGAAAATGCATAAAAATTCACCTGCATTAAACAAGCACCTGTCTTCAGCAAGCACATTTTAGTTATCTCTTAGGTGATTACTTAATACGGGTTGGACTATATATTACGAAAACACACCTATACAAATACATTGTAAACTTTTAGATGAAAAATTGTGATATTTTTCTTATTTCTGCTCAAAAAATTAATTGTAGGTACCGCTCTAACGAGTACCCACAATCCATATTTTAGAGCAGAAATAAGAAAAATAAGGTTTACCCCTGTAAACTCCAGTTTTACTGTATAAAAGTGGGATTCTAAGGGTCAAAATTTTAAAGGCGTGTTTTCGTGATGTATTGTGTTTCTTATTGCCATCAATTAGGCATTCTTTATGAGTACACACAACCACATTTTCAAGGTGTAGTAAGACAAATCTTCCTAAATCTACCAATTGTTATGCGGAACAATGGGAAGACATACTAGACGCAGATTTAAATATGATTGCATGTTCATATTTCTAGGTCAGCCAAGGCTGTATTATGTAGTTAAAGGTGCATATTTTGGGTACCCTTTTTACTGTAGATATTTGGACAAAAGGGTCTGAGTAATCAGTGTAGACCCTGTTGAGATGCCACAGAATGCAGCATCTCATCAGGGTCTACAATGTTTGCCTCTCATCTAGCTATTTTTAGATACAACATTGGATGGTAAATTGTACTTTTTCGAATTTTGGAAAAATTATAGTAAGGAGTAGAGGTGTCTGAATGCTTTGGGGTAAAAACTATACAGTAGAACTTCAATGGCTCGAACACGTTTGGGACCATGAAAATATGTTCGAGACCGGGGTAGTTCGAGCCACTGAGGGTTACCGCCATGAAGCATAACGACCTTAATTTTGGGACAAAAAATGTATGCTGTGTGTACTCATTAGAATCGCCTCATAGAGGCGATTCTAATGAGTACACACAGCATACATTTACAAGAGAATAGTAAAAAAATCCTTAATTACCCACCCTTTTTCTTATGTGGAGAAATTCCCTCGGGACTCAAGAACCGGTTCGACTCCGCCATGGTAAATGAGCCATCGGTGTTCAAGCCATCGAAGTTTTACTGTATAATGAAACAGCTCTATAAATGATGTGTAATTTTTGGCACTGGATTTGATGGAAATACACTGATATGCTTGTGTCATCTTCACAGAATGAATAAATGTTAACCCTTCTCTTGCTGAATATTCAGTTTAGCCACACCCATTTCTGACTTTGAACCATTCAGATTACTTGATGTAATTTATTGCTACAAATTCATAAACTGAATGCCAAACAGTGTAGATCCTGATCAGATGGCTTCTGAACTTCTTCAGAAGCCATCTGATCTGGATCTACACTGTTTCCAAAGAAAAGGGTTGTTGTGAACAGCATGATAAGAGTTAATGGTATCACAGAATAAAAAAACCTTAACATATTTCTGTTGCTTGAAGTGTGATAGTGGCATTAACATCAATCTATTTTAGAGTGTGCTTGAAGTGTGAAAGTGGTATTAACATAAATCCATTTTAGAGAGGAAACCCTATAAAGGGACACTTAAATACAGTGCAGATCCAGATCAGGGCCCAGTTGTTCAAAGCACCATTTGCTGAACAAGCCCTTTAGTGATCAAATTGGTAACTGTACAATACTTGTACCTAATACAGAGGTATTTTTAATGAAAAAATGTGAACAGCTTTCACATTTTTTTAGCAAAATATTTTTGTATTTTTGCCATATTGCATGAGAAAGTTTTGATGATATATTAACCCTTATCTTGCTGTTCACGACAACCCCTGCTTTGCAAACAGTGTAGATCCAGATCAGATCTGATCTGGATCTACACCGTTTGACATTCAGTTTATGAATTGTTGGAATAAATTACATCAAGTAATCTGATTGGTTCAAAGTCAGAGATGGGTGTGGCTAAAAATGAATATTCAGCAAGAGAAGGATTAACAAACAATATCTTAGTTATAAACAATTGAACTCAGAATGCTGCGTCCTCCAGTGTCTGAGCAGTGCTGTCACTGCCTGAGCAGTGCTGTCACTGCTTGCCAAGAGTTCATGGAGGATCTTACATGAGTGTTCATGTATTACTGAATTTTACTAAACAAGTTCAGGAAAAGGGATAAAATGCGAGGCTTGCCGAGCATTTTATTCCTTTTCCTCAACAAGTTTAATAAATTCAATAATACATGCGCACAAATGCAAGATTCTATTTATCATATGACATTTTATTCACGATTGTTTAAAAAATATCAATATTCCATCATTAGTAAACGCGACGTCATTAAGGACGCCGTACATGTAACGTTACGGGACGTATCTAGCTAATTTGCAAATTTAATCTACTAGTGGGTTATCAAAAATATTACATGGCGTTATTACACTCAGACGCGACGTCATATGATAAAATCATTTTCTTGACCCAAAAGATTCCAGTTGTTGCCTGTTTTGTCATCTGCCGGTTACTTTAAAAGTCTTTTTTTGCAAACTGTGGACCCAGATCAGACTGCTCCTCCTTTATTCTGTTTATAATGATTTATCCTGCTGAATTAATTCATTTAACCATACCCATTTTTGATTATCAGCCAAGCAGATTACTTGATATAATGTATTCATTCAGTTCACAAACTGCATTACAGTGTAGATCCTGATCAGATGGCTTCTCCTATCTGCGTTACAAAAATTGTAGGCCCTTATCAGATGGCTTCTTCTGATCTGAATCTACAATGTTTGCAAAGTTAATGGTTATGTTGTTCAGGAGGTTAAAGGTTAAGGCTGCAAAATTGGGCCTTTCATGCATGGAAGAGCTAGGTCAGTATGAAAAATGGAAGTGAAGGCATTGATCTAGAATTGATACAATTGACCCACAGCTCCCATCAGAGACACCAAAGGGAAAGAAACAGAAACATGAAACAACCAGACCCTAATGGAAACATCAATAGCTGAAAGCCTAAAGGACAGTTACTTTCTGACAAAATGGTCAACTGGCTATCCAAAACAAAAAGATAATTTTAAGCGTTACACACACTCAAAGACAGACCATAACAAAAATAAACTGTGACAGAAGAACCACCTTGGATTGGTTAGTGAAAGGAATTTCACTTGGTCAGTGAAAAGAATTTCCCTGGGGGGGGGGCTTAAATCGATTTTACGCAGCCACAATCCTTGCCCTTCCATCGCAATTTAGACAAATAATTTGTTCAGTCTGCATGAAGGCCTCTTACTCATCAGTGCAACATCTGTGAGAACACAAAAATCAAACAACCACAGATATGAAAAGATGATGAGGACTCAACAGCAAGAAACCACTCAAATGCTGGAGCAAAATCAAAAAAATAAACAACGGTTAGATTGGGGCCGACCAGAGAAGCCTGGTTAGATACAGATGGTGTGTATATCCTTTTCCTTATCTTTGCTCATAAACATACATTTTGGGTACTTGAAAGAACTGCCTCATTGAAGTGGTTCTAATGAGCAACAACAATCTATATTTAGGACAGAAATAAAAAGTATCAGTCTCATCAGAAAAACACTATATTTAGAGGTAGGAAAGATGCCATTTTAGCTTATGAGCATGGCATCATAATTTGTAATCAGAAAAAAGTTTTTTTTAACACAATAATGAAAGTATAAGTACACCACTAGCTCTTTATGACACTATTAATGGGGTCCAAAGTAGAAACTGCATTAGTTAAACAACCATGTTATATCCAAACAAAAATGTATAAGATTATATAGAAAAATGACCATTCATGGTCATTTTTCTATATAATCTATACAATTTTGGGATCCATCTTGAAACCTTGTTTTATTCCAAATCATGTTATAACATACAGTGTTATAGTGGGGTTGTGGTGTAAACACTGATGTGTCATCTTACCAGAAATATTTTGTTATTGAGTTTGTTAAGGTAATAAAAGCAAACTATTTAAGCAACAAATGCGTTGTGTTTTATTTCTTTTCCCCCTTGAATAAGAAATTTCAGATGAACACATTATTATGATCATGTCCATGTGTTAAAGATGCTTCTGTAGTATTTTTGTGGCTTGTGCAAAGTGGTATTGGTACAATTCTAGAATCATATTGTGCAAAGTAGGATTCCTCAATTTGTTCAATCATTCCAGAATGGTACAGTTAACAAGTATAAAATTGCATAAAGGGATTTTGATAACTTACCAAACAGGTATATGTCCAAAGTAAGAATCATTTCAATGAAGTAGTAATCAATAATACTGAAAGGTTTCATTAAAAAGTGAGTTCTTGTATATATGTTCTTCTTCTTATGCCTCCCTCTCCACCCATACCAACGGATATGGATCCTGTTTGCATTTGCTGCAGCACTGAATCTCCTGAACCTGTGAATAGATTCTAAACAAGTTACATGGTTGTAGCCCTAGGACAGATGGCAATAGTACTTAGGTTTTGATGGCCTTGACCTTGTTTTCAAGGTCATTGGCTCTGAAAAGGGGGCGTTGATCTTGAGAATGATGTCAAGGTAATTAAAATCTCATGAAGAGTTTAGTAGGTTGAAATGACCAAAATTAAAGTTATTCTGGAGACAGAGTGCAGCCAAGTAGTAGACCTTAATTTGTGTTGTTTGTAACTTGAAAATAAGGTCCAGGCAATCAAAACTTAATCACTGTTGTTGCTTTCTTGTAGTGATGTAACCATGCAATTTTGGTACTATATGTTCCCTTTATGCCACCACTTAAGTTTTAAGACAGCACTAAGGATTCTGGAGGAAGTGACATTGTAGAGTTGAGGATTAAGTGTGAGTGTGTTTGGGTTTTACGAACCGAAGTGACATTGTAGAGTTGAGGATTAAGTGTGAGTGTGTTTGGGTTTTACGAACCACCAACAGCTAAGGTCAAAAGGAGACTAGACTTCGGTTTAAAGACTCATCAGAAAGTCTGCAAAAGCCCGGGATCGAACTCACAACCCTGGTTTATGAGGTGTTTTATCATAAATTATGAGCCAGGCATAGCAGAGAGAAAAGGCAAACAAACCTTCTGGAAAAAATTAACAATCTGTCTTACACCTGTAGAAGTAAGAAAATTTTACTTAACTCTGTTATGAAATATCCTTGAATGAATCTATTTTCCTTGATCCAACAGAAGTCACAGTCTGAAATCAAAAATAATATCCGTTAACAATCCAACACAGAAAACAGAAATAACTTTTCTTATAAACCCAAACTTCAAACTCCAAAGTCTGACTCAAAGAAAAAAAATCAAGCTGTTTTATAGACCTTAAGATTTCTCCAGAAAGTCCCAGAGGGCTGTGGAATAAGATTGGGTAATTTTCTAAAAATAATGCAACCCCAAACTTTCTGGAAGATTTTAAATTACTTTTCCTTGTAAACAAGTTGTTTACCAACTGAAATTAATCTGTGACTCATTTTTCTAGAAACTTCTTCAAGAAGAATAAACAAGATAGAAATAGCCTTATTAGGTCACCCAGTGGGGTGAAAGTGGGAATCAGAAAAATAAATTCTTATGCATAACACTCCCCTCTTCGGGGAAAAGAAAGATTTATGGAATAAAGCTTTCTTTTGCTTTAAGAATAATAATAATTAAACTTAGTATATAAAACTAGATCAGCAGTCGATGGTATACCATCACAAATACCCGCTTTTTCTATGAATAACGCTAATGACTATGTATTAGCTAGCAAAAACTACATGTAAGTTAAAAAAAGTTGCAAAGAACATTCTAACTGATAAGCAAAGTTTCATAAGTGTAACTCTTATAGTTTAGAAGATATGGCAAAGTCTTACTTTTTGACCTTTGACCTTGGGGTTATGTTGAGGTCCACCTAAAGTATCCCAATTTATTCTATATTCCAACAGCCATCCAATAACCAAGTTTCAGAAGTGTAACTCCAATAGTTTAGAAGATATGGCAAAGTGATACTTTTTGACCTTGGGGTCGAGGTCACACCAAAAGTAGCCCAACATATTCTATATTCCAAGGACCATCCAATAAGCAAAGTTTCAGAAGTGTAACTCCAATAGTTTAGGAGATATAGCAAATCATAATTTTTGACCGTTGACCTTTGGGTCATGTTGAGGTCAAGGTCACATCAAAAGTATCCAAATTTATTCTATATTCCAAGGGCCATCCAATAACCAAAGTTTCAGAACTGTAACTCTAATAGTTTAGAAGATATGGCAAAATCATACTTTTTGACCTTTGACCTTTGGGTTAAGGTCACACCAAAAGTAACCTGACATATTCTATATTCCAAGGACCATCCAAATAGCAAAGTTTCAGAAGTGTAACTCCAATAGTTTGGGAGATATGGCAAATCATAATTTTTTACCTTTGACCTCGGGTTCATGTTGAGGTCAAGGTCACGCCAAAAGTATCCAAATTTATTTTCTATTCCAAGGGTCATCCAATAACCAAAGTTTCAGAAGTGTAACTAATAATTTAAAAGATATGGCAAAATCATACTTTTTGACCTTTGACCTTGGGGTCAAGGTCACACAAAAAGTAACCTGACATATTCTATATTCCAAGGACCATCCAATAAGCAAAGTTTCGGAAGTGTAACTCTGATAGTTTAGGAGATATGGCAAATCATAATATGTGACCTTTGACCTTGGGGTCATGTTGAGGTCAAGGTCACAAACAAGTTGCCCACTGCCATCTACATTCCATGTACTATCCACATGCAAAGTTTCAAAAGTGTAACTTCAGTGGTTGCAGAGGAGATCCATTTACAAGAAACGTGATGGACGGACGTTCTCACGGATGTATACTTATGTGGCTATTTTTGGCAGGATTGATACTTAAGTGGCTACTTTTAGCCACAGAAAAGAAGTATTTTCGGTGTCTAACGGAATAAATCCCATAGACTTACATTGATTCTGTCCATTTACATAGCCACCTAACTATATATTTGTTGGTGCGGAGAGACGGACGGACAGATGGACAGACGGACTGACGCTGGACTCAACTGTGGTACGAAAACAATATACCAATTTTTTCTTTGAAAAAGCTGGTATAATTACATGTATCTACAATCCACTTCAACATGAAAGAAAAACACAATTCCTGACACTGCTCAAACGGGAATCAGGGATAATTTTATCTCTCTCTGTGATATGTCTTGTGTCTAAATTATACTCTTGTAGCACACGACTCAGTCTGAGCAACCACTGAATTTTGTTTTTCATTAGCTATTGTGATTGGTCACCGTCCGTCGACGTCGTCGTCCGTCCGTATGTCCGTCCATCTGTTCACAATTTCTTTAAACAACATCTCCCCCTAAACCACTGAACAGATTCCAACCAAACTTCGCAGAAATGATCCTCAGGTGGTCCTCTCTCAAAGTTGCTCAAAGAATTCCATTCCATGCAGAACTATGGTTGCTATGGCAACAAAAAAGGGGAAAATAAGAAAAATCCTTTATAAAATCTTCTCTGAAACCAGAATGCCTAGGTCTTTGATATTTGGTATGAAGCTTCATCTAGTGGACCTCTACCAAGGTTGTTCAAATTATAGCCCTGGGGCCAAAAACGACCCCGCCCCGGGACCCACTAGTTTTACATAGGCTTATATAGGGAAAACCTTTAAAAATCTTCTTGTCTGAAACCAGAAGGCCCAGGTCTTTGACATTTGGTATGAAGCTTCATCTAGTGAACCTCTACCAAGATTGTTAAAATTATAGCCCTGGGGCCAAACACTACCCCGCCCACTGGTTTTATATAGGCTTATATAGGGAAAACATAAAAATCTTCTTCTCTGAAACAAGAATGCCTAGGTCTTTGATATTTGGTATGAAGCGTCATCTAGTGGACCTCTAGCAAGACTGTTCAAATTATAGTCCTGGGGCCAAAAATGACGCCGCCCCTGGGCCCACTGGTTTTACATAGGCTTATATAGGGAAAACCTTTAAAAATCTTCTTTTCTGAAACCAGAAGGTCCAGGTCTTTGAAATTTGGTATGAAGCTTCATCTGGTAGACCTCTACCAAGATTGTTCAAATTAAAGCCCTGGGGCCAAAAACGCCTCCGCGCCAGGGCCCATTGGTTTTACATAGGCTTATATAGGGTAAACATATAAAAATCTTCTGCTCTGAAACCAGAAGACCTAGGTCATTGATATTTGGTATGAAGCTTCATCTAGTGGACCTCTACCAAGATTGTTCAAATTAAAGCCCTGGGGCCAAAAACGCCCCCGCGCCACTGCCCACTGGTTTTACATAGGCTTATATAGAGAAAACTTTTAAACATCTTCTTGTCTGAAAACAGAAGGCCCGGGTCTTTGATATTTGGTATGAAGCTTCATCTAGCGGACCTCTACCAAGATTGTTCAAATTATAGCCCTGGGGCCAAAAACAGCCCTGCCCTGGGGCCCACTGGTTTTACATAGGCTTATATAGGGAAAACCTTTAAAAATCTTTTTGTTTGAAACCAGAAAGCCGAGGCCTTTTAGATTTAGTATGAAGCTTCATCAAATGGACCTGTACAAAGATTGTTCAAATTATAGCCCTTGGGCCAATAACAGCCCTGCCCTGGGGCCCACTGGTTTTACATAGGCTTATATAGGGAAAACTTTTAAAAAATTTCTTGTCTGAAACCAGAAGGCCCAGGTCTTTGATATTTGGTATGAAGCTTCATATAGTGGACCTCTACCAAGATTATTCAAATTAAAGCCCTGGGGCAAAAAACGGCCCTGACCTGGGGCCCACTGGTTTTGCATTTACTTTATAAAGGGAAAACCTTTGAAGATCTTCTTGTGAGAAACCAGAGGGTCCAGGTCTTTGATATTTGGTATGAAGCTTCATCTAGTGGACCTCTATCAATATTGTTCAAATTATAGCCCTGGGGCCAAAAACAGCCCCGCCCCGGGGCCCACTTGTTTAACATAGGCTTATATAGGGAAAACCTTTAAAAATCTTCTTGCCTGAAACCAGAAGGCCCGGGTCTTTGATATTTGTTATGAAGCTTCGTCTAGAAGACTGCTATCAAAATAGTTCAAATTATAGCCCTGGAGCCAAAAATGGCCCCGCCGGTGCCCACTGGTTTTACCAAGGCTTTATATAGGGAAAACCTTTAAAATCTTCTTGTCTGAAACCAGAAGGACCAGGTCTTTGATATTTGGTATGAAGCTTCATCTAGTGGATCGCTACCAAAATTGTTCAAATTATAGCCCTGAGGCCAAAAACAGCCCCTCCCCAGGGCCCACTGGTTTTAAGCTCACCTGAGCCGAAGGCTCCGGGGGAGGTATTGTGATCGGTCACCGTCCGTCGTTGTCGTCCGTCCGTATATCTGTCTATCAGTTAACAATTTCTTTAAACAACAATCCTCCTAAACGTTTGAACAGATTCTAACCAAACTTGGCAGAAATGATCCTTATGTGGTCCTCTCTCAAAGTTGTTCAAAGAATTCCATTCCATATAGAACTCTGGTTGCCATGGCAACAAAAAGGGGAAAATAAGAAAAAAATAAATAAAAATCTTCTTCTCTGAAACCAGAAGGCCTAGGTCATTGATATTTGGTATGAAGCTTCATCTAGTGGACCTCTACCAAGATGGTTCAAATTATAGCCCTGGGGCCAAAAACAACCCAGCCCCGGGGCCCACTGGTTTTACATAGGCTGAAATAGGGAAAACCTTTAAAAATTTTATTGTCTGAAACCAGAAGGCCTAGGTCATTGATATTTGGTCAGAAGCTTCATCTAGTGGACCTCTAATAAGATTGTTCAAATTATAGTCCTAGGGCCAAAAACGACCCCGCCCCGGGGCCCCCTGATTTTACATAGGCTGATATAGAGAAAACCTTTAAAAATCTTCTTTTCTAAAACCTGAAGGTCCAGGTCTTTGATATTTTGTATGAAGATTCATCTGGTGAACCTCTACCAAGATTGTTCAAATTATAACCCTGGGGCCAAAAACGGCCCCACCCCAGGGCCCACTGGTTTTATAAAGGCTCATATAGGGTAAACATAAAAATCTTCTTCTCAGAAACCAGAAGGCCTAGGTCATTGATATTTGGCATGAATCTTCATCTAGTGGACCTCTACCAAGATTGTTCAAATTTAAGCCTTGGGGCCAAAAACGCCTCCGCGCCAGGGCCCATTGGTTTTATATAGGCTTATATAGGGAAATACATTCTATAAAAGGGTTATCCTTTGGAAGCAAGGAATACACCACAGAAGTGAAAAATATGGAGTGTACATGTTTCCTGGGCCAGACTAGCTAGTTTCGGCCAATTAGGCCTCATCAGTGACCCTCAGATATTTTCAAAATTCCACAATGGAATCAATGATCCCAAATGACAAGAAAATATAATCTACACTATGATGTAGGGCAGGGAGACGTTTTACCGCCGCCACACAAAACCTTTAAAAATCTTCTTGGCTGAAACCAGACGGCCTAGGTCTTTGATATTTGGAATGAAGCTTTTTCAAGTGGACTTCTACCAAGATTGTTCAAAATATCGTCCTGGGTCCAAAAACAGCCCTGCCCCGGGGCCCACTGGTTTTATATAGGCTTATCATAGGGAAAACATTAAGACACAAGAAAGCCAAGGCCTTTGATATTTGGTATGAAGCTTCATCTAGTGAACCTCCACCAAGATTGTTCAAATTAAAGACCTGAAGCCAAAAATGCCCCCGTGCCAGGGCCCACTGGTTTTACATAGACTTATACAGCAAAAACCTTTAAAAAGCTTCTCGTCTGAAACCAGAAGGCCCAAGTTTTTGATATTTGGTATGAAGCATCATCTATTGGACCTCTACCAAGATTGTTCAAATTATAGCCCTGGGGCCAAAAACGACCCCACCCAGGGGCCAAAAGATTTTCCATAGGCTTATATAGGGAAAACCTTTAAAAATCTTCTTCACTGTAACTAGGAGACACAGGTCTTTGATATTTAATATGAAGCTTCATCTGATGAACCTATACCAAGATTGTTCAAATTATAGCCCTGGGGCCAAAAAATGCCCCCGCGCTGCGACCCACTGGTTTTACATAGGCTTATATTGGGAAAACCTTTAAAAATCTTGTCTGAAACCAGAAAACCCAGGTGTTTTATATTTGGTATGAAACTTCATATAGTGGACCTCTACCAAGATTTTTAAAATTATAGCCGTAGGGCCAAAAACGGCCCTGCCCCCAGGCCCACTGGTTTTATATAGGCTTATACTAGCGAAATCGTATAAAAATCTTCTAGTCTGAAACCAGAAGGCCAAGGTCATTGATATTTGGTATGAAGCTTCATCTAGTGAACCTCTACCAAGATTGCACTGTTGAGTGGATAAGCCCTGTCGAACATAAACTATGGCAAGATTCTCTCCCGTTGTGAATATCAAATACCAATATCTGCTCAGTATCTGCCTGGGCCGTCAATTTTTACCTACAGCCACTCTTACATGGCTAAACCAGGAAGGACATGCGTGTTAAGAAAACTGAAGGGATGGATAGGTGAAAGAACAGTCGTAGATGGACGGATGGACAGACTGTCAAATGTTCCGACGGACAGACAGACACACAAGCAGATATTCCCCACAAGTTCGTCTTTTAAGCTTGTCTGAGAATGGGAAAATGAAAGAAAATGACTTAATATTGAATTTTATTTAACATAGATGATAAGCATGATGTGAACATTTCACATTAGATTCATAGACGGCAAAATTTGATGCAACCAGTTATGTTTATCAATATGAAGAGTCAAATATTAAGCCCAACCCCCCATTGTGAGCAGTGAGGAATATGTAGTGCTGCTGAAGCATAACATGGTACTTCTAACCAACACGGCTATTTTAGGTAAATCTTGGTACCTTTTAAACAGCCCTTGAAAGTGTCAATGAAAATCAACCGACCCTCATCACCTGCCAAACACAGTAGACATATGACACAAATCTTATAAGAATTAGGCGAAAACCTTGCATCAGTCTGCACTAACATCTTCTGTAAAAGTCAATCTAAACATTGAACAAACAAACAAATATAATGCAAACAAATGCAAGCCTATCAAATATAAATAAGATCCTTATGGAATTTCCCATTAATATCACGTTCAGTCATAAATCTATTGTTCACCAATAAAACAAGGAAAGCAACATAAATAAGTTAAACTTTACAACTAAAAGCTTTCACAAAATGTTTGTATATTACATTCCCCCCTCCCAAACAAATATTAATAAATGATCAATATTTGTTCAATTCTACCAAGAACATAAAGAATTAGACGAAAAAAGTTGAGTATATTCAGGTAATACGAGTCGTATTGATTTATTTCTTGTGTAGCTTAGGTTGCTTGATTGGGAAATCTTATTAATCCGTGGCCAAAAACGGATCAGTCTTGCAGGCTGGCTTTTCGGCCTCAAAGTCAGCCTTAGCTAGTTTTCCGACTTTTTAGTTCGTTCATCAAAGTTTGTTTTGTTTGGGCAGTTTCTGGCTATATGGCCCTTCTGTTTACAACTATAACAAGTATAGTTAGAATGATCTCTATTTGTTTTTATAGATTTCTTTTGATTACAATGTTGAAGTTGCTCAAGTGTTTCATTCCACTTTTCCATACATGTGAGTGTTTCAGATTTACGTCCCACCAACAGCTAAGGTCATACGGAGACGGGACCTCAGTTTAAAGACTCATCCGAAAGTCTGGAGAAGCCCGGAATCGAACCTGCGACCCCTGGTTTACAAGGCGAGTAGCGTAACCACTCGACCACGGAGGCTTCTTTTCCATACATATACTATGTGTTTGGATCAACTTATTTAGTTTTGTGGATGTATTTGATGGAGTGTGTGTGTGTGTGTGTGAATTCGGGTTTAACGTCGCTTTCAACAATTTTTCAGTCATATCACGACGGTGTCTGGTTGCGACAATTTGATGGAGTGATTACATTATCAATTTTAGTTTGTTTTATGGCTTGAATATAGCCTGCATCACTTTGGATGTTTGGTTTTGGTGGAGGTGTTTGATTGCCTTTGACTGCTTCGTACTCCACTGTATGAGAAATAGCTTAATCAAGTTACTTATGATGTTGGAAAATTACATGATTTCTAAGTTCCGTGCTACACACTGAAGTCAAGTACTGTTCTAGTAAGTTAATTTCTCGGTAGTCATATGGCATTTCAGGGTAAGCCAATGAGGCAAGACGTCTCAATGCAAAAGCGAAGTCAGAAGGGCTTTCGTTCTTCTGGCGTTTTCTAGTACGAAATTCACAACGATATGTAACACTTCGTTCTTGTGGGTCATATCGTTGTGAAAGAATTTTCTTCAGGTGCTCGTATCTAAGCATTGCGTATTGTTTTAGCTCACCGAGAAGTTTTTGTGCTTGACCCCTAAGTGACATTGCAAGCTGTTGTGCTTTCTCAAAGTCGGACCGGTTGTTCCAGGCCGAAACTTGTTCAAAATGAACGATATAGTCTCGCCATTCTACATTTCTGCCATCAAACTTATCAGGATCTTTTTTGCTTCTTTTAATACTTTTAGGTTGCTGATAATGTGCAATCATTGGTGCATGTCCTGGAATAGGTTGTTAACATTAGACTAGCATTTGATGGAGGTAAATGTATGTAAGTACTATCCTGTGTGGTGTTAATTTGTGATGGCTGTAAACCCGAGGCAGTGGAATTGCCTGAGGCTGGATTACTGTGAGTACGATTGTACACTAGAGGAGGGATCTGAATTGCCTCATTCACAAAACAAACTGCACTCAGTAATGAAAATGTAACTTTAAGACTGTCTTTCTGAGGTTTGAACCCACTAGGGCCAGATTTGAACTCTGTGCTTAGAGGTGCATACTGACTAAGTGATTTTCGTCTAGCAGATGGATGAGATAATGTCACACCATCGTCTTGATAGGCATTAGTCTTATTATATTTCCCTGACCCTGCACTCAAAGGCATATTCGATATGTTCAGTTTTAATTTTGTCAAGCCTTGAATTTGCAAGTTCTTCATATTTCTGATTGATTTCTTGAATCCTTTGCAATTGCTTTTGTATAACTGAATCAGCATCACAATTACTCAGATTCTCCAATGCATCTGTTTTAGAAAAAAAAAACGCTATCTTCAGGGGTAAATTTAACTGTTGTAGATGTGTATATTTTATGCCGTGCACCTTGGTATTCTTTAATCATGAGTTGCATGAGAATCTACAGTATTTGCTTGATGTATAATTGGTTCTGTAGACGATACATCTAATGACGCCTTACCTGCGGATATATCAATCATTCTCTCCTTCTCAGACATATTTCTACTTAAAAGATTGGACTAGCCCTCAAAATATGTAACGGGAAGTGGCTAGCTTTTTCACTGTTGAGTAATGACAGTACGCCGGATAAGCCCTTTCGAGCATAAACTATGGCAAGAGTCTCTCCCGTTATGAATATCAAATACCAATATCTGCTCAGTATCTGCCTGGGCCGTCAATGTTTACCTACAGTCACTCTTACACGGCCAAACCAGGAAGGACATGCCTGTTAAGAAAACTGAAGGGATGAATAGGTGAAATATCTATCTCCCCCAAACAGTCGTAGACAAACGGACGGACAGACTGGCAGACAGTCACAAGTTCCGACAGACTGGCCCACAGTCAAATGTTCCGACGGACACAAGCAGATATTCCCCACAAGTTCGTCTTTTAAGCTTGTCTGAGAACGGGAAAATGAACTCCATTCAGAAAATCTGAAACATCGATTTGTTCGTTTCTTGCTGTTAATACTCATTTTAGCCCATACATCACTGTGGAGAAGTTTTAGACATGACCCTCCGCCGATTTCTCCAGCAAGTCGTATGCCTCTGTGACAACCAGGAAAGGCTGTGATTATTTGGGGAAAATTGAAAAATCTAAATTTCCTTTCACAGACCAAGACATTTTGACAGGTTCGGCACACCCATTTAAACCATATATATAAGTGGTCACTACTTTCCATAAATTACAAGGGCGTTTATGGCTTATTTGCACGATCACTTTATGGAAAATCATTAGCTGTGACACCATGTCTGATATCGGTTTTTGACCACTGTTGCCAGTACATCGCATTTTATAGTTTAAAAGTATAGGACTGCCACAGACTGGCGTATGAGTTACAGCAATTCTATCAAGAGACATATGTATACAATTCTAACAAGAGACATACGTATACAACTCTATCAAGAGACATATGTATACAACTCTATCAAGAGACATATGTATACACAAGTGTAACTTTCTTCTCAGATTTAAAGAGGTGATAATCATTTACAATGTCTTTTTCGGCCTTGGAATAAATTGCACATGAAAAGCATTTTTGCGAACACTTTATATTCGTCGCGTGATCCCTCTCTCTCTCTCTCTCTCTCTCTCTCTCTCTCTCTCTCTCTCTCTCTCTCTCTCTCTCTCTCTCTCTCTCTCTCACTCTCTCTCTCTCTCTCTCTCTCTCTCTCTCTCTCTCTCTGTCTCTCTCTCTCTCTCTGTCTCTCTCTCTCTCTCTCTCTCTCTCTCTCTCTCTCTCTCTCTCTCTCTCTCTCTCTCTTCGGGGCTTGGAGAAATAGTTCGGCTGCATGATGCTTCCACGCAGAGCTGAAACCGACCCGACACGAGTACTGGTAAACCGCTTAGAGGATCTAAGCCTGCGTAGGCAAAGCTGTGCGAGAGTCGGTCCATGCTTATAAACCCCATTGGCTTCATTGGGCGGCAGGGCTTAAGATGTAAGTTCATCTCAATGTCGGGTAAAAGTCCCACAAAATTGGAAGCAACGACTCCAAAATGACCTTTACAGTGTTGACGGGGCGTTAAAAGTGAATGACTGTAAACACGACTCCTTTTGTCGTTTGTTTGCTTGTAAGTGTTGAAGTTTAACGTCCCGCTAACATTATTTAGGTCATTTTAAGGCGTTTCTAGTTTTTAACTCACCTGGGCCGAAGGCTCCAGAGGAGCTTATAGTATAGTGGGTCCTCCGTCGTCCGTCCGTCGTCCGTCCACACTTTTGAGCAGCTATATCTCTGCAGCCTGCAGGCTGATCTCAATCATTTCTCATCTGTAACATGCCTCTGGTGGGGCATTGATGACATAAACTTTTGTTTGAAATCGCACGAAAACTTTGGTTGCAATGGCAACCACAAGGTCCCATAGATTTACAATGGGAAAATGCTTGTCATCACCGTAGCGCCTTCAGTTTTGATCTTTCTGAAACTTATATGTAAAGTGGCTGGGGATAAAACCTTGGATGAGTTCGAAAATCGGCCAAGTCGGCCCATTTATCATAGAGTGACGTCCCTTTGATTGCTGAAAATGCCGATTTTCGACCTTGTCATCACCGTAGCCGCTTCTGTTTTGATCCGATCTTTCTGAAACTTATATGTAAGGTCGTTTGGGATAAAACCTCGGATGAGTTCGAAAACCAGCCAAGACGGCCCATTTATCATAGAGTAATTACCCTTTGATGGCTGAAAATGCCGATTTTTGATCTTGTCATCACCTTAGCCCTTTCGGTTTTGATCAGATTTTAGCTCACCTGGGCCGAAGGCTCCAGGGGAGCTTATATTATAGTGGGTCCTCCGTCGTCCGTCCGTCCGTCGTCCGTCCACACTTTTGAGCAGCTATATCTCTGCAGCCTGTAGGCTGATCGCAATCATTTTTCATCTGTAGCATGCCTCTGGTGGGGCATTGATGAAATAAACTTTTTTTGCGCACCTGGGTCGAAGGCTCCAGAGGAGCTTATAGTATAGTGGGTCCTCGGTCCGTCGTCCGTCCGTCGTCCGTCCACACTTTTGAGCAGCTATATCGCTGCAACCTGCAGGCTGATCCCAATCATTTCTCATCTGTAGCATGCCTCTGGTGGGGCATTGATGACATAAACTTTTTTCGAAATCGCTCAAAAACTTTGGTTGCTATGGCTATCGCAAGGTCCCATAGACTTACAATGGGAAAATGCTTGTCATCACCATAGCCCCTTCAGTTTTGATCGGATCTTTCTGAAACTTATATGTAAGGTGGATGGAGATAAAAAAACTCGGAAGAGTTCGAAAACCAGCCAGGTTGGCCCATTTATCTTTGAGTTGCGTCCCTTTGATTGCAGAAAACGCCGATTTTTGACCTTGTCATCACCGTAGCCCCTTCAGTTTTGACCAGATTTTTCTGAAACTTATATGTAAGGTGGCTGGGGATAGAAACTTGGATGAGTTCGAAAACCGGACAAGTTGGCCCATTGATCATGAATTTACGTCCCTTTGATTGCTGAAAATGCAGATTTTTGACCTTGTCATCACCGTAGCTCCTTAAATTTTAATCGAATCTTTCTGAAACTTATATGTAAGGTGGCTGGGGATAAAATCTCGGATAAGTTAGAAAACAGACCAAGTCGGCCCATTTATCGTAGAGTAACGTCCCTTTGATTGCTGAAAATGCTGATTTTTGACCTTGTCATCACCGTAGCCCTTTCAGTTTTGATCGAATCTTTCTGAAACTTATATGTAAAAAGGCTGGGGATAAAATATCAGATGAGTTCGAAAACCAGCCAAGTTGGTCCATTTATCACAGAGTAACATCCCTTTGATTGCTGAAAATGCCGATTTTTGACCTTGTCATCACCGTGGCCCTTTCAGTTTTGATCGGATCTTCTCAAACTTATATGTGAGGTGGCTGGGGATAAAACCTCGGATGAGTTCGAATACCGGCCAAGGTGGCCTATTTATCATAGAGTTGGGTCCATTTGATTGCTGAAAATGTTGATTTTTGACCTTGTCATCACTATAGCCCCTTCAGTTTTGATCAGATCTTTCTGAAACTTATAGGTAAGGTGGCTGGAGATAAAACCTCGGAGGAGTTCTAAAACCGGTCAAGTCGCCCCATTTACTATATAGTTATGTCCCTTTGATGGCTGAAAATGTCGATTTTTGAACTTGTCATCACCATAGCCCCTTCAGTTTGGATACAATCTTTCTGAAACTTAAATGTAAGGTGACTGGGGATAAAACCTAGGATGAGTTCGAATACCGGCCGAGTTGGCCCATTTATCATAGATTTACGTCCCTTTGATTGCTGAAAATGCCGATTTTTGACCTTGTCATCACCATAGCCCCTTCGGTTTTGATCAGATCTTTCTTAAACTTATATGTAAGGTGGCTGGGAATAAAATCTTGGAAGAGTTCGAAAACAGGCCAAGTCAGCCCATTTATCGTGGAGTTATGTCCCTTTAATGGCTGAAAATGTTGATTTTTGACCTTGTCATCACCGTAGCCCCTTCAGTTTGATCGGATTTTTCTGAAACTTATATGTATGGTGGCTGGGGATGAAACCTCAGATGAGTTCGAAAAGTGGCCAAGTCGGCCCATTTATTTTAGAGTAACATCCCTTTGATCGCTAAAAAATGCCAAATTTTGACTTTGTCTTCACCGTAGCCCCTTCAGTTTTGATCGGATCTTTCTGAAACTTATATGTAAGGTGGCTGGGAATAAAACCTTGGATGAGTTTGAATACTGGCCAAGTCGGCACATCAGTCATAGAGTTCCATGTCTTTGATTGCTTAAAAATGCCTATTTTCTACCCTATTAGCACTTGATTTGCAGAAATTGCTTACTCTGTCATCACCATGTCCTTCCATTAATTCTTCAGTAAAGGTTGGCACTTCCTGAAACTTTGAATCTGTTAGCTCAGGTGAGCAATACAGGACCAAGCTCAGCTTGGTCTTCTTGTTTTGAAATCGCATGAAAACTTTGGATGCTATGGCAATCACAAGTTCCCATAGACTTACAATGAGAAAATGCTTGTCATCACCGTAGCCCCTTCAGTTTTGATCGGATCTATCTGAAACTTCGCCCCCGCCCATAGTGGCTTGAAGAAATATATGGGCTGCATGATGCTTCCTCGCAGAGCTGAATCCGTCCCGCACACTAGTACTGGTAAACCGCTTGGAGGATCTAGGCCTGTCCAGGAACCGCGGTGCGAGGCGGACCGTCCATGCTAATAAACCCTATTGGTTTCATTGGGCGACAGGGCTTGAGATGTCATTTAATCTCAATGCCGGGTAAAAGTTTCACAAAATTGGAAGCAACGTCTCCAAAATGACCTTTACAGTGTTGACGGGGACGTTAAACCTCAAATCAAACAAACAAACAAACTATCTGAAACTTATATATAGCGTGGCTGGGGATAAAACCTCGGATGAGTTCGAAAACGGCAAAGTCGGCCCATTTATCATAGAGTTACGTCCCTTTGATTGCTGAAAATGCCGATTTTAGACCTTGTCAGCACCGTAGCCCCTTCAGTTTTGATCGGAACTTTCTGAAACTTATATGTAAGGTGGCTGGATATAAAACTTCGGATGAGTTCGAAAACCGATCAAGTTGGGCCATTTATCTTATAGTAACGTCCCTTTGATTGCTGAAAATGCTGATTTTTGACCTTGTCATCACCGTAGCCCTTTCAGTTTTGATCCAATCCTTCTGAAACTTATATGTAACATGGCTGGGGATAAAATCTCGGATGAATTCAAAAACCAGCCAAGTTGGTCCATTTATCACAGAGTAACGTCCCTTTGATTGCTGAAAATGCCGATTTTTGACCTTGTCATCACCGTAGCCCTTTCAGTTTTGATCGGATCTTTCTGAAACTTATTAATAAGGTGGCGGAGGATAAAACCTCGGATAAGTTAAAAAACCGGCCAAGTCGGCCCATTTATCATAGAGTTACATCCCTTTGATGGCGGCTGAAAATGCCGATTTTTGACCTTGTCATCACCGTAGCCTCTTCAGTTTTGATCGGATCTTTCTGAAACTTATATGTATTGTGGCTGGATATAAAATCTCGGATGAGTTCGAAAACTGACCAAAGTCAGGTCATTTATCGTAGAGTAACGTCCCTTTGATTGCTGAAAATGCCGATTTTTGACCTTGTCATCACTGTAGCTTTGCAATTTCGATCGGATCTTTCTGAAACTTATATGTAAGGTGGCTGGGGATAAAACCTCGGATGAGTTCGAATACCGGCCAAGGTGGCCTATTTATCATAGAGTTAGGCCCCTTTAATTGCTGAAAATGTTGATTTTTGACCTTGTCATCACTGTAGCGCTTTCAGTTTTGATCGGATCTTTCTGAAACTTATAGGTAAGGTGGCTGGAGAACAAACCTCGGATGTGTTCGAAAACCGGCCAAGTCGCCTCATTTACTATATAGTTATGTCCCTTTGATGGCTGAAAATGTCGATTTTTGACCTTGTCATCAATCTATTGTCATGATCGGAACTTTGTGAAACTTATATGTAAGGTAACTGGGGATAAAACCTAGGATGAGTTCGAATACCGGCCAAGTCGGTACATTTATTGTAGAGTTTCGTCCCTTTGATTGCTGAAAATGCCGATTTTTGACCTTGTCATCACCATAGCCCATTCAGTTTTGATCTAATCATTCTAAAACTTATATGTAAGGTGCCTTGGGATAAAATCTTGGATGAGTTCGAAAACAGGCCAAGTTAGCCCATTTATCATAGAGTTATGTCCCTTTGATGGCTGAAAATGTTGATTTTTGACCTTGTCATCACCGTAGCCCCTACAGTTTTGATCGGATTTTTCTGAAGCTTATATGTAAGGTGGCTGGGGATGGGGATGAAAGCTCGGATGAGTTCGAAAACAGGCCAAGTCAGCCCATTTATCTTAGAGTAACATCCCTTTGATTGCTAAAAATGCCAAATTTTGACCTTGTCATCACCTTAGCCCCTTCAGTTTTGATCGGATCTTTCTGAAACTTATATGTAAGGTGGCTGGGAATAAAACCTTGGATGAGTTTGAATACTGGCCAAGTCGGCACATTTATCATAGAGTTACGTGCCTTTGATTGCTTAAAAATGCCTATTTTCGACCTTGTTAACACTGCTGCCCCTTCAATTTTGATAGGATCTTCATGAAACTAACAAACAAGTCATTCAGGCAGAAAAGCTCGGAGGAGTTTGCAAACTCGTGAGGTTTGCCTATTTGTCACAGACTAACACCCCTTTGATTGCAGCAGTTAATTGCTTATTTTTGAACTTGTCATCACCATAGCCCCATCACCTTATATCGAATCTTCTTAGCAAGTCAGGAACAAAAGCTTGAATGAGTTTGAAAACTGGTGAGGTCAGCCTATTTATCATAGCGTTATTTTCTACTTGATTTGCAGAAATTGCTTAACCTGTCATCACCATGTCGTTCCATTAATCCTTCAGTAAAGGTTGGCACTTCCTGAAACTTTGAATCTGTTAGCTCAGGTGAGCAATACAGGATCAGCTTGGTCCTCTTGTTTTTGTACTTTTACTCAACAATGAGATGAAGTGACATATCAAGCCCAATCGCCCAAACAAACCACTAGGGTGGATATGCAAGGACTAGCGGTTTACCAGTTACCATACTCGGTCGGTTCTAGCTCTCCGTGGAAGCAACATCCAAGCTCCGATGGGCGGGGCACACTCATGTACTGTAAGTATGAAAATAGGTAACTGAGGTAATGGCAAAATATGACCGACTCGGTTTATGAAGACCGATAGATAGGTATCGTAACTACTTATGGAAAGCCATTGAAAGCTATTTAGGATATGCGAATACGCTAGCTTAACTGAGCATTTGCTAGTTTTTTTCTTACCTGGCGTGACTTACTGTGAACAATATCTGATTTGAATCAGGAAGAACAAATATCAAATGTCACTTTAAATTTAGAGGCTATGCACGATAGCAGAACATTTGAGACATATATTAAGTTTGTAAGTATTTATCCTTTTTGTTCAACTCTTCAAAAATATTTTTCCCCCTATCAATGTGTTTTCTCTCTAGGAAAAGACGGCTTTACAGGAGGGGTCCAGATCAGAGTTATAAAAGGATTTTTGTTCCTGAAAAATTGGCAGAAGTACACCTGGAACTAACGCTGTTGTTAGATAACGGGTCGTTAAAACTTTGATCATTTAATATGGCAACAATACTCATATTTTTGCAGTAAAATGTGAGCAGCTTTTGCAAATGCATGCAAAAGCTACTCACATTATTTTTCGCAAAACTACCACTGTACTAGGTGTGTGTGTGTGTGAATTCGGGTTTAACGTCGCTTTCGACAATTTTTCAGTCATATCACGACGGTGTCTGGTTGCGACCGGGAGCTCAATGCTTACTTTTATGGTGCTGCCTCACTGAGGTATCATGTCCCAGACACATTACATGATACCACACCCAGTCACATTATCCTGACACTGGGTCGGCCAGTCCTAGCTCTACCCCGTAAATCTGAGTGCCAAGCGAGGAGCAGCTAGTACCATTTTTAACGACTTTGGTATGTCGCGGCCCGGGATCGAACCCGTGACCTCTCGTTCCCTGGAGCGGACACTCTACCAACTGAGCTATCGGCTAGAATGTTTTGTTTTATTTGATTTGAGGTTTATCGTCCCCGTCAACACTGAATAGGTCATTTTGGAGACATTGCTTCCAATTTTGTGGGACTTTTACCCGGCATTGAGATAAAATGACATCTCAAGCCCTGTCGCCCAATGAAACCAATAGGGTTTATAAGCATATGGACGGTCACACTCGCACCACTTTGCTTGGGCAGGCTTAGATCCTTTAAGATTCAGATTCGGCTCTGCGTGGAAGCATCGTGCAGCCCATTTTTTTTTCAAGCCCCGATGTGCGGGGGCCGGCTTGCTAGAACTGTTTATGCAGCGAAATTCCACTATTATGGCCACCTAAAATTAAGAGTAGTTCTTCTTTGAAAAACATATTTTAAATGTTTCAGTCATTCTTTCTATGTGTTGTTTGCACTCAGCATCTTCTGGAAAGAGACCACATTTGGGACTGTTCCAAAGTGGTCTTAAAGACAGTCCCAAACGTGGTCTTATTTTAGGAAATTTTACTGCAGTTTATCCGCTAACGAGCTCATTAAGCACATGATGCTGTGAACAACCAGCCCTAGGTGTTTCTGTCATTTTAAATCTGTCGGCTCTTAATCCTTGTCCTGCTGAATATATAAATATTCCACACCCATTACTGGTTATAAACCAATCAGATTACTTAATGCAAATTATTGCAATAAATTCACAATCCGAATGAAAAACACATGTAGATCCTGATCAGATGACTTCTTCAGAAACCAGAAGCCATCTGATCTGGATATACATTGTTTGAAAGATAAGACATATCCGGGCTCAGCAGGACAAGGGTTAATATTACAAAAGCCAGAAGCCATCTGATCTGGATCTACATTGTTTGAAAGATAAGACATATCCGGGCTCAGCAGGACAAGGGTTAATACTTCAAAAGCGCATCACGAAAACACGCCAATATAATTCTGACCCCCTTAAACCCCACTTTTATAAAGTATAATTGGAGTTTACAGGGGTAAACCTTATTTCTGCTCTAAAATATAGATTGTGCCCACAATCTATATATTGAGGCGCTTCTAACGAATACCCACAATCTATATTTTAGAGCAGAAATAAGAAAACTTTCACGATTTTTCATCTAAAAAAATCGTTTTTTTTTTTCGGCGGTAAAGTTTACAATATATTTGTGAAGGCGTGTTTTCGAAATGCAGACCAGTGAAACTTCGATATCTCGAACACTATTGGGAGCCAGGTCATAAGACATAGTGGGATTCACTTTACAATGGATATTTTTACGATTAACTATCAAATAAAGGTATGTTGTGTGTACACATTAGAGCCACAGAAGCCTCCATGGCGTATTGATTACGCAACTCGCCTTGTAAACCAGGGATCGCAGGATCGATCCCGGCCTTCTCCAGACTTTTGGAAGAGTCTTTAAACCGAGGTCCCGTCTCCGTATGACCTTGGCTGTTGGTGGGACGTAAAACTTAAAAACACTCACTCACTCTTTAGAACCGCCTCAATGAGGCGATTCTAATGAGTACACAAATCATACCTTTTCAAGATAAAATCAGAAACCAAAATAATGCTGTCATCCTAAATAAATGGATGTCTGGAATATTGGGAAATATTCTCAAGGGCCTCCAGAACTAACTCGAGTGAGTGAGTGAATGTTCGAGTTTTACGTCCCACCAACATACGGAGACGGGGCCTCGGTTTAAAGACTCGTCCGAAAGTCTGGAGAAGCCCAGGGTCGATCCTGCGTATACAAGGCGAGAAGCGTAACCACTACACCACAGAGGCTTCTAGAACTAACTCGAATTAGCCAGGGTAAACCAACTATTTATGTTCGAGTTATCGAAGTTTATATGTTGAAACTTCAGTGGGTCGAACACCATTGGAAGCATGAGAATTGTAAGAAACAGGGGATAGTTTCAGCCATTGAGGGTTTTTCATAGCGTCATGTCAGGAGCCTTAAGGGGAATGGGAACACTTTTCTGGGAGACAACTCTTGCAAAAATATTTTTGTCTCCCATGTCAATAGGGGTCAACTCTTAAAGGAAAGAATTTGCTCCTCAGGAGCAAATTCTTTCCTTCAAGAGTCGACTCCCTTTTCAGTGGGACAGAGTTTGTAGAAAAGCGAAAAGGAAGTCCCGAAAGTTGTTTCCCTTTGAAAAATGGCGAAATAAATTTGTGCTAGATGTTCCCATTCCCATTAATACTTCTATAAAACATATGTTTGCTGTGTGAACTCATTAGAATCGCCGAATCAGCCCCGTCGAGCGATTCCAACGTAAATACAGGAAGGTGAATTTGGTGTGATTTTCGTTTTTCGTTTTTCGATATTCATTTTCAGGTGAAGTTGGTTTGATTTTCGTTTTTCGTTTTTCGATATTCATTTTCAGGTGAAGTTGGTTTGATTTTCGTTTTTCATTTTTCGATATTCATTTTCAGGTGAAGTTGGTTTGATTTTCGTTTTTCATTTTTCGATATTCATTTTCAGGTGAAGTTAGTTTGATTTTCGTTTTTCGTTTTTCGATATTCATTTGCAGGGGAATTTGTTTTGATTTTCGTTTTTCGTTTTTCGATATTCGAATTGAGGCCGAATATCGTATTTTGACATTCAAAATCCTAGTTTGACATTCGATTTGGCGAAGAAAATCGTATTTTGACATTCAAAATCCTATTTTGACATTCGATTTGGCAAAGAAAATCGTATTTTGACATTCAAAATCCTAGTTTGACATTCGATTTGGCGCTGAATATCGTATTTTGACATTCAAAATCCTAGTTTGACATTCGATTTGGCGAAGAAAATCGTATTTTGACATTCAAAATCCTAGTTTGACATTCGATTTGGCGAAGAAAATCGTAGTTTGACATTCAAAATCCTAGTTTGACATTCGATTTTGCGAAGAAAATCGTAGTTTGACATTCAAAATCCTAGTTTGACATTCGATTTGGCGAAGAAAATCGTAGTTTGACATTCAAAATCCTAGTTTGACATTCGATTTGGCGAAGAAAATCGTAGTTTGACATTCAAAATCCTAGTTTGACATTCGATTTGGCGAAGAAAATCGTAGTTTGACATTCAAAATCCTAGTTTGACATTCGATTTGGCGAAGAAAATCGTAGTTTGACATTCAAAATCCTAGTTTGACATTCGATTTGGCGAAGAAAATCGTAGTTTGACATTCAAAATCCTAGTTTGACATTCGATTTGGCGAAGAAAATCGTAGTATGACATTCAAAATCCTAGTTTGACATTCGATTTGGCGAAGAAAATCGTATTTTGACATTCAAAATCCTAGTTTGACATTCGATTTGGCGAAGAAAATCGTAGTTTGACATTCAAAATCCTAGTTTGACATTCGATTTGGCGAAGAAAATCGTAGTTTGACATTCAAATCCTAGTTTGACATTCGATTTGGCGAAGAAAATCGTATTTTGACATTCAAAATCCTAGTTTGACATTCGATTTGGCGAAGAAAATCGTAGTTTGACATTCAAAATCCTAGTTTGACATTCGATTTGGTGAAGAAAATCGTAGTTTGACATTCAAAATCCTAGTTTGACATTCGATTTGGCGAAGAAAATCTTAGTTTGACATTCAAAATCCTAGTTTGACATTCGATTTGGTGAAGAAAATCGTAGTTTGACATTCAAAATCCTAGTTTGACATTCGATTTGGCGAAGAAAATCGTAGTTTGACATTCAAAATCCTAGTTTGACATTCGATTTGGCGAAGAAAATCGTATTTTGACATTCAAAATCCTAGTTTGACATTCGATTTGGCGAAGAAAATCGTAGTTTGACATTCAAAATCCTAGTTTGACATTCGATTTGGCGAAGAAAATCGTAGTTTGACATTCAAAATCCTAGTTTGACATTCGATTTGGTGAAGAAAATCGTAGTTTGACATTCAAAATCCTAGTTTGACATTCGATTTGGCGAAGAAAATCGTATTTTGACATTCAAAATCCTAGTTTGACATTCGATTTGGCGAAGAAAATCGTATTTTGACATTCAAAATCCTAGTTTGACATTCGATTTGGCGAAGAAAATCGTAGTTTGACATTCAAAATCCTAGTTTGACATTCGATTTGGCGAAGAAAATCGTAGTTTGACATTCAAAATCCTAGTTTGACATTCCATTTGGTGAAGAAAATCGTAGTTTGACATTCAAAATCCTAGTTTGACATTCGATTTGGCGAAGAAAATCGTAGTTTGACATTCAAAATCTTAGTTTGACATTCGATTTGGCGAAGAAAATCGTAGTTTGACATTCAAAATCCTAGTTTGACATTCGATTTGGCGAAGAAAATCGTAGTTTGACATTCGAAATCCTAGTTTGACATTCGATTTGGCGAAGAAAATCGTAGTTTGACATTCAAAATCCTAGTTTGACATTCGATTTGGCGAAGAAAATCGTAGTTTGACATTCAAAATCCTAGTTTGACATTCGATTTGGCGAAGAAAATCGTATTTTGAAATTCAAAATCCTATTCTGACATTCTATTTGGCTGTACTGGGCCCCTTTGAGCGTGACCTTGATCCCCAAGGTCAAAGGTCAAAAAGTAGGACATGGGCATATCTTCTAAACCGTTGGGAGTTACACTTCTGAAACTTGGTCATTGGATGGTCCTTGGAATTTAGAGTGTACTGGGCCCCTTTGAGCGTGACCTTGATCCTCAAGGTCAAAGGTCAAAAAGTAGTACATGGTCATATCTTCTAAACCGTTGGAATAACACTTCTGAAACTTGGTCATTGGATGGTCCTTGGAATGTAGACTGTACTGGGCCCCTTTGAGTGCATGCTTGGCACCAAGGTCAAAGGTCAAAAAGTAGGACATGGTCATATCTTCTAAACCGTTGGCGTTACACTTTTGAAATTTGGTCATTGGATAGTCCTTGAAATGTAGGGTGTACTGGGCCCCTTTGAGTATGACTTTGACCCCCAAGGTCAAAGGTCAACAACTAGGACATGTTGATATCTTCTAAACCGTTGGAGTTACACTCCTGAAACTTGGTCATTAGATGGTCCTTAGAATGTCGAGTGTACTGGGCCCTTTTGAGTGTGACTTTGATCTCCAAAGTCACGGGTCAAAAAGGAGGACATGGTCATATCTTCTTAACCGGTGGAGTTACACTTCTGAAACTTGGCCATTGGATTGTCATTGGAATGTATGGTGTACTGGGCCCCTTTAAGTGTGACCTTGACCCCCAAGGTCAAAGGTCAAAAAGCTGGCCATGGTCAGATCTTCTAAACCTTTGGAGTTACAATTCTGAAACTTGGTCATTGGATGGTCTTTGGAATTCGGAGTGTAGTATCCAAATTATGATTTGACCCCCTAGGGTTATGTAGAGCCGATCGTCCGCTTCAGAAGGGCGAAAATTGTGTTTTGTATTTAACAGAGAGAGAAGAGAGAGAGAGAGAGAGAGAGAGAGAGAGAGAGAGAGAGAGAGAGAGAGAGAGAGAGAGAGAGAGAGTTCAACAAGTATAGTAACGTAACAACACAAAGGACACACTCAAATGAGTCGCCCTCGTCCACCGGGGACTGAAGAAATAGATGAGCTACATGATGCTCCCACGCAGAGCTGAATCCGACCGCATACGAATACTGGTAAACCGCTTAGACGATCTAAGCCTGCCCAGGCAAAGCGGTACGGACCATGCTTATAAACATCGGACGACAGGCTTTTAGACGTCATTTTATCTCAATGTCGGGTAAAACTCACACAAAATCGGAAACAACGCCTCCAAAATGACCTATATTAAGTCCCCACCCATCGAGGCTTAAAGAAATATATGGGCTGCACGATGCTTCCACCCAGAGCTGATCGCGACCGAACATTAGTACTGGTAATCTGCTTAGAAGGCCTAAGCCTGCCCAGGAAAACTGCTGCGAGTCGGCCCGACCATGCATATAAACCCTTTTGGTTTTATATGACGGCAGGGATTGAGAAGTCATTTCATCTCAATTGTGGGTAGAAGTCTCACAAAATGGGAAGCAACGTCTTCAAAATGACCTAAATAGTGTTGACGGGGACGTTAAACCTCAAATCAAACACAATGACCTATACAGTGTTGACGGGGACGTTAAACCTCAAATCAAACAAAACAAAACACTCCAATGCGGTGTCTGATTATGCTCGTTGATTATAGATGATTTTCTAGTGTTCGTTCGAACCAGACTTTTTGTCTGAATCCTTGACCAACGTCTAAGCAACGTCGCATCAACATGAACACGAATACGACGCTGCAAAGAAGATAAAGTTTTAACTTGACAAATTCATATATTTAAGGTCAATGTCACCCAAATCAAATAAAATATTTTAAGTGGCAATGATATATCGAACCAAGTTCGACCAAATTTCATCTAAGGCGGTCCATAAAGTATGTTCTATAAAAAGTCTATCCTTTGAAATCAAGGAAGACATCGCAGAACTGAAATTATCATCACGAAAGCACGCCTATATAATTTTGACCCCCTTGAACCACACTTGTATACAGCAAAACTGGGGTATATAGGGTTAAACGCTATTTTTTCTTATTTATGATAAAAAAAAAACTTAGATTCTGGGTACTCGATAGAACCGCCCCATCGAATCGGTTTTATCGAGTCCCCGCAATCTAGGTTTCGAGCAGAAATAAGAAAAATATCAGAATTTTCAAAAGAAAAGTTATTTCTTTTGGATTTAAATTTCCAATACATTTAGACAGGGCCTGTTTTCGTAATGGAAGTGTGTATTGATACAACGCATAATGTAGTAATGTAGTAATTTCTTCATTTTGATTTTTTTTACTACATTATGCGTTGGCATAGTCGACGCGAAATGAAGTAAAAAAATTATTTCATTTCGCGTTGATATGCACCATATCGACGCATAATGAAGTAATGATGGTAGAACATAGCTGTCTTCGAAAAGACTTAGGAAGCAATACAGTTAAATTCCTACAATTTAGACCACATTTGAGACGGTTCAAAAGTGGTCTTTAAGACCACAGTTGAACAGTCCAAAAGACGGTCTTCCACAAAAGCACACTGAAGGTCAAAATCACAAAGAAAATGTAGCTTTAACCTTCCAAATATGCTTTAAAAACAAAATTTGTATTAATTTTAGGTGGTCTTAATAGTGGAATTTCATTGTATTTGATTAAGCCAGTAGAATTAAATCTCAATGTCGGGTAAAAGTCCCATGAAATTGGAAGCAACGTCTCCAAAATGACCTAAATAGTGTTGACGGGGACGTTAAACCTCAAATCAAACAAATCAAACAAAAGACAGACAGGCAGACAGACAGACAGACAGACAGACAGACAGACAGACAGACAGAATGGACAAAAACTATATACCCCCTTGCATACTTCGTATGCCGGGGGTATAACTAGATGGGCTGCACGATGCTTCCACGCAGAGCTGATACCGCCCGTACATGAGTCCTCGTAATCTGCTTAGAAGGTCTAAGCCTGTCCAGGAAAACTGCTGCGAGTCGGCCCATCCATGCATATAAACCCTATTGCTTTTAATTGGACGGCAGCGATTGAGATGTCATTTCATCTCAATATCGGGTAAAAGTCCCATAAAATTTGAAGCAATGTCTCCAAAATGACCTAAATAGTCTTGACGGGAACGTTAAACCTCAAATCAAACAAACAAACTGTTGACGCATAATGAAGTAAAATTAAGTATGCCACCCATCGCCGCAAAATGAAATAATTCTTTCATTTTGCTCAAACCTCTTAGTATCGACGCATAATGAAGTAAAAACGACATTTTATTTCATTTCGCGTCGACTATGCCAACGCATAATGTAGTAAAAATTTCAAAATGAAGAAATTACTACATTACTACATTATGCGTTGTAATTACTACATTACTACATTATGCGTCGTTGTAACAGTGTATGTTTCCTTGGGCAGACTAGCCATTTAGGCCTCATAAGTGACCCTCCGATATATTAAACATTCAACAGTGGCAACTATGATCCCAAAGGACAAGAAAATATAAATTACGCTATGATGTAGGATAGGGTGACTTTTTTACGTCTGCCTTAACACCAGCTGCAGTGACGTACTATATAAAGATTATCATACGCATTTTTTTCATATTATACCCCATATGAGCTCGAGGGTTGATGTGGGGTATGATATGCAATATGCCTTTTCGCAATACGAAAACACCCCTCTTACCCCCCTTGAACCTTAGGTTTACATAGGTAAAACCATGGGGGTTACAGGAGTATACATTATTTCTTCTTTTCTTATTTCTCCTCTAAATCAGAGATTGTGGGTACTCGATAGAGCACCTCGTCGAGGCGGTTCTATCGAACCCCGCAATCTATGTTTTGAGAAGAAATAAAAAAAAATATTACGCCGAAAAAAAATGACAACACACATCTTTTATACAGCATCTCATTTAGAGGTTGGCCTGACGTTGCATCGACGTTGCAGTGTGGTTATGTAGGTCGCGATCCAATTTCAACAAAAATACAACGTCTCTACAACGTCGCATTCTGACCTTGAACTGACATCGCAGTTACAACGTTGTATCGATGTTGTGTTGTGTTGTGTTGCGACCTAAATACAAACAAATACCAATGTTGATCCGATGTCAGGCGTTTGCTTGGAAAATATCCTAAATCATTAAAATAGTGTTATTTGGCCATTAAATCTAAATTTAAACAAAAATAATTAAATGGAGGCCTCGCTTATGTGGTCCGGCCTCGGTAGCTCAGTCGGGTGCGCGTCTGACTGGCGATGAGGAGGACGTTGGTTCGATTCTAGCCGGGGTCTACAGCATTCTTTCGTGGAAATTGATCATGAAATATTTTATACCGCCATTATCTCCCTTTCGCTGATTCAAGAAGGGCAGTTGTCAATTCTCGTTCTGGCGAAAGAATGTCCTCACGGACTACGCTCCAGGTCAGTTCACTGCAGGGGAGTCAAGATATTCACCAAAGGACTAGTACGGACTCCGTCTCGTTTAAATTCAATGGAAACTTCACCTCAGATGAGGCTTAAGTTGAGTTCAGTGGAAACTTTGCCTCTGGTGAGTTCTCTGGAGACTTCGCCTTAGGCAAGTATCTTATGTGTTCATGTCAAGTGAGTAAGTTCGCTCTATCAAGCAGTGGTGGGGAGGACATAATTTTGGTGCGAATTCCGTTTGCATCGGTGTTGGCGTCAGTGAACCCTGTGTTAACCAATGTGAAGCCTACATGGTGGCATTGCTGTGTTGAAGGATTTCATTTTAAAGGAAAAAGTCCCAAAACTGTCACTTTTGAGTAAAACACACTGTTTTCTCCGTTTCGCTAGATCCGCCTTCTAATATAGATAAATTACAGTTAAAGGCAACGTTGAGAACGTCCTAGCGTTTTTCTCCGTCATCGGCATCGGTATCCGTATTCTGTATTGGTGTAAAATGTCTAAGAAAGAAATGATGGATTTTGATCAAATTTTGCATATGAATTGATATTGACAATGTCTAGCTTAGGATTGTTACACTGCTTTTCGCGTCAATTTTCAACAGAGTTATGGCCTTAGAATGATGCCAGAAAATGATTTCCGCTCAACATATATCTTAAGAAAGAAATGATTGATTTTAATCAGATTTTGCATAAGAATTGATATCGACAACCTCTAGCTTGGGATTGTTACACAGCTTTTAGCGTCAATTTTCAAAAGAGTTACGGCCCTTGAAGGATGCCAGAAAGTTGTTTCCATTTGATATCTTAAGAAAGAAATGATAGATTTTGATAAAATTTTGCATATGAATTGATGCTTGGGATTGTTACACGGCTTTTGCGTTAATTTTCAACAGAGTTATGGCCCTTGAATGATGCCAGAAAATGGTTTCCACTCAATATCATAAGAAAGAAATGATTAATTTTGATCATATTTGGTATATGAATTTATATTAACAAGATCTAACTTGGGATTGTTAAGCGGCATTTTGCATCTATTTTCAGCAGAATTATGGTCCTTGAATGACATCAAATATTTACTTCAGTACAATATTTTGAGAAAGAAATGATGAATTTTGATCGAAATTTGTATGTGAATTTATATTGACAAAATATAGCTTGGGATTGTTACATGGCATTTTGCGTCAATTTTCAGCAGAGTAATGGCCCATGATTTATGTCAGAAATTTGTTTCCGCTCAATATCTTGAAAACACATTAATGGATTTTCATCAATTTTTGCATATGAACTGATATTGACAACCTCTAGCTTGGGGTTATTACACAGCTCAATTTTGCGTCAATTTTCAACAGCGTTATGGTCCTTGCCCGATGCCAGAAAGTCTAATTAATTTTGATCATATTTATATGTGAATTTATATCAACAAGAGTTAGCTTTGGATTGTCATGCCAAATTTTGTCTCTATTTTTAACAGAGTTATGACCCCTGAATGGCATCAAAAATTCGTTTCTGCTCGATATCTTGAGAAAAGAAATGATGAATTTTGATCTAATTTGGTATGTGAATTGATGTTGACCAAATATAGCTTGGGATTTTTACATGCCATTGTACTATTGCGGGGGGGGGGGGGTATTTAGTAAGCCCTGCTTACTAACATCTAGTTGGTCCTGAAGCGCTCACCTAACAGCTCAAGATCTGAAGGGGTAAGGGACACCCTGGGATCCCAAGATCCATGTCTCTTGGTCATGAATCGCTCACCAGAAGAAGAAGAAGAAGAAGAAGAAAGTAGTAAAACTAGATATTATGCAATTGATGAAATGAGGGAGTGGGGCATGCCCCCGTTGTACACTCTAGGGTCCAAAGATCCATGCCTCTAAATGGCCCTTATCATAATGAACAAGAATATATATGGTTTATGGGTGGGTATCTGAACGGTTTCAGAGATATTAAGCATTTTACCATATATGGGCATGGCGGCAATCTTGGTCATGTGACCTGGACCCAAAATGGTCTCCGGATTAAATGTCCCTTATCATAAGGAACAAGAATATATATGGCTTATGGGTGGGGATCTGAACCGTTTCCGAGATATTAAGCATTTTACCATATATGGGCACGGCAGCCATCTTGGTCATGTGACTTGGACCAAAAATGGCCCCCACTAAATGCTCCTTATCATAAGGAGCCAGAAAATATATGGTTTAGGGGTGGTATTCTAAACCGTTTGTAAGATATCATGCATTTTCACTTTTTCCCATATAAATGCCTATGTGACCAAATTTGGCGTTGGCAAAAATAGGTCAAGGTCATCCCAGTGTCACCATTTATGCAATTTATAATGGGCCAATGTCCCACATGCTACATACCAAGTCTAATGCAAATCGGCCCAGTGGTTCCGGAGAAGAAGATTTTAGAAGGTTTTTTTTTACCATATATGGGCATGGCGGTCATCTTGGTCGTGTGACCTGGACCAAAAATGCAAACTTTCGTTCCCCCACCCCATGGAGGCTCCACATGTTCCAGAGGAGAAGACGCTTGAAAATGTGAACACACATACACACACGACACAAGACAGACAGACAAACTCTGGCCACCCTGTAAGCTTACCATTGAGCCTTCGGCTCAGGTGAGCTAATAAATGGTTCATATGTGGGGATCTGAACGGTTTCTGAGATATTAAGCATTTTACCATATATGGTCACGGCGGCCATCTTGGTCATGTGACCTGGACCAAAAATGGTCCCCCCACTAAATGCCCCTTTTCACAAGGAACAAGTATATATATGGTTGGTTGGTGGGGATCTGAAAGGTTTCCAAGATATTAAGCATTTCACCTTATATGGAAATGGCGGCCACCTTGGTCATGTGACCTGGGACAAAAATGGTCCCCGTACTAAATGCCCGTTATCGTAAGGAGCAAGAACATGTATGGTTTGGGAGTGGTATTCTGAACCGTTTGTAAGATATAATGCATTTTCACTTTTTCCTATACAAATGCCTATGTGACTAAACTTGACCTTAGCATAAAATAGGTAAAGGTCGACCCAGGTCAACATTTTAACAATTTATGATGGGCCTACGTCTTAGATAATACTTACCAAGTTTCATGAAAATCGGCATAGCGGTTATGGAGATTTTAAGGGTGTTTTACCATATATGATTATGGCGGCTATCTTGGTCATGTGACCTGGAACCCATTAGCAAACTTTCGTTCCCCCATCCCATGGAGGCTCCACATGAAATTTGACTTCAGTTGGCCCAGCGGTTTCTGAGGAGTAAAAGTTTAAACATTATACCATATATGGACATGGCGGCCAGCTTGGGCATGTGACCTGGGCCAAAATGCCCCCCTCCCCCCCCCCCCCCCCCCCCCACTAAATGCGCCTTGTCACAAGGAGAAAAATATATTTGGTTTAGGGGTGGTATTCTAAACCATTTGTATGATATAATGCATTTTCGATTTTTTTCCATACAAATGCCTATGTGGCCCTCGTCCCAGATGCTACATGTCAAGTTTCGTGGAAATCGGCCCTGTGGTTCCGGAGAAGAAGATTTTTGAAGGGTTTTACCATGTATGGGCCTGTCAGCCATCTTGGTCATGTGACCTGGACTGAATGTCAAAATACGATTTTCTTCGCCAAATCGAATGTCAAACTAGGATTTTGAATGTCAAAATACGATTTTCAGCGCCAAATCGAATGTCAAACTAGGATTTTGAATGTCAAAATACGATATTCAGCGCCAAATCGAATGTCAAACTAGAATTTTGAATGTCAAAATACGATATTCAGCGCCAAATCGAATGTCAAACTAGGATTTTGAATGTCAAAATACGATTTTCTTCGCCAAATCGAATGTCAAACTAGGATTTTGAATGTCAAAATACGATTTTCTTCGCCAAATCGAATGTCAAACTAGGATTTTGAATGTCAAAATACGATTTTCTTCGCCAAATCGAATGTCAAACTAGGATTTTGAATGTCAAACTACGATTTTCTTCGCCAAATCGAATGTCAAACTAGGATTTTGAATGTCAAAATACGATTTTCTTCGCCAAATCGAATGTCAAACTAGAATTTTGAATGTCAAAATACGATATTCAGCGCCAAATCGAATGTCAAACTAGGATTTTGAATGTCATAATACGATTTTCATCGCCAAATCGAATGTCAAACTAGAATTTTGAATGTCAAAATACGATATTCAGCGCCAAATCGAATGTCAAACAAGGATTTTGAATGTCAAACTACGATTTTCTTCGCCAAATCGACTGTCAAACTAGGATTTTGAATGTCAAAATACGATATTCAGCGCCAAATCGAATGTCAAACTAGGATTTTTAATGTCAAAATACGATTTTCTTCGCCAAATCGAATGTCAAACTAGGATTTTGAATGTCAAACTACGATTTCCTTCGCCAAATCGAATGTCAAACTAGGATTTTGAATGTCAAAATACGATTTTCATCGCCAAATCGAATGTCAAACTAGGATTTTGAATGTCAAACTACGAATTTCTTCGCCAAATCGAATGTCAAACTAGGATTTTGAATGTCAAAATACGATTTTCTTCGCCAAATCGAATGTCAAACTAGGATTTTGAATGTCAAAATACGATTTTCAGCGCCAAATCGAATGTCAAACTAGGATTTTGAATGTCAAAATACGATATTCAGCGCCAAATCGAATGTCAAACTAGAATTTTGAATGTCAAAATACGATATTCAGCGCCAAATCGAATGTCAAACTAGGATTTTGAATGTCAAAATACGATTTTCTTCGCCAAATCGAATGTCAAACTAGGATTTTGAATGTCAAAATACGATTTTCTTCGCCAAATCGAATGTCAAACTAGGATTTTGAATGTCAAAATACGATTTTCTTCGCCAAATCGAATGTCAAACTAGGATTTTGAATGTCAAAATACGATTTTCTTCGCCAAATCGAATGTCAAACTAGGATTTTGAATGTCAAAATACGATTTTCTTCGCCAAATCGAATGTCAAACTAGAATTTTGAATGTCAAAATACGATATTCAGCGCCAAATCGAATGTCAAACTAGGATTTTGAATGTCATAATACGATTTTCATCGCCAAATCGAATGTCAAACTAGAATTTTGAATGTCAAAATACGATATTCAGCGCCAAATCGAATGTCAAACAAGGATTTTGAATGTCAAACTACGATTTTCTTCGCCAAATCGAATGTCAAACTAGGATTTTGAATGTCAAAATACGATTTTCTTCGCCAAATCGAATGTCAAACTAGGATTTTGAATGTCAAAATACGATATTCAGCGCCAAATCGAATGTCAAACTAGGATTTTGAATGTCAAAATACGATTTTCTTCGCCAAATCGAATGTCAAACTAGGATTTTGAATGTCAAAATACGATTTTCTTCGCCAAAACGAATGTCAAACTAGGATTTTGAATGTCAAAATACGATTTTCTTCGCCAAATCGAATGTCAAACTAGGATTTTGAATGTCAAACTACGATTTTCTTCGCCAAATCGAATGTCAAACTAGGATTTTGAATGTCAAAATACGATTTTCTTCGCCAAATCGAATGTCAAACTAAGATTTTGAATTTCAAACTACGATTTTCTTCGCCAAATCGAATGTCAAACTAGGATTTTGAATGTCAAAATACGATTTTCTTCGCTAAATCGGATGTCAAACTAGGATTTTGAATGTCAAAATACGATTTTCTTCGCCAAATCGAATGTCAAACTAGGATTTTGAATGTCAAACTACGATTTTCTTCGCCAAATCGAATGTCAAACTAGGATTTTGAATGTCAAAATACGATATTCAGCGCCAAATCGAATGTCAAACTAGGATTTTGAATGTCAAACTACGATTTTCTTCGCCAAATCGAATGTCAAACTAGGATTTTGAATGTCAAAATACGATATTCAGCGCCAAATCGAATGTCAAACTAGGATTTTGAATGTCAAACTACGATTTTCTTCGCCAAATCGAATGTCAAACTAGGATTTTGAATGTCAAACTACGATTTTCTTCGCCAAATCGAATGTCAAACTAGGATTTTGAATGTCAAACTACGATTTTCTTCGCCAAATCGAATGTCAAACTAGGATTTTGAATGTCAAACTACGATTTTCTTCGCCAAATCGAATGTCAAACTAGGATTTTGAATGTCAAACTACGATTTTCTTCGCCAAATCGAATGTCAAACTAGGATTTTGAATGTCAAACTACGATTTTCTTCGCCAAATCGAATGTCAAACTAGGATTTTGAATGTCAAACTACGATTTTCTTCGCCAAATCGAATGTCAAACTAGGATTTTGAATGTCAAACTACGATTTTCTTCGCCAAATCGAATGTCATACTACGATTTTGAATGTCAAACTACGATTTTCTTCGCCAAATCGAATGTCAAACTAGGATTTTGAATGTCAAAATACGATTTTCTTCGCCAAATCGAATGTCAAACTAGGATTTTGAATGTCAAACTACGATATTCAGCGCCAAATCGAATGTCAAACTAGTATTTTGAATGTCAAAATACGATTTTCTTCGCCAAATCGAATGTCAAACTAGTATTTTGAATGTCAAAATACGATATTCAGCGCCAAATCGAATGTCAAACTAGGATTTTGAATGTCAAACTACGATTTTCTTCGCCAAATCGAATGTCAAACTAGGATTTTGAATGTCAAAATACGATTTTCTTCGCCAAATCGAATGTCAAACTAGGATTTTGAATGTCAAACTACGATTTTCTTCGCCAAATCGAATGTCAAACTAGGATTTTGAATGTCAAACTACGATATTCAGCGCCAAATCGAATGTCAAACTAGGATTTTGAATGTCAAACTACGATTTTCTTCGCCAAATCGAATGTCAAACTAGGATTTTGAATGTCAAAATACGATTTTCTTCGCCAAATCGAATGTCAAACTAGGATTTTGAATGTCAAAATACGATTTTCTTCGCCAAATCGAATGTCAAACTAGGATTTTGAATGTCAAAATACGATTTTCTTCGCCAAATCGAATGTCAAACTAGTATTTTGAATGTCAAAATACGATATTCAGCGCCAAATCGAATGTCAAACTAGGATTTTGAATGTCAAACTACGATTTTCTTCGCCAAATCGAATGTCAAACTAGGATTTTGAAAGTCAAAATACGATTTTCTTCGCCAAATCGAATGTCAAACTAGGATTTTGAATGTCAAACTACGATTTTCTTCGCCAAATCGAATGTCAAACTAGGATTTTGAATGTCAAACTACGATTTTCTTTGCCAAATCGAATGTCAAACTAGGATTTTGAATGTCAAAATACGATTTTCTTCGCCAAATCGAATGTCAAACTAGGATTTTGAATGTCAAAATACGATATTCGGCCTCATTCGAATATCGAAAAACGAAAAACGAAAATCAAAACAAATTCCCCTGCAAATGAATATCGAAAAACGAAAAACGAAAATCAAACTAACTTCACCTGAAAATGAATATCGAAAAATGAAAAACGAAAATCAAACCAACTTCACCTGAAAATGAATATCGAAAAACGAAAAACGAAAATCAAACCAACTTCACCTGAAAATGAATATCGAAAAACGAAAAACGAAAATCACACCAAATTCACCTTCCTCGTAAATACAACATACCATTGATAAAATATCTTTCTAAACCATGCGTAAGTGTTTTTTACCAGGATCTAAGGGACGAATTTCCTAAGGACTCTTAACACATGTTTGAGCCCACCATGAGAAAAGAGCCAATGAAGTTTCACTTTAAAATGTTCCGTATCAAAACTGTTACACGAGGCCCCACCCCTTTTGAGAGACTCAGTTTACGGCAAGGCGAACAGGAAGTCCCAACAGTTTTCTTTTTTATGCATATTATTCTCCATTTCGAAAACATGCCTATACAAATACATTGTAAACTTAACCGCCGAAAAAAAAATGGAAATTTTAAGACGAAATATTGTGATATTTTTCTTATTGCTGCTCAAAATATAGATTGTGGGTACTCGTTAGAACCGCCTCATCGAGGCGGTTCTAACGAGTACCCACAATCTATATTTTAGAATAGAAATAAGAAAGATAAGGTTAACCCCTGTAAACCCCATTTGTACTATATAAAAGTGGGGTTCAAGGGGGCAGAATTATATAGGTGTTTTTTCGTGATGCCTTTACCGAGTTCGATTCGATTCGATTTGAAGTTTAACGTCCCTGTCAACACTGTATAGGTTATTTTGGAGACGTTCTTTCCAATTTTGTGGGACTTTTACCCGACATTGAGATGGAATGACATCTCAATCCCAATGAAACCAATAGGGTTTATAAGTATGGGCGGTCCGACTCGCACCGCTTTACCTGGGCAGACTTAGATCCTCTTAGTGGTTTACCATTACTCGTGTGCGGTCGGTTCAGCTCTGCGTGGAAGCATCATGCAGCCCACCTATTTCTTCAAGCCTCGATGGGCGGGGGGCCGGCCTTAACTGAGGGTGTATACAAAACTGAACGAACCATGAAAACATTAAGACGCGGGAATGCAATAGATTGGTGGTAGTTTTTGATGTTAAACAGATATAATAAACCTGCAGCAGAGTTAGTTAAGTTGTTGCAGGTGCACATGTATGATATTTGTTAAAATTTAAATAAAATATTTAAATTATTATCACAATAATTACTTCACTTTATGCTCGTATAACGACATTGGCATTCGATCTGTATTTTGAGATATTTTGTGAACAATAAATACGAGGGGAGTTCAATTAATTCGCTGAACTCGGTATTCACCTATACAATTCAAGATTTCTTTTTTAATTTTTGTGCAGGGAAAACCTTTGACAGTTTAATGATAACAGTCGTTCAGTCAACCTATACATTTTGTGCTCTTAGTTTTTGTTTGAACACCTATACCCATAGGCAAAAATCGAAAGTTCACATTACGATAACACACCCGTGCAACATGGTGCATTTTTCAACATCTCCAAAATGGCTACATTCAAATGAAAATCCGTGGTCTTTTTCTTATTTATATTGCAAACGTAGATTGTGGGTGCTCATTAGAACCGCCTCATTGAGGCGGTTCTAACGAGTACCCACAACCTATGTCTTGGAGCAGAAACAAGAAAAATAATGTACACCACCTTAAACCCCAGTTTTCTCTATATAATGTTGGGTTTAGAGGGGTGTTCATTTCATGGACCTGTTCACTTGATGAGGGCAGCACAAAGTTTCTCACTAAGGAGGGTGCAAAGGCCAAAGAAATCCATCGGCGCATGGCTGATAGTAGCCCAAAGTATTCCACAGTGGTAAAGTGGTCAGCAGAATTTAAACGTGGGCGAGACTCCTAAGAAGGTGACCCAAGGCCAGGTCCCCCTGCTGATGTGATCAGCCAGGAGATGATCGACCGTGCTTTACAATCGCCGAAACAAAATTGTTGAACTTGCTTCAGAATGTGGTATATCTGATGGAAGCGACATTTAGGCATGTCAAAAGTATCTGCTTGGTTGGTACCCAGAAACCTGAACATGCAAGCTCGTCAGCATTGGGTGGAGTCAAGTCAAGAACTTCTGGAAGTGCACATTGCCAATCCAGAAGACTTTCACACGCGTCTTGTAACAGGAGATGAAACATGGCTTCACCGCTGGGACCCATATACTAAAAGCCCTGGCTCACCCCACCTAAGATATTTCGTACCCAACCATCAACCGGCAAGGTAATGGCCGCGGTGTTTTTGGACTCCAAAGGGAATATATTGATAGTTTACAAGCCTGCTGGTACTTTAAGTACTTCAAGAACAGGAGAATATCATGCAAATGTCATGAAACAATTAAGGAATTAATTAAAGAAAAAACGAAGGGGAAAACTAGCTACTTGTGTCCTCCTTTTGCATGATAATGCCCCTGTGCACAAGTCCAGAGTTGCACAAACGGCTATTCGTAAGTGCCAGTTCGAACAGTTAAATCACCCGCTATACAGTCCAGACCTGACCCCAAGTGATTATTATCTGTTTCGAAATTTGAAGTACCATTTATGTTGAATGAGATTTCGGGACGATGGTGGGCTCAAAGCTTGGTTTGAAGACCAAAGAGACGACTTTTATTTTAAAGGCATAGTGTGCTTAAAAGAAAAGTTGGTCAAATTCATGGAGGAAAAGTGGGATTATATTTAAAATAATGGTGAAACCATCTTCCAATCTGCGAGGTAAACCTTGAGTTCTACGAACTTATTGAACTTCCCGCGTATTTTAACCCTTGTCTTGCTGAATATTCATTTAAGCCACACCCATTTCTGTCTATCAACCAATCAAGTTACTTGATGTGATTTATTGCTACAAATTCATAAACTGAATGCCAAACAGTGTAGATCCAAGAAAAATGTTGTCTGTGGCTATTCGTTAGAACCGTCTCAATGGGCAAAGTTCTTGCAAAGTTTGAATGAAACTGGCTTAAGAAATTTGGAAAAGTTGTCATTTAAAGATTTTCTACTCTTAAGTCAGGAAGCCATTTTCTTCATTGGAGCAAACCATTTGAATGACAAAGTATGTCACCTAAGCAATCTTTCGGTAAAGTTTAAATGAAATTGAACCAAACTGAGGTATAGGTGGAATGGTCATTTAAATTAATTTATATTTTAAACTCTTGGAACCATCTTGTTCATCTGAGTAGCACTATAGAGAATCACATAAGAAACATTCCTATGAAGCTTGAATCGAATTGGACCAAATGTATAGAAAAAACTTGTCATTAAAAGGTTTTTATGCCCCCCCCCTGCTTTTGCCCTGTCTGTTTGTCTGTCTGTCCGTCACAGAAAACTTTAAAACTTTAACCGCAATAAAAGTTTGTCCCACGTGTGTGTGTGTGTGTGTGGGGGGGGGGGGGGTGGGGCACTGGTCGCTTACAGTGACAGCTCTTGTTGTATTTTTAGCTCTAGTGGCCATCCTGTTCATTGGAGTTGATTTGGTTTAGCTAAATGTATTAGAAGGTCACTCAAGCAACATTCCAGCGAAGTTTGAATGAAATAAGACCTGAGTTATGGATAGGAATTGTCATTTCAAACTTTTTACTAATTTTAGCTCTATTTATCCATGGAGCCGCTTTAGCCTAAGTCAAGGGGATCCTCTACAGAAAAAGCTAAAACAGTTCTGCGCCTATGCACAAGATGGCTACCAGAGCTGAAAATAGAAAACCCTTTAAATGCTAATTTCTCCTATATCTTCGGACCAATTGCGCTCGAACTTCATGATCATGTTGCTTAGGTGATTCTCTACAAAACAGCCAAAATGATTCTGCACTAATGAACAAATTGACCGACAGAGCTGTAATTTCCAAAACCTTTAAATGCTCTACCTTAAGTCAAATTTCATTTAATTTGTACAGGCATGTTGCTTAGGTGACCCGTCTGTAGAGGATCACCTTAACCATAATTTTATGAAGTTTGAAGGAAATTGGACCAAAGGTGTAGGAGGAGTTGTCATTATTTTTTTCTGTTTTTAGCTCTGGCAGCCATCTTTGTCAACCGTGTGGAACCATTTAAGCTAGTTTGGTAAAGGGTCATCAAAGAGAAATCTACCTTGTGAAGCTTGAATGAATTGGGCCAAATGTATAGGAGGAGTTGTCAACGGTTTTATATATTACGAGCTCTGGTGGCCACAGTATTTATCAGAGCAGAACCGGTTTAGCTGTGGTGGTACAGGGTCATCTAACAACATTCCTATGAAGTTTGATGAAATTGCCCCAATGATTTAGGAGTTATTGTTTTAGCTAGTTTGGTAGAGGGTCACCTAAGCAATGTTCCTATGAGGATGGATTGAAAGCAATGTCTTTATCTTTTGGAGCTATCTTGTTCATCGAAGCAAAACGATTTAAAATATATTGATGGGGAGCCATATATGCAACATACCTGTGAAGTTTGACTCAAATTGTATGCGACATAGTGCATTTTTCACATCTCCAAATTTTAGTTTGGGAGATAAAATCAAAATGCACAATAATGAAGCCAAGATAGCTCTCTACCGAAACAAAACTTAAACTCGTTCTGTACCAGTGAACAAGATGACCACCAGAGCTTAAATAGAATAAACCTTAAAACAGCAACTCATCGTATACCAGAATTTCAATCAAATTTCATAGAAATGTTACTTAGGTCACTCTATACTAAAGCGTTTTTTCTTCCACTGACATTCAAACGTCACAGGAATGTTGCGTAGGTGACCCACTACTAAAATCATAAAAATAATCACTAAAATATGTTTATTCGGATGCCCAAGATGACCACTCGAGCTAAAAATAGAAAAAAAAACTGAACAAACAAACAAACAAAATAACTTTTAAATGACAACTCCTATACCTATGGTCCTTTTTCTTTTAAACTTCACATGATTTTGATTTTGAGATCGTAAATTTTCCTTTCTTGAATGGTGCTGCTCTTCCCGGGCACCGTACAGTGTTTATATATTAATTCGGTTTGCGGGAGTATTTAGTCATGTAACTGACTTCAACACTCATAATAAATTATTAACTGCATTACTTCTCAATTATCGGTATCATAAACTTCGTAAAATAATAAAAACGGAAACGATACGGTACTGATACAACCAGATCCCAAATTCTTCATACAATATCACTAGGGAAAGAAGTCGAAACATGGAGTGACGAGAGGATACCTGCACTCTTGTTGTGCCACAATTTGGCTAATACTTTACTATCCTTGTCAGTATCATGTCTACTCCAAAGTCTAATGAATATTGAAATTGGTAGTAATATAAGCGATATACGCACTCAAAGACAAGCCATAACAAAAAAATAAACCGCGACAGTCAGTAGAACCGCCTTGGAACGGTCAGTGAAACGAATTCCACTGGGGCTGGTTTGTGGGGTGCTTTAATCGGTTTTACGTAGCCACAACCCTCAACCTTAATTCCGCCGCGATTTAGACAAATAATTATGTTTGGTCCGCATGAAGGTTTTCTAACTCGTCAGTGAATCAAATCGGTTAACAAAGAAATCACAATGGAACTAAAAATAAAAAAAAAATAAAATACTGGTAAGCTATCGTCCTGTAATGTTTGAACTAAATTGAACAAAATAAATAGGAAACCATTTAGCTTTTTCTGTAGAAGGTCACCTAAGCAACGTTCCTATGACGTTTGAAAAAATCGTACCAACAGTATTGAATGAGTTATCATCTAAAGGTGTTTCTATTTTTAGCTTTGGTGGCCATCTTATTCACTGGAGTGGAAACGCATGATTTTCATTCTTCACCCGTTTTGGTTGTTCATTTTTAGTTACGTTTGTCCTTCCAGTTTAATTTTTGTCATGTTGGTGATTCTGATTCTTTCTCCCATGATGTATATTGCTCTTTTTTAGTTAGGTTTGGTTACGTTAAGCCTTGTCTAAGTTTTATAGGCGTCATTTCGATTTAATTTCAAAATTCAGTGTTTGACGTAAATCTCTTCTGCAACAAGGCCTATCGCAACCCGAAGTTTAAGGTGACATAGTAAATAAATTAAAAAGATATATAAGCTTGCAACGATTCCAATACCTGATTTCGCAAAATCATTCTTCGATATAAAAGCATTGGTACCTGGACAGATTTTATGCATGGTAGTTAACCCAATCACGGTTGATAACTTTGCTTCCCTCTTTAATTGCACGCCGGTGGCTCCGGCCTCAGCTTCTATGACGGCTCCAGCCTAAAGACTTACATAGGTAATGTCGGTTGGTGCCTGATGGTTGGGCCCAACTAAGTCTCACTTGGTTTTCTTCTGCTCCGGCATTTCAGTTATTTCACACTGTCGAGTCCTCATCGTTGTTTCATCTCTGTAGTTGCTTGATTTTGTGTTCCCGAAGATGTTGCACTGATGAGTTAAAATTCCTTCATGCGGACTAAAACCATGACAGAAGCAAGGACGAGAAATGTGACTATGTAAACTCGATTTTAGCCCACCCCGCTCCCCGGTAAAAACTTTCTTAATGATCGTTCTGTCGTTGTTCATTATTGTTATTGTTCGTCTTTGCATTACGAAAACAGACCAATACAAATACATTGTAGACTTTACCGCTGAAAAAAGAACATGTTAAGATGAACAATAGTGAATATTCTGAGAATTCAGAAATAAATTATTGGTTTAGACTCACATTCTAGACAGGTTTTTAATTATTTGGACCCCATTTTGATTTATACCAGTCTTTGAATCGACTGCCTATTCGAAATTCGCAAAATTGCAGTATGTTTCCTCTGGCTTTCGTTGTCGAATCATAACAGGGTCACTGATGAGGCTTTATTAGCCAAAACTACGTAGTAGACCCATCTTCTTTCCTATGAATGTTTTCATTGCTCTTAAAGGAACTCATTTTTTATTTTATTTGCCTTCACTGCAGCTGGTGTTGTGCCGTGTGGCGGCCGTAAAACGTCTCCCCGTACATCAACCATAGTGCAGTTTATATTTTACTTCTGGTCCTTTAAGATCAGCGTGAATATTCTGAGAAATCAGAACTAAAATATTGGTTTAGACTCACATTCTAGATAGGTTTTTAATTATTTGGACCCCATTTGATTTATATCAGTCTTTGAATCGACTGCCTATTCGAAATGCGCAAAATTGCAGTCTGTTTCCTCTGGCTTTCGTTGTCGGATCATTACAGGGTCACTGATGAGGCTTTATTAGCCGAAACTACGTAGTATGACCCATCTTCTTTCTTATGAATGTTTTCATTGCTCTTAAAGGAACTCATTTTTGATTTTTATTTGCCTTCACTGCAGCTGGTGTTGTGCCGTGTGGCGGCCGTAAAACGTCTCCCCGTACATCAACCATAGTGCAGTTTATATTTTACTTTTGGTCCTTTAAGATCAGCGTGAATATTCTGAGAAATCAGAAATAAATTATTGGTTTAGACTCACATTCTAGACAGGTTTTTAATTATTTGGACCCCATTTTGATTTATATCAGTCTTTGAATCGACTGTCTATTCGAAGTTCGCAAAATTGCAGTATGTTTCCTCTGGCTTTTGTTGTCGGATCATTACATGGTCACTGATGAGGCTTTATTAGCCAAAACTACGTAGTATGACCCATCTTCTTTCTTATGAATGTTTTCATTGCTCTTAAATGAACTCATTTTTTATTTTTATTTGCCTTCACTGCAGCCGGTGTTGTGCCGTGTGGCGGCCGTTAAACGTCTCCCCGTACATCAACCATAGTGCGGTTTATATTTTACTTTTGGTCCTTTAAGATCAGCGTGAATATTCTGAAAAACAGAAATAAATAATTGGTTTAGACTCACATTCTAGACAGGTTTTTAATTATTTGGACCCCATTTTGATTTATTTCAGTCTTTGAATCGACTGCCTATTCGAAATTCGCAAAATTGCAGTATGTTTCCTCTGGCTTTCGTTGTCGGATCATTACAGGATCACTGATGAGGCTTTAATTAGCCGAAACTACGTAGTATGACTCATCTTATTTCTTATGAATGTTTTCATTGCTTTTAAGGGAACTCATTTTTGATTTGTATTTACTATATAATGTGGGTTCAAGGGAGTCAAGATTATATAGGCATGTTTTCGTGATGACATGTATGTATTGCTAGTGTCCTTTTATTTTGGATAGACCTTTCGACATTTTTGAGAAGGTATCTATCCTTTTTGGCTTTTTAGCTCACCTGAGCACGAAGTGCTCAAGGTGAGCTATTGAGATCGCTTTGTGTCCGTCGTCCATCCGTCCGTCTGTCCGTCAACAATTTCTTTAAATGACATCTCCTCCTAGGCAAATGGCCGGATTTCAAAATCATTTCACAGAAATGTTCCTCTGGTGACCCTCTACTAAAATTGCTAAAATGCTTCTGCTCCGCTGAACAAAATGGCTGCCAGAGCTAAAAATAGAAAAAAAAACCTTTAAACGACATCTCCTCCTAGGCCAATGTCCCGATTTCAAAATAATTTCACAGTAATGTTCCTTGGGTGACCCTCTACCAAAATTGATAAAATGGCCGCCATATCTAAAAATAGAAAAACCTTAAAACGTTATCTCCTAAGCCAATTGCCGGATTTCAAAATCATTTCACAGAAGTGTTCCTCGGGTGACCCTCTACCAAAATTGCTAAAATGGTTCTGCATGGCTGAACAAAATGGCCGCCAGAGCTAAAAATAGAAAAAAACCTTTAAATCACATCTCCTCCTAGGCCAATGGCCCGATTTCAAAATAATTTCAAAGAGAGGGTCCTTGTCTGACCCTCTACCAAAATTGCTAAAACGGTTTCGTTTTGCTGAATAAAATGGCCACCAGAGCTAAAAATAGAAAAACTTTGGAACGACATCTCCTCCTAGGCCAATGTCCCGATTTCAAAATAATTTCACAGAAATATTCCTTCGGTGACCCTCTACCAATATTTCTAAAATGTTTTTGCTCTGCTGAACAAAATGGCCACCAGATATAAAAATAGAAGAACCTTAAAACGATATCTGCTCCTAAGCCAATGGCCCGATTTCAAAATCATTTTACAGAAATGTTCCTTGGGTGACACTCTAACAAAAATGGTTCTACTCCACTGAACAAAATGGCCACCAATGGTAAAAATAGAAAAAACCTTTAAACGACATCTCCTCATAGGCCAATGTCCTGATTTCGAAATAGTTTCACAGAGACAGTCCTTGGCTGACCCTCTAGCAAAATTGCTGAAACCGTCCTGCTTTGCTGAACAAAATGGCTGTCATTCTTTTGCAGAAATGTTCCTAGGGTGACCCTCATCCAAACTTGCGAGAATGGTTTTATTCCAATGAACAAAATGGCCACCAGAGTTAAAAATAGTTAGGACCTTTAGATGACAGCTTCTCCTAGGCCAGTGGCTAGATTTCGAAATAATTTTACTGAAATGTTCCTTGGGTGACCTTTTACCAAAGCTGCTAAAATGGTTTCCCTTGCTGAACACAATGGCTGTGGGATATTATTATTTTAGGTCTAGCCTGCCCAGGCAAGGTGGTGCAATCTGGACCATCTATGCAAATGAACTATATTGGTTTCATTGGGTGACAGGGCTTGAGATGTCTTCTCAGTGTTGGGTAAAATTCCAACAAAATTGGACAAAACATCTTCAAAATGACCTAAATGGTGTTGACTGGGACGTTACATCTCAATTTAAACAAAAAGTGCATAAGAGGACCAGTGTGATCTGGATCCACACTGTTTGCAATAATGACTTTAAAGTGACCATCCAACACAAAGCAGAAGATAATTCTGAAGGGTTAAACAGAAACATCTTAATCACTCTTTGAAAATGTATATTTATATAAAAACAACAAGGTTTTAGACCTGTCAAAATATCAACAGGCAGTTGAAGATAGACTATTATACATAGCTCTGTCACTGCTTACATAATATGGTATGAATCAGTAGGACTCCAAACAAACTGTGAAGTGACTAATATTGTTATGCCAGAAGATATACATGTACATATTAAATTATGCAGTGACTCTGGCTCTCATTGTATAATAGAAGTCACTTAGAGGTTAGGACCCAGGTGTTTGACCTAGTTATAAACAGAGCTGCAAACATGGGCTAGACTTGAAAATAATATAGGCGGCTTAAGGATCTGCGTTGCAGTTTACAGAATCAGCACCAAAAACTGTTTATTTTGGATGGAGTGATGTAGATAAGGTGGGTATATGTTGATAGTTAAAGGATAATTTTCCTTATCAATAAAACGTATGTTGTGGGTATTTATTAGAACCACCTTGCTCTTACTGAATATATATACACCATACATTTTTATCGAAAAATAAGGGAGACTTTAGCTAATGTACCACTAAATACCCACCATATCTACAGCTCTATGAACTAAAGATTTGGCTGATTGATTGTTTTTGGGTTTAATAGCACGCCAACCCTTGTGGGTTATTTTGTGTCCTCTCAGAGAAACGGAGAAAAGAGGTAGGAGAGATACTAGAGGATATGAAAGTGAGGGACAGAGAAGAAAAGGCAAAGGAATGGAAGGAAGTGTATATAGAAACAGAAGAAATAACATTCCTCCCTCTACCCATACTGACAGCAAGGAAAGTAGGCCTTGTCCAACTGTGAGCCAATATCAGTTGGACACAAAAGTGATGCAAGATACACTTATAGAGATTTAATTACATTATTAATAAATGAATTCTGAACCAAGGCACAGAAAAGAATCAAGCTGTCATATCGTATTGGCATGCCTAAATAGTGTTGACATGGATGTAAAGCTCAACACAAACAAACAAATTAACCTTGCCCTGCTGAGCCAGGATATGCCTTATCTTTCAAACAATGTAGATTCTGATCAGATGGCTTCTTGGCTTCTAACGAAGCCATCTGATCAAGATTTACACTTACATTCAGTTTGTGAATTTATAGGAATAAATTACATCATTTTAACCATGTTTGTGCCGAAAACTTAGAATGGGATTCTGGCAACCCGAGATTGGCAAACAGTGAAGGCCCAGATCAGATGCTGCAGAACTTGACGTCTGATCTGGGCCTACATTGTTTGTAAAATGTTCTGCCATTTTCCATATTAGGGGTTGAGGTTGACAAAACAGTGTAGACCTAGAACAGATTCCACAGACTATGGCCTCTGTCTGATCAAAGTCTTCTTTGTTACTTACAGTACAGGAAATTTTGAGTCAGATGCTGCAGAATGTGGCGTCCAATCGGAATTTACACATTTTGCTTACAGTACAGAAATGTACAAGTAATAAACGAAATGTTAACAGTCTTTACCGCAATTCAGGATCATTTTCCTAGCCTACATTCCGACACAATTGGCCCACCAGTGCTGTCAGTGCTTTGAAATATGTTATTGTTTCCCAAAATAAAACTGACTTCATAACGGACTTAAGTGTTTATGCTAAAAAATCTAATGTCATTGTTTCCAAAAACAAAACTTCACATAATTTATATTCAAATACAAAAACTCCAGTGCAAACTAACACAATTTCATGTTATCAGAAAATTAGTGTTAGAAGCTTCTTTGGTGAAATGGTTAAACTACTTGTCTAATAAACCAAGTTTCATGGGTTCAGTCCCATGCTTTTCCACATTTGAGGCGTTTTTGATGCCGAGAATCCACATCCTTTGAACACAGTGACTCAAATTTAAGAAAAAATTTACAAAATCTCCACCTAAGTTCTTAAATGGTTCTGCTACATTGAACAAATAGCACATAGACAAAAATAAAAACATCATCATAAGATAATACAACTTGACTCAGGTGAGCGAATTAGGTCCATCATGGACCTCTTGTTCATAAAAGTGAAGTTATTTTTTTGTTCGTGTTTCCTTCCCTTTGGTGTCTTGGATGAGAGGTGTTGGGTAATCATATCGATTTCGGACCATTGCCCTCACTTCTATATACAGAAGTGTTTCTTAGATGACATTCTACCATACCAGTTAACGTTTCCACTCCAGTATACAAGATGGTCACAAATGTAGCTAGAAATAGAAAAAAAAAAGCTTTAAACGACATATTTCTTGTTTTCTGTTCCACTCTGAAAAAGTAGTATGGAATTTAAAACAATAAAATTAGAATGGAACAGAAAACAAAAATATGGCGTTTGAACGACATATTTAGCTTATGCCGTGGACTGTTATCCGTACTCCGTCGTTAACTTTTCCATTTTCGACATCGCCTCCTAAACTGGAAGTCAGATTAAGCTGATACCTGGTGGGAAGCATCCTGGTGACATGGAGATTCAGATTTGCTAAAAAGTTCCGTTCGGATTTCCAAGATGGCCGTCATCTTGAAATTTTTCAAACGAAATCTCCTCCAAAACCAAAGGTCGAATTGTGCTGAAACTTGATCAGAGGCATCGGGTTGACATAGAGATTCAAACTTCTTAGAACCATTTTGTCCTGATATCTCCGATGGCTGCCGTGTTGGCCATCTTGAAAATCTTCAAACCGCATCTTCGACCGAATGGTCTGTTGCATTGAGTTGAAATTGGTGGTTGTCATTTGGGTGAAATGGAGATTCAGAAAAGCTAAAATTATTGCATTCTCATATCCAAGATGACGGCCATCTTGAAATTCTTCAAAGCACGTGTATAGTAATTGCATATAAGTTTTACAGGGAGGGCAGCTCAGGTGTTGTAAGTAAATGTCAAACTCGCCAGTCCAGTTGTAGTCGCTTATTTGGTTGACTTTGTTTACTTTTTTGGTAACAGAATATGTCAAAAGCAGTTGCAAACGATAGCTCTGACCTGCCAAACTATACGCTTCCACTCCATAACGATAACACATCCGTGCGAAATAGTGTATTCTTTCATATCTCCAAAATAATGGAATTTCTCATGAAAAATTGTGATATTTTTCTTATTTTTACTCCAAACTTAGGTTGTGGGTGCTCGTAATGAGGCGGTTCTAACGAGTACCCACAACCTATGTCTTGGAGCAGAAATAAGAAAAATAATGTATACCCCCGTAAACCCCTGTTTTCTCTATATAAAGTGGGGTTTGGTGGGATCTCTATTTCAAGGACTTGGTCACGTGATGTGCATCAACATTATCTCTTCCTGTCTCCTAAATCCGACAAAGCTGTTCAGAAACTTTATAAGAAGCATCAAGATTATTAAAATATGCAGATTCAGAATTGCTAAAGGCAATGTGATCTGATAGACAAAATGACCATCAAGACGCAATGTAATATATGATCAACCTCATCCAGGTAAGCGATTCAGGCCCACTTGGACCTCTAGTTCTTGTTTTAAAGTAGCGTGGAAAGGAAACCAAGAAATATGTCGTTTAAACGACATATTTTTGTTTATTGTTCCATTCTAATTTTATTGTTTTAAATTCCACCATCCTTTTTCAGAGTGGAACAGAAAACAAGAAATATGCGAAATATTATATCGTTTAAACGACATATTTCTTGTTTTCTTTTTCACTCTAATTTAATTGTTTTAATTTCTGTACAGAATTGTCCCTTCCCGGGTTTCGTAAATTGGCGAGTAATAAAATACAGTATTGGGTCAGTTATAAGGAGGCCATATAACGATGAGCGAAACTGGAATCGGGAACCGGGAACCGGGAACTAACTTTACGCTCATGTTTAAGGGGTATACATGAGTATTTTTCTTATTTCAGCTCAACACATAGATTGTGGGTACTCGTTGGAACCCCACGCCGAGGCGGTTCTAACGAGTTCTCACAATCTATGATTTGTACAGAAATGTTAGAAATATCAGAATTTTTATCTGAAGATTTTCATTTTTTTGGTGGCAAATTTTTTAATATATTTGTTCAGGCGTGGTTTTGTAATGTCTTGCTTGTCTCGGCTCGATTTAATATATAAGTATCCATTTTGAATCAGAAAGAAGAATAAACGCATTTATATACGGTAACAAAAGGCTTAACCCCCCCCCCCCCCACACACACACACACACAGACAGAGGTAGGGATCAGTTTACTGGCAAGCAATCATGCAGGATAATTTATTCTCGGGAAAATTTTAGGCCTATAGTGCACTGTGTATGTTGATACTGTGTGTATTAGTTCTAACAATAGAGAGAATGATTTCAGTAACGGTTTTTGAGGAGAATTGTTTCATTGACAAGGGAGAAAAATCTTTCAACAAAGTGCTCTTCCTTTTTGACAAGGGTCTTCTCTTAAGGGGAATGGGAACAACTGGCAGATTTTTCCGCGCTTTTTTTTCAAAGGGAAACAACTTTCGGGACTTCCTGTTCGCTTTTCTATAAAATGGAAGTAGAGGCAATGATCAGGAATCGATACAATTAACCCACAGCTCCCATCAGAGACACCAAAGGGAAAGAAAAACAAACATGAAACAACAGACCCTAATTGAAAAATCAATAGCGGAAAGCCAACTGGACAGTTACTTTCCCACAAAATGGCCAATAAGCTATCCAAAATAAAATAATATAAGCGACACAAACACCCAAAGACAAACCATAATAAAAATAAACCGCGACAGAAGAACCGCCTTGGAACGGTCAGTGGAAGGGGGGGGGAAGCTTTAATCGATTTTACGTGGCCACAATCCTCGCCCTTACTTCTGTCGCAATTAAGACAAATAATTTGTTCAGTCCGCATGAAGGAGCAGGAGTTGCCTCCCCTAAAGGTGTATCCATTCCCCTCAAGGAAAGTAAAGTTATGGAAGGTTCCTGGGAACAGCGATTAATTTTGATTTTTTTTTAATTCTGTTTCACAAGAAACCATCACATGCAACAACACTGTTTGCAAAAACTTCAGCCATTTTCCGAATAATTTTGAAGAAAACAAAACACCTTAATTTTGAAATGGATTTGTATTTTTATATAACATGGAAGTAAAATAAAATGTTTATTTTAGCACAAATGGTGACACAGCACGGGAGTTTGCAAGGCAAATTTCGTCGAAGTCCGTTCGAATTTCGGTTTGTTCCCTTTACAATTTTCACATGAAACACTACTTGCGGATTGTTTAAGACGCATCGAATAAATTCCAAACGTAAGGAATGCATTTAACCTTGATTACACAGGAGTTTCTTACTTAAAGGTAAAGTCTTATTCTTGGGTTGATGTTTGACGTCCTAGGTAATTTTAAAGACGTTGTTAATGTGGAGGTTTGACGTCCTACGTTATTTCGAAGACGTTGCTTGTGTTGAGGTTTGACGTCCTACGTAACTTCGAAGCTGTTGCTTGTGTTGCGGTTAGACGTCCTATGTAATTTCGAATACGTTGCTTGTGTTGAGGTTAGACGTCCTAGGTAATTTTGAAGACGTTGCTTATGTGGAGGTTTGAAGTCCTACGTAATTTCAAAGATGTTGCCTGTGTTGAGGTTTGACAATCTATGTAATTTCGAAGACGTTGTTTGTGTTGAGGTTAGACGTCCTACGTAATTTCGAAGACGTTGCTTGTGTTGAGGTTTTGCGTCCTAGGTAATTTCGAAGAAGATGCTTGTGTTGAGGTTTGACGTCCTACGTAATTTCGAAGAAGATGCTTGTGTTGAGGTTTGACGTCCTACGTAATTTCTAAGACGTTGCCTGTGTTGAGGTTTGGCGTCCTAGGTAATTTCGAAGACGTTGCTTGTGTTGAGGTTTTGCGTCCTAGGTAATTTCGAAGTCGTTGCATGTGCTGAGGTTAGGCGTCTAATGTTGCTTCCATTTTTTTCGGACTTTTCTCCTGCATTGCAAAGAAATGACAAATTAAGCCCCACCAGTCAAACAAAATGCTAGGGTTTATATGCAGGTATAGCCCGACATGGACGTCATCGGTAAAACGTAAGTATATTGTGTCGGATCGGTCTTGCATGGCTTAGTTTGACACATTAATGTATACACTATCGGATTCGAATCAGGAAGAGAAAATATGATTTCACTTTAAATTTAAAAGCTATGCTCGGTACACGGCAGCAGAACACTTGGGACATATATTAAGTCTGTAAGTATTTAAATTATTTTTCCAAATATAAGGGAGAGACAACACCTCCAAAAATAGTTCTTCATCCTATTAATAAGTATTTCTCTTGCTAAATGAGGGCCAGTTTAGGGAATCAAGTAGGAAGTCACAGGCGACCTTTTGCTCGTGCAAAGTCAGCGAAATAAACCAATTTTCAAAAGCTTTAACGACAGTTTAAAATAGGTATATTTCGCTAATTTTCAATGGTTCGAACGCTATTGGAAGCATGACAATTGTAAGAGACAATGGTTAGTTCAGCCACTGAGGGTAATTTATAGCGCTGTGTCAGGAAGTTTAACACTTCTATAAGATATAGGTTTGCTGTGTGCACTTGTTAGAATTGCCCTATCGAGGCTATTCTAAACACACCTATGCTTTGTGTACTCATTAGAATCGCATCGACACGCAACAAAAAGTTTCATGATGAAACATTTTCCTAAACCATACCTATTTCTTATCAGGACTTATAGAACAAATTCTCTTGGGACTCTAAAGCGAGTTTAGGTAAACCATGGCTTTGTTTGTTTGATTTGAGGTTTAACGTCCCCGCCAACACAGCTCAAGACCTGTAGCCAAATGGAACCAATAAGGTTTATACGCATAGACGGACCAACTCGCACCACTTTACCTGGGCAGGCTTAGATCCTCTAAGCGGCTTACCAGTACTCGTGTGCGGGTCGGTTTCAGTTCTGCGTGGAAGCATCATGCAGCCCATCTATTTCTTCAAGCCCCGATGGGCGGGGTCCAAGTCAGCCATGGCAAACGTGCCATTACGAAAACTTACCTATATAATTTTGATCCCCTTCAACTCCACTTTTATATAGTAAAACTGGGGTTTACAGGGGTGAAACTTATTTTTCTTATTTCTGATCTAAACTATAGATTTGGGTACTCGTTAGAACCGCTTCAATGAGGCGGGTCTATCGAGTACCCACAAACTATACTACTGATTTCAATATTCATTAGACTTTGGAGTGGACATGATACTCAATAACTGTCAAACCCCAACCAATTGCAAAGCTGTTGCTGCATCCTTTGAACTTAAGATTATGATGTCATAAACTGACAAGGATTGAAAAGTATTTGACCAAATATAACACAACAAGTGTGCAGGTATCCAATCAGATACAATTTCCACATTTCAATAACTAGCACCTGTCCAATAAGAGATGATATCACATGTCAGTCATCTATGACACGTCTAGAGTACAAAGAAATTGGTTAAGTTTGATGTACCTTTCTAGAGCACTTACCTCTGAAATTACATCAGAATGTATCCCTTTGATCTGCTGCATTTGACTGAAAGTCTAATGGATATTGAAATTGGTAGTATTTTAAGCAGAAATAAGAAAAATATCACAATTTTTTATCTTAAAATTTTGTTTCTTTTCGGTGCATTTGTATAGGCGAGTTTTCGTGATGTATCAGTGTTCGAGACACTGCAGTGTCTGTTTCAAAGATATCAAAGCTATCTCACATCAGGGTTTGGCAATACAGAGGAACCGCGTTATAACGACATTTGCTATCACGGAAACTCGTTATAACGACGCTTTCGATGGAATGAATTCTTAGCTCAAAGTTTAGCCTTGATTCCGAGCGGCTTTGCTTCGCTCGGTTTGGAAATGCCCAAATCGAATCCATAGTCATGAAAGATCATTGTAATGTAATACTCCAAGACACAAATGTTATAGATATTTGTTAGAATTTACCTCATCGAGGCGATTCTAACAAACGTCTATAACATTTGTTTCTTGGAGTGATGGTGTAGAAAAGACCTTTTATAAACTATTATAATCCTAACTTGGATTCTTTATAACGGCAAATTCATTATAGCGGCACAATAAACGGGATCAAATTCTGTCGTTATGACGCGGGTCCTCTGTATTAAACAAAGTGGCCATAGCAGAGTGATTACTTTATAACCTTCTGAAGAGGTAACTCGTTCGAAATACTACTCTTCATGCGGACTGAACAAATTATTTATCTAAATCGCGACGGAAGTAGGGGCGAGGGTTGTGGCCACGAAAAATCGATTTTAGCCCCGAGTGGAATTCGTTTCACCGACCTTTCCAAAGCGGTCCTTCTGTCGCGGTTTAATTTTTCTTATGGTTTGTCTTTGAGTGTGTATTGCTTATATTATTTTGTTTTGGATAGCCAATTTGCAATTTTGTGGGAAAGTGATTGTCCTTTTGGCTTTCCGCTATTGATGTTTCCATTAGGTTTTAGTTGTTTCTCGGCCCCCGCCCATCGGGGCTTGAAGAAATATATGGGCTGCATGATGCTTCCACGCAATGCTGAATCCGACCCGCACACGAGTACTGGTAAACCGCTTAGAGGATCTAAGCCTGCCCAGGCAAAGCGGTGCGCACGCGTCGGACCGTCCATGCTTATAAACCCTATTGGATTCATTGGGCGGCATGGCTTGATATGTCATTTCATCTCAAAGTCGGGTAAAAATCCCACAAAATTGGCAGCAACGTCTCCAAAACGACCTTTACAGTTTTGACGGGGACGTTAAACCTCAAATCAAACTAAACATGTTAAACATGTTGAACCTCAAATCAAACTAAACTGTTGCATGTTTGTGTTTCTTTCCCTTTGGTGTCTCTGATGGGAGCTGTGGGTTAATTGTATCAATTCCTGATCATTGCTTTCACTTGTATTTTTGTAATTCAAGAAACTGCATCCCAGGAGTAGGCACTCTTTTTGAAAGAGTAAAATAATGGTAAGGAGCACAGTTCTCGACAGTTGTTCCTTTTGTAAACATAATGGGGACATAGATTAGGTGTGGGTCAAACACAAGAAACTGGACCAAGCATGAAAGCATTAACCCTTTTTGTACCAAATGGAGCAGAGTTCATTTCAAAATTTAGGGAAGACAAATCGTGTTTTCAACAAAAAATGACTGGACTTTTAGCAAACAGTGGAGGCCCTGATCGGCGACGTCTGATCTGGGCCTGCAGTGTTTGTCAGGGCACCCGTTTTGGGGTCTCTAGTCCAAAAGTGGTCTTATGTTGGTCACCATCTGAGACTGTTCAAAGTGGTCCCTACTGGAAACGGGGCATGTTATTCAGGCGGTAAGTGGTAACATTTGATAGTAACTGAATGGTTATTAAAGCAATGGTCAGCTTATGCAGCTTCTGAAAGGTGTTTTGTACATGCCGAATCATTGCCGTACCGCAAAGGCACAGACCAGCCTGCGCATCCGCATACCTGTTTAGAGGACGAATCTACCGAATATTTTCTTTATAGGACAGGCTGATATGACCCAGTAATACCTACAACTTCACAAGCTGATCTGTGTTACTACAGTTCAGATGGCCGTTCAAATTAAAAAAAAAAAATAGTTAAGATATCACTCAATTCTTAAGAGTACCCAAAATATTTTCTTTAAACTGTACGTAAGCATTATCTTCTTATTGTCCACCTAAAGTTTTAGATATCCTGCTATTCTTTATTTCAGGTTTCAGGTTCGCCAAATGATTATGACATTCCTTCAGCAGCTACAGTGGTTAGTGTTATATGTGGTGATGAAAGGCGCCACTGAGGTGGTGTTTCCCAAGAATTCATTTGGGGACAGCTTCACAAACATGGCAGTGCATAATGGGAATGTGTATATTGGAGCTAGGAATAATATTTATATCTTAAACTCTGCTGACCTTACTGAGGCACAAGATAAAGTCAGTACTTGTACTGGTGAATGTAATAATATCAACAAGGTGTTACTGGTTAATGATAAGTTGAATCAGTTGGTTACCTGTGGAACTGATCATAGTGGAACATGTGAGATTAGAAAACTAACCAGTTTGAAAGACTTGATCAGTAGAAGCTCAAATATTTCAGAACTAGCTCGTGATTACCTTGTTGTGTCATCAAGTGAGAAAAGACCAGCATCATTTGTACTCACAGAGGGTACAAATAAGCTTTATAGTGCTGTGACATTCGGGCCTGGAGTTAAGCCTGTCAATGCCGCGGACTTTAATTCATACTATTATTATTTAACTAGTTTTAGTTTTGTTAATAATAAATTGAGCAGAGACAAAAATTTAAAGGTAAAACTACATAGTACTGTACAACTTGAAGACTATTTAGTATATTTTGAAGGAGGGTTTGAATTTAATGGATTTGTATATTTTGTAACAAATCAAAAATTTAAAGCTGGTGACAGTCAATATACATCAAAACTGATCAGAGTATGTCAGAATGACGCCAATTCTGTCTTTGATAGATACCGAGACAGTTTTTACTCTTACACAGATATTAAGATAGAATGTAGAAAAGATGGATTAGCCTACAATCTTATACAAGATATTACTGTCTTTGACCCTGGGGAACTACTTGGCAATGATTTAAATACCAATGAGAAGATACTGGCAGCAACATTTTCTTCAGGGTCTAACCCTGAGTTTCCTGAATTACCATCAGCTGTTTGTCTTTATAGAATAGGAGACATTGACCAGAAGATAATGGATGCAAAGAGAAATTTCATCACATGTCAAGATAACAGACTTTCAGACGAAGAGAGTTACTTGTCTAATAATTTAATGAGTTGTCTTAATAATTCATTGGTGAGTATCTTAATGTTAAAATGGACCATGCCAAGTGAAAAGAGGCCTTCAAGCTTATACACCCAGCATAGACTCAGGTCAGCCTACACATCCACACAGTCTGGTCAGTCTCTGCTGTGTGCTATCTGAAAGCAAAGAGATAAAACTTCATGCAGACCAGGAACGATGTATTCTTAATGAGTTGGTGGTATTGAGGCTGAGTATTGTCTTTGCCGAGTGCAGAGGCACAAAGACCCTTCTTTGCTTGGTGCGGCCCAAATTACTGGTGTTTAACAGAGAACTGTCATTCCTTGCAGATTATTTTATTTATTAGCTCACTGAAGTCGGCGGTTCCCGTGAGCTGTAAGAATGCCATTGCTTCATCGTGCATCGTCCGACCACGATTTCAAATTAGTATATCTCTTATACCAGACGGCAAATCTTGTTAAAATTGCATGAGAAGCATCATCAGGTTGGGGGAAAGAAAACTTTAGATTTTAAGGGCTGATCGGATTGAATTCGGGTTGCTATCGCAACGTTTCTCTCTGATAGACTTATGTTGGGAAAAACTTCAAAAATCGTCTCCTCCAAAACCATAAGGTTCAGTGCTAAGACATTTCGTATGTATCAATATTAAGTAGTCCTGCCAACTATGGTCATAGATTCATAATTGGTCACTCTCCGGAGATCATAAACTCTCATAGACGTATATATCTTTAATTGTCAGGCCTCAGATTCTATGACGGTTCCAGCGTTAAGGCTTACTCATGTAATGTTGCTTGGTACCTGATGCTCTGCCTCTGGTTGGGCCAATCGGAGTCTAACTGTTGTTTTTTTTTTGCTCCAGCATTTCAGCGGTTGATTGCTGTCGAGTCCTCACCGTTGTTTGATCCCTGTGGTTGTTCATTTTTTGTGTTTCTTGAGATATTGTACTGATGAGTTAGGAAGCCTTCATGCGGACGGAACCAATACGTGAACATGCCCGTGAAATAAAGACGCACTTAAACCCCGATTTATATAGAAAAAAATTTGGTTTACGGGGAGAAACTTTATTTTCCTTATTTCTGCTCCAAGATATAGGTTGTGGGTACTCGTTAGAACCGCCCCAATGAGGCGGTTCTAACGAGCATCCAAAACCTATGTTTGGAGTATAAATGAGAAAAATGTCTCAAATTTTCATCAGTCTGAGAACATTTCCGTTTTGTGGGGTATGAAAAATGCACTATATTACTCGGATATGTTATCGTAATTTGCATAAATTGCGACGTTATTGAGGGCGAGGACTGCGGCCGCGTAAATTCGACTTAAGCTATTTCGCCGAGTAAAATCTATTTAAGCACCCCCCCCCCCCCCCACAATAATTCGTTTTACTGACCGTTCTGTCGCGGTTTATTTTTGTTATGGTGTGTGTATCGCTTATACATTTTTGTTCAGGATAGCCAACTGGCTATTTTGTCGGAAGGTAACTGTCCTTTTGGCTTTCCTCTATTGATGCTTTCAAAGTTCAAGTTATTTCATGTTTGTGTTTATTTCCTATTGGTGTTTCTGATGGGAGCTGTAGATTAATTGTATCGAATCCTTATCATTGCTTTCACTTCTATTTTTAAAATAGAAAACAACAACAAAAAAACAAAAACAAAAAAAAAAACAACAACAACAACAACAAACAAACAAACTCTGAAATTTAATAAAGCGAAGTTTAGTGGTCTCCTTCATGAATCCTGTCAAACCCGCCCCGGGGTTCTTTATCTCTTATGAACTTACAATCTGAAAAAAAAAAATAAATAAAAACAATCTTTTTCTCTGAAAGCATAAGGTCATAAGGCAGTCGGTTCAAAAGCCGACGCAGAGCTTATAATTAGATGACTTTGACCCTTTCCTACTTGAGGACTTCGTGAAGTTTGCTGATTTTTTCAGTATTGCCTAGGACTGCAACTTTATCACTTCTATTTTTTCATATAACCATTATTTCACAATGAATGGTCTATTTTACATCAAACTCGGCCGGAATGTTCACTGGGCAATAGCCTTTCAAATGGAACCCTTTTCGGCTAAATCAATTTTGCCATGGTAACGAGGGGGCATTTCAAAATTGTTAAAAAGTGTGATTTCACATGCATTTGTGAACGAATCTTAATCTTCACACTGCTGTCAAAGCAACAATTTAGGGGTTCAAATGGCGCTGACCATTTTCTCTGTCTGCAGAATTTTTTGCCAGCATCAATTTCGAGGCATTTTTGACCCCAGAAACCCTCAGATCTCTTTTCAGTGGCCGGCTGGGCCATACCCCGATTTTGTTTCGGCGGTGGTGGGTGGGGGTGGGCTGCCGCCAGCTTCAAAACCCCCATAGGTATATTTTTAGTGTTGAGCCATGAAAAGACAACAGGCCAGTTTTAGGACAACTAATCCTAATGCAAACATAGCTGTCCAGGGGTGGGGAATACAGATTTTAGGTGGTACTGGGGATAAAAAAGGAGCCGGTAGGGTTCAGACGCCTAAAAACACGTATCTAAGTGGAAAAGGGTTAACAGGAATCTTGAAAAAATCTTAATTTTACTCAGAATGCATTCATTACGTATAAAATCTCATATTTTACAATCAAATGATGAAAAAACAAGATTTTGATCAGTTTCAATCTTATTAATTAACCCTTTCCCACTTGGGGACTTTGTGAATTTTGCTGATTTTCACAGTGTTGCCCAGGACAGCAACTTCATATAACCATTATTTCACTATGAATGGTCTGGTTTACATCAAACTCGGCAGGAATGTCCACTGGGCAGTAACCTTCAAGTGGAACCTTTTTAGGCTAAATCATTGGTGCCATGGTAACGAGGGGGCACCTCAAAGTTGTCAAAAAGTGTGATTTCACATGCATTTTTGAACTAATCTTAATCTTCACACTGCTGTCAAGACAACAATTAAGGGGTTTGGCGTTGGCCATTTTCACTGTCTGCAGCATGTTTTGCCAGCGTCAATTTCGAGGCATTTTTGACCCCAGAAGCCCTCAGATTTCATTTCAGCGGCCGGTCGGCCATACCCCCATTTTTTCGGCGGTCAGGGGGGGGGGGGGGGTGGGGGGGGGGCTGCCGCCCCCATAAAACCCTCATATGTATATTTTAGTGGGGAGCCGCGCGAAAACACAGGCCATTTTTAGGACAGCTAATCTCACTGCAAACATAGCTGTCCAGGGTGGGGAATGCAGATTTTAGATGGTACTGGGGCTCAAAAAGGGGGTGGGGTGGGTTGAGACACGTAAAAACACGTATCTGAGAGGGAAACGGTTAAATAAATATTTTCATATCTTATCTTGTCATATCTTGTCTTTTCTTATCTTATCGTGTCTTATGATAATAAGTATGTAGATATTTAGTATCTAGAATTTTAAGTGGTTAACTAAATGGTTTCTGCCAAACATGTACGTGGGGTTGTAATTGGTCAAATTGGCCATATCCCTGGGGTCTTTAACTTCCATAGACGTAGAGTGGAATACTGTTGTTCTCTGAAACCATAAGGCTCAGAACTAAGACATTAAGTATGAAGCAATGTAAAACATATTAGTAGGTGACAGTCATCAAAACTGATAAGAGTATGTCAGAATGATGCAAGGTTTCGGGCTTATACAGATATAAAATTATAATGTAAAAACGATGGAAATGTCTAAAACAGAAGTGAAGGCGATGATCAGGAGTCGATAAATAAAGTAGAAGTAAAACAAAGATCAGGAATCGATACAATTAACTTACTCCACCTATCAAAGACACCAAAGGGAAAGAAACACAAACATTAAGCGACCAGACCATAATGGAAACCTAAACAAAGGAAGGCCATAAGGACAGTTACTTTCCCACAAAATGGCCATATGGCCATCCAAAATAAAAAGACACATTCAAGTGATACACACAGTAAGTAACAAACAACACCATAAATAAACCGCCACAGAAGAACCGCCTTGGAACGGTCAGTGGAATGATTTCCACTGGGGTGGGGGGTGGGGGGGTTAAATCGATTTTACGTGGCCACAATCCTCGCCCTTACTATCGTCGCGATTTAGACAAATAATTTGTTCAGTCCGCATATAGGCCTCCTAACTCATCTGTGCAACATCTCCGTGAACACAAAAATCAAAGAACCACAGAGGTGAGACAACGGTGAGGACTCGACAGCAAGAAACCACTGAAATGCTGGAGCAAAAGAAAACCAACAGTTAGACTCCGATGGGCCCGACCACACCTCCCGTCAGAGACATCAAAGGGAAAGAGACACGAACATGAAATGGAAGCATCAATAGCGGAAAGAAAAAAAATGACAGTTATTTTCCAACATAATGGCCATCTAAAACAAAAATATATGAGATACACACATTCTAAGACAAATTATAACACAACTTAACTGCGACAGAAGAACCGCCCTGGAACGGTCAGTGAAAAGTATTTTACTGGTACTGGTGCGGTGGTGGTGGTGGTGGTGTGTGTGTGTGTGTGTGGGGGGGGGGGGCGTTAAAAGATTTCACGCGGCCACAATCCTCGCCTTACCTCGGTCGCGGTTTTAGTCAAATTTGCCCCACAGAACTTCGATTAAATAAAGCAAAGTCTTCTGATACCGAGGCCCCGTTTTTGGATTTATTTCTATCTATTTTAGTTGGGTTTGTTTCTTGCAAAATTTATGATAAACGCAATGATTTTGATTTTGAGATTGTAAATTTTCCTTTCTTGGATGGTGATGTTCCTCGTGTGGCATCCTATTCGCAATTAATTCGATTTGCCAGAGTGTCTAGTCATGTGACTGACTTCAACACTCGTGATAAATTGTAAACTGCTAAACTTCTTAATCAGTTTAATCAGTATCGTAAACTACGCAAAGCATTTTCCAAATTTTTATGGACGTCATTCCGATTTAATTTCAATGTTGGACATAAATCTCTTCTGCAAAAAGGTGTATCGGAACCCGAATTTTTTGGACACTTAGTATATAAATTCAGAAAAATATACTAATGCAATGATTTTTGCACCCAGTTTCGTTAAATCATAGGTCAAGCCTCAGATTCTATGACGGTTCCAACGTAAAGACTTATTGAGGATTAAAGTTTCTAAATTGAAATAATGTTGGTTGGTGCCTGATGCTCTGTCTCTGGTTTGACCAATCGGAGTCTAACTTCTTTTGCTCCAGCATTTCAGTGGTTTCTTGCTGTCGAGTCCTCACCGTTGTTTCATCTCTGTGGCTGTTTGATTTTTGTGTTCAGATCCGATCAGATCCGAGAACATAAAAATCAAACAATTACAGAAATAAGGCAATGGTGAGGACTCGCCAACATGAAATTACTGAAACGCATTAAAAACAACAACAGCAACAACAACAAAAATAACAACAGTCAGACTTCGATGGGCCAGACCAGACACGAAGCATCAGGTTCGAACCAACATTAGCTTAAAAATAAATTTTAAGCAAGCCTTTACTCTGGAACCGTCATAGAGCCTGATGCCTGAGTCGCCGGCGTGCAATTAAAGAGGGAAGCTAAGTTATCAACCGTGATTGGGTTAACTACCATTGATGCAGTCTGTCGTATAACATTTATGTGCAGAGCATGAACTGCTGATCACTCACACAGCCTTCCGTCTGCCAATTCGCAACAAGATACGAGATCATTGATACCAGGATGCAACCTCGATCAAATATAGAAGTGAATGCAATGCTCAGGAATCGATACAATTAACCCATAGCTCCCATCAGAGACACCAAAGGGAAACAAACAAAAACATTAAATAACTAGACCATAATGGAAACATCAATAGCGGAAAGCCAAAAGGACAGATAATTACCCACAAAATAGCCAATTGGCTGTCCAAAACAAAAAATTAAAGCGATTCACACACTCAAAGACAACCCATAACAAAAACAAACTGCGACAGAAGAACCCCCTTGGAACGGTTAGTGAAACGAATTCCACGGGTGTGTGTGTGTGGAGGGGGGGGGGGGGGTGCTTAATTCGATTTTACTCGGCCGCAATCCTCGCCCTTACTTCCGTCGCGGTTTAGACAAATAATTTGTTCAGTCGGCATGAAGGCCTCCCATCTCATCAGTGAAACATCTCTGTGAATACAAAAATCTAACAACCATAGAGATGAAACAACGATGAGGACTGACAGCAAGAAAGCTCTGAAATGCTGGAGCAAATAAAAATCAACAGTTTGACTCCGATTAGCCCAACCAGAGACAGAGCATCATGCACCAACGTACATTACATAAAATTAAATTCTCTCTAATGCTCAGTTAAATAGAAATGAAAGCAAGGATCAGGAATGGATACAATTAACCCTAAGCTCCCATCAGAGACACCAAAGAGAAGGAACACAAACATGAAACAACTAGACCCTTATGGAACTATCAATAGCGGAAAATCAAAAGAACAGTCACTTTCCCACAAAAAGGCCAAATGACTATCCAGAACAAAATGATATAAGCGATACACACACTCAAAGACAAACCATAACAAAAATAAACCGCGACAGAAGAACGGCCTCTGAAAGGTCAGTGAAATGAATTCCACTGGAGGGCTTAAATCGATTTTATGTGGCCACAGTCCTCGCCCTTACTTTCGTCGAGATTTAGAAAAATAATTAAGATTTTGTTTAATCCGCATGAAGGTCTCCTAACTTATCAGTGCAACATCTCCGTGAACATTAAAAACAAACAGCCACAGAGATGAAACAACGGTGAGGACTCGACAGAAGATACCACTGAAATGCTGGAGCAAAAGAAAACCAACAGTTAGACTCCGATAGGCCCATTGAGAGACAGAGTATCAGGCACCAATCAAAATTAGATTCTCTATAATTCTCAGTAAGCCTTTACGCTGGAGCCGTCATAGAATCTGCGACCTGACCCACCGGCGTGCAATTAAAGAAGGAAACACATTTGTCAACCGTGATTGGGTTCACTACCATGCATGCAGTGTGTCGTATGATACCCAATATGTTGCACCCAATCTTTTTATATCGAAGAATGATTTTACTTATTCGGCGCTGAAGTCATTGAAAGTATATACTTTCTGAATTTATATATTAAGTGACCATAAAATTCGAGTTCCGATAGATCTTGTTGCAGAATAGATTTAAGTCCCAAATTGAATTTTGAAATCAAATCGGAATGACGTCTATAAAATTTTGAAAATGCTTTGCGTAGTTTATGATACCGATAACCCTGATTAAGAAGTTTAGCTGTTAACAAATTATCACGAGTGTTGAAGTCAGTTACATGAATAGACACTCTGGCAAATCGAATTAATTGCGAAATATAAACTCCATAGGATGCCGCACGAGGAACATCACCATCCGAGAAAGGAAAATTTACAATCTCAAAACCAAAATCATCGCGTTTATCATAAATTTTGCAAGAAACAAATCCATCTTCAATAGATAGATGTAAATCCAAAAAACGAGGCCTCGGTATCAGAAGATTTTGCTTTATTCAACTGAAGTTCCGGTGGTAAATTTGACCTTTCACAATAGAAGTGAAGACATCGATCAGGAATCGATACAATTAACCCAGAGGTCCCATCAGAGACACCAAAGGAAAACAATCGTAATAGTTATTGTCAATATTTAATAAATCATCCAAATATCTAGAAATCGAGCTAAAGGCTTCAATGATTTAAGATTGGTTTTCAACGGAAAGGGACATAATGAAGTCTCTTTCATAACAAAACAAGCAGAGATCAGCCACAAGGGATGTGCAATTTGTACCCATCGGAATACCCACAATTTGTATAAACAACTTAGTACCAAATTTTATGTAAATATTGTCAAGTAGAAAGTTAGAGCTTCACACATTACCTGATATGACCATAAAGTATAATTTTATGCTGTTCAGAAGGGAAAAAAACAACAACAAAACAACAACAACAAAACATATCTTACATTACTTGAAAGATAGAGGGCGTCTTCCCAATGGAATGTCCATTCAATTAAATCATTAAGTTTTTCTGTTATAAGATTATAAGGAAGTGAGGTGTAAAGGGTGGAAAAATCACAAGTAGACAGACTTGAAGTATGAAAACGTCTGGCTTTCAATTTATTTAACACTTCATTTGAATTTTTAAAGACGGAAACAGATTTCTCCCGATCTTTCAAAGACTTTGTCGCAATATTAATCACATGTTTGTGATGGCAGTTAAACATGAAGTTTATACTTTGGAGAGTTCAGTGGTGGTACAAGAGCTTTAATTTGCAATAAACCGCTTTGTATGGTCTTTAATGAAATTTAGGTAACCAGTATAACGTAGGAAGCTTGCCATGGCCGTCTGTAACCATACTGCAAACTTGTTGGCTGAATGACAAATGTGGTCATCGACTAAAGCCCTCTTTACAGTCACCAAAGGCTGCAGTTCATACGCCTTAGTACCACCAAGTTCTTACTGTAGAGTGGTAACATAGTGAAGCCGTCAAACAAGGACCGCATTGTTAGCAGCTTTATCTGCTGAAGCCAAAACAAACTTCTAATGAAATTCTTGAATACCTAGTTTAAGGTGACGTAAAGACGTCTTAGGTTTAGGAAGTATTAAGTTCGTATTTTGAGAGTAGAAAGAAATGCGTTTGTTCACTATTTTCGAAATGCTTAGTATCCATTCTTTGAGAGCTTTATGCTCAAAATACTCTCGTTTACACAATCGACTGCCAAATTCATTCAAGGCAGCACCGATGCCATCTCTACACTTATTGAAATCAATTTTAGAAATTATATTTCGTATCCTAGAATCAGGAATATTTTTTAAATTCCCAGTTATCATATGACCAGCAGTAGGATAGCGATACACTGAATTTTCACTGAGTTATGATAAAATAGGTCAAAGGTCAAGGTTACAGTTTTTTGTATGAACGGGAAGGTCTTGTCGCAAGGAACGTACGTGCCATATGTGAAGGCTCTATCTCAAACGGCTGAAACGAAATGACCTACTTTTCGACCTGACATGACCTATAATCCAACTTGGCTGAGATGTTGTTAAGATGTTCATACTGAGCAAGTTTGATGATGATTGGACAACAACAAAGACCTCCAGAGTGTTCACAAGGTTTTTCTATGATTTGACCTACTGACCTACTTTTTTACCAAACATGACACATATTCGAACTTGACCGAGATACTGTCAAGATGATTTTTCTGAGGAAGTATGATGATGATTTGACCAAAACGGAGGCCTCTTGAGGGTACACAATGCTTTTCTCTGATTTGACCTACAGACCTACTTTCTAACGCGACATGACGCATATTCAAACTGATCGAGATATTGTAATGGTGATCCTTCCGAGCAAGTTTGATGATGGTTGGACCAAAACTGTGGCCTCTAGTATGTTCACAGTGTTTTTCTATGTTTTGATCTACTGACCTTCTTTTTCACCCGAAATAATCCATATTCGAACTTGACTGTGATATTGACAAGATGATTATTCTGAGCACGATTGGACCAAAAGTGTGGCCTCTAGAGTCTTCACAAAGTTTTTCTATTACATGACCTACTGACCTTCTTTTTGACTTAACATGATAAATATTCAAACTTGAATTGCCCCCGCCCATTGGGGCTTGAAGAAATAAATGGGCTGCATGATGCTTCCACGCGGAGCTGAAACCGACGCGCACACGAGTACTGGTAAACCGCTTAGAGAATCTAAGCCTGCCCAGGCAAAGCGGTGCAAGTCGGCCCGTCCATGCTTATAAACCTTATTGGTTTCATTGGGCGACAGGGCTTGAGATGTCATTTTATCTCAATGTCGGGTAAAAGTCCCACAAAATTGGAAGCAACGTCTCCAAAATGACCTTCGCAATGTTCACGGGGACGTTAAACCTTAAATCAAACAAAAACAATTCACACTTGACCCACATATTGTCATGATTATCATTTTGACCAAGTTTGATGATGATTGAACCAAACCTGTGGCTTCTAGAGTGTTCATAAGAAAAGTTTATACGGACGACGATGTCGGACATTTCAAGTCCCAAAAGCTCACCACGACATTCGGCCAGGTTAGCTAAAACGTCTGTAAAAGGTTCATTGCAGGAAAATTTGCTTCAGAATCGAACCTGAATCCACTGAGTCGCCATCAGCAATGTTTTATAAGGGTATTAAGGGCACCGGTAGATAATTGAAGCAAAGAGAAATTTTATCACGTATCGAGATTATAGACTGTCATATGAAGAACATTATTAGTCCATTAACTAGCGAGCATGTACCAGTAAATCCTGAGAAGCATCCGTGATATAGTGGTTATGCAATTCGCCTTGTAAACCTTGAGTCGCAGGGTTGATCTGGGGCTTCTCCAGACTTTCTGATGAGTCTTTAAGCCGAGGTCCCGTCTCCGTGTGACCTTTGGTGTTGGTGAGACGTAAAACTCAAAGTCACTCGTAAAAAATAGCTGCGTTTCCGCTGAGATGCCGAATATTTTTGGGTCGGTAGGTCGATTATACTTTTCATTTTTTGTCATATTTTTAATTCCAGTCATATTACCGGAAAACATTCAAATAATGAGGTTTAGAGCATCAAGGAAGCGGTAGAACAGAATTTTAAGTTTTAGTTTTGCTTTTTTGACAGTTTTATGATAGTTTATGAAAAGTGCTGTAAAATGTTAAGGTCGGTAGATAAGAAAATCTTTTGATGGCCATTAAAATTGCAGAGTGGGTACAAAAATTCAGGGTCGGTCGGGTTAGCGGAAACGCAGCTATTTTTTTAGGCCTAAGTTTTTACTTTGTTTGAAAGTTGTTATGACATTTTACAAGTCATGTAAAACAATTTCTTATACTGAGCTGTTTACACGGTGTCTAGCTTGTTAAGAATCAAATTTTAAGAAATGTATGCACCACATTATTTGTTTAAACGTATGCCTAAGTTGTAGCCATTGATAGTGGTTATTTTAGATTAATTAATCAAAATCCGATAACCTGTTGCCAGTTATTTATTTGCATAATATTTAACATTGCTAAACCATGTTTGCAATAAAAAAATGAAAATGAGCCAGAATCGTTACGAGGAAAACGGTTAAAACACTCATAAACTAAACCAGAGCAAGTTGATGACGCGCCATCGCATATCCCTGCGCTTAGAAAAGCATGTCACAATTAAAGGACCCGAAACCTTACTTCTTTACCTCTTTTGAACCCCCAGATATGCCCCACCGACTAAATTACTGCACCATTTTATTCTACTTTTTATAACCTTTGATTATTTTTTTTGTTTGAATTGAGTTTTAGCGTCCCCATCAACACTATTCAGGTCATTTTGGAGCCGCTGCTTCCAATTTTGTGGGACTTTTACGGGACATTGAGATGTCAAACCTTGCCGCCCAATGAAACCAAAATGCTTATATGCACGGGATGGTCTGACTCACATCACTTTGCCTGAGCAGGCTTAGTCCTTCTGAGTGATTTACCGGTACTCATGCGTGGTAAGTTTCAGTTCTGTGTGGAAGTAGCATGCAGCCCAATCTATTTCTCAAAGCACGACCTTTGATTAAATATGCAACGTGACAACATCTGTACAAAATGGGATTGGACCCATTGGGCAGGGCCAGGACACAGCCCAAAGATGTCACATCGAAATTCCAAATAAATTACTCCACTCCTCAGCCATCGATCTATATCTTGAGGTAGTATCAAGGTCCTAGCTTAAAAAGCATAGGAGCTGTGTGACATCTAGTATGGACCAAACATCCAACCTTTTGCCTTTTAATCTCTGGTGACCCCGACACATGCCCTGAGACAAAACGTTTGCAACTCTGTATTCTACTCTTCATTACATTCATTAATTATAAAACATGGCTATGTTTGTACGAAATGGAATTTTGACCCTCCGCCTCAACCCTTCTAGCCAAGCACCAAGGGGGGTCACTTTTGTATATCCAGTTATAATTTCAAAGACTATTACCTGTGGTATTTTCGAGATTCTAGCTTAAAAATTCCAGGAGGAACAGTTGGTCGATTGATAAAAAATCAAATAAAAAATTCTACTTTTTGACCTCTGGGGACTCCAAGCCATGACCACTCACCCCCATCCACCCCGCCCCTGCTTGACAAAGTTTACGCACCATTGCATTTGACCGTATACTTTCTCCGATTTAATATGAAAATAACTATGTTTAATCAAAATGGATTTTTGATCCTCCCCTGGCACCGCCGAGTAAATTCCGAATTAGCTTATCTAGTCCTAATTAATAGCAGTTATCAGAAAAGATGGTGGGACATTATACATCTACATACAGGTACCTCTCACGAGTACAAACCAGTTTACTTGATTCAGAGCATCGAAAAGGTGTGAATGTGACAATCTTTTCTTTGTGTACTGCAGGTTACTACCGTGTTAAACCCCACCTCCCCCAAAGAAGGTGTAATATTCATTTTTAATTTTTGTTTTTGTCTTTCTGTTCTTAAATAGTTTAAAGAAGATTAAGGTAGTTCACGCTGATGGTCATTGAACTATATGTGGATTAGATTTTATATTGTATGTTGCTTGTAGGCTTGTTATTTTTTTATCTTTTTCCATATCATTTGTCGAAAAAATATGTGTTAAGATGGATCTTCTTAAGCCTAATTGTTTTCTTTTGAAAGTGTTCATGTAACTGTGCTGCCATTTTTTCTCTCCATTTAAATTCATCAACCAATGAATATAAAATTCATGAATTGGCTTACAGAACTGAACTGAGACAGGTTAAAATTTGCTTTTACGGAACAGTAATAAATAAATAAAATGATATTACACCTTTTTTTCTCAAATTGGTTTTCTTGGGTTTAGCAGCCAAATTAAATTCCAAACAAATAATGTAAGAAATGGAAATTAATAAACAAATCAATCACATAACCATATCAACTTGGTTATCAAACTGAAAATGGAGATAAAAACAAACAAACAAACAAACAAACCAGATTTTTTTATTATAATTTACTATTGTTATTGTTGAAGAGGGTTGGTGTTGATATCCATGCATGTGCCTGTGAAAATATTTAATAAAAAATAATTGATTTAATCATAATGGTTCTATAAAAGGACAAATTGTAACATTCAAACGGAGAAAATAGTATTTCTTTTTTCTTTTTTAGTCCTAGGAAACCTTAATTTTAATGGAAATGCATCCCAAAATATGTTAATAAAGTGTCTACCCGTGAAATTGATGCATGCACTACACCTTCTGGCATGCAAGTGATTGTGCGACGGATTATCTTCCTTGGTATCCGTCGCCATTTTTCTTGCAATACTCGGCCAAGCTGTTGCAGATTGTTGCAACGCTGCGGTCTGTTGCACACGCGGCGACCCAAGACATCCCAAATGTGTTCAATCGGCGACATATCGGGGGATTTGGCTGGCCACGATAGTGTCCTTTCAGTTGGATCTCGTCATTGTTTGTGTATCCACCGGTTTTGGAGAAATAGAAAGCAAGACATGTGGCTGACTTATTTGGAGACTGATCATCGATAGTTCTATTTTGATTCTGTGGCTCTTTTCAGTCCACAGGGAAGAATCTGGCGCCTCTGTTTGCCCAACTCAGAATGTAGTTCACCTTTTAAGCCCACATTAGCACAAAGTTCTAATCATCAGGCGAGCTATTTTGATCGGCCAATGTGTGTCGTGTCGCGCCAACAATTTGCTTTGAATGGTATTTTTTCCTAAATGTTTTGGCCGATTTCATTCAAACTTCACGGAATAGGTTCTATAGGTGACGTTAGTACACATGTTGCTAATATGTATATGCCATCTCAAGTTGTGTGTGATTGTTACACCAAGGTTTTTAATGGAGTCAACATTCTCGAGTACCGCTCCCTCTAAAGTGTAAGAAGCCTTAATTTTATTAGTTCTCTTCCCAGTAATCTGCATAATATTGCATTTAACGGGCTGCAATCTCACGCCCTATTTTGGTGCCCAACATCCTAATCTATATACATATCATTCTTAAGTTTCAATGAGTCATCTGTATCTCTAATTTCCCGAGTCAGTGTCACTGGAAATATCATTTATGTACCGGGAGAACAACAGTGGACCAAGAACAGTCCCTTGTGGGACTCCAGACAAAACTAGAGTACACTCCGAAGATTCATCATTTACAACAATGTGCTGTTTTTTTTTTTGTAGCAAAGAAAAGAATCTATCCATTTGAGAGTCTTTCCATAAATTTTCATAACCAAATAACTTAGATTTAAGTAGTTCATGTGTTGGGGCGTCAAAAGCCTTCTCGAAGTCCAGAATAAATGGGTCCACCTGCCCCCCTTTGCCCAAGGTTTTTGCCCCGCCATTAATAACTGTGCTCAGCTGAGTTTCACAATTATTATGCCTTTTCCTAAATGCATGCTGTATTAGGCAAGAGGCCTTAGAAGGTTGGAAAAGTTTTAGCATTCCCGGTACTAAAAGTTCATCTTGCAATATAAAAAGTACAACCTTCTATCTGATTTCTTATGGCTTCAGTTCCCAATGCTGTATACCAATTTCCAGGGTCATCGGACATTTAATTCTAGAGAATTTCAAAGGGTGTTTCGTGACGGACGACGACGACGGCTGAAGGTTATAAACTTGCATGTAAACTTACCCACAGCCTAGAATAAGGGGAGTTAGAGACATTTAATACAAAGAAAACAGCAAATTAGAAATATCTCTGTAAAACCTTAAGCCGTCGCAAGGCATGTAGTTTGGACTAAGAGGAAGACGTGTTTCTGTCAACTCATACTGACGCATATGCATATTTAAAATAATAATAAACCTGACAATACTATACATCTTTTCTCGTGTGTTGAGTCTGTTTAAAAAGGGAAAGAAAAACTGGTTTGGTGAAAGGCAAAGGCGAATTGATGGATTTCGGTTGATTGTTTGTCAGTCGACCCAAAGTAACTAAGCACATTGGCTTTTCGTTGTTGTCAACGTGACTATCATTGACTTGTTGGAAACTCAGGTTGTGCTATTCTTATCGCTAAGGTCGGTGGTCAGTGTTGCGTAATTGGATTTATCTATTGAATCTGGACTGGAATTTTATATTTGGTTTGGCAAAGGGAGTAGACCCAGACCAGAACACTACGAACGCGGCGTCTGATCAGGGCCTACACTGTTTGCTTTAAACAAGGTCTTAGACACTTTGGTGACCAGTTTTCCAGCTACAATACGCTCTTAGATAATCGACCCACCGGTGCTGTGATTAAAATTATTGACCGAAAATGCAGCATTTCCTACCAGTGTTCCGTCGGCAAAGATTTAATCCGCTATGCGCGTGTCCAAGGTCTTACCAGCAATTCCAGTGCCATATACTAACCAAAAGATCCAAGCAATTTGCACAGGGAGAATGGTGTCATTGTTTGGCACACAAGTGAATTCGTAGGGAATGCTTTGCCAAGGGTCCAAGAAACTAGCCATCTTAAAAGAAGACGGAACTGCCAGCGACTGATTTTCCTAATAACAGATAAGGTAACCTGGTAAGGCACACAACCCTGCAACAACATTGCTTTGGCGTACGGTTTCTTTATTCCATATTGCCTGTCATCTTATTTCACAAAAGCCGGTTGCATCTTTTTCTGTCGCATATGCCGATGTCGGCTGCATCATTTTCGACGAAAGAGCTCCGTAGTCGGTTGCTTCCTCTAAAAATACACACCGAAGTGGATTGCATCCATAAAATCCGACCCCAGATGTGTTTGAGGCAACATTGTGGGAAAACGTGTTTTAGTTGAATAATTTATTTTGTTATTACGTGACCAGGAATGTGAATTGTATACGGACACATCCAAGATGTAATTCGACAGAGCAGAAGCCAAGATATCTGCGATTAAAAATGGGTTTGGTGTTCCTCACGCGAGATTTCTATTTTAAATGTATACTTTTCAGGCAGTAGGAGTTGTCTTTTAATAGAACGAGAACGGCCACAACAGCAGTAATGTACGCTGTTCTTCTTCCAAAACCTTCAGCTCATAAATCTTTTTCTAAATAGGAACAAAATGAGAAAAAAATCGTCATCTTACCTGTCTCCGCCACTGCACGTAACATGCTAAGTTGCATCTGATCTCCGTAGTCGGCTGTTTGGTTGTATGGTGGAAACAGGGGGTGAAAGTGATATTTTTCGACAAAATTATCAAAGTCTGTCATGGTTCGGTACCACTGGTTAAATTAGCATACACCAAATACCTTATGTAGAAAATCGTTCTCCACCATTATGCAGAGGACAGTTACTCCTTCACTCTTTTTGGATGACTGGGTATCAGAGCACTAGTAACTGAGGTCATTTTTCAGTTAATCTTTTCTTTCACACTGTTAAGTACAAAATAAAACTGGTGCACGGAAACGAAAATCTACAAACAACTGATAAGCCTGCATATGTCTGATCACAATCTTTGTTGTTCTAATATGTACGAGGAGTGTTGAAAACAGCATCATTACTGGTTATGAAAAACCACTTGTTGTGCTTTGTTTCCAAAGGCAATTACTGTGGTTGCATTCGTAAACAAAAAGAAATACTGGGACTAACAAAAAATCAACCTTTGTTAAGATTACGAATGTCTTGACAAAAAGACAAAAGCTATGGTTGCACTGCATTTATAAACAAAACAAAATACTCGGACTAACAAAAAACAACCTTCGTCAAGATTACGAAAAGGCACTTGCTATGGTTACATGCACTGCATGTATAAACAAAAGAAATTTCTGGGACTGGCATGCAATCAACCTTCATGAAGATTTCGAATATCTTGCCAAAACTTCACCCGATACTTCGGGGTGTTTGAAACCCTGACATTCACTTTTATCTGATGGCTTTCGAGCTTGGCGTACAATATATGGGATATGTGCTCAAATGATGATCGTGTGCTAGTTTTTTTATCTATTTCATATTGGAATCAAATTAGACCCTTTAAGTGTTTATGTGCACAAGATCAAAGTTTAATTGTGTGATTTTATCATGGTAGCCTGCGTTGCCTAAGATGGTGAAATATTCAGGGCTTTCGTCAGTTAAATACATTACAAGTATTAGCTTTTACAGAAAGCTTGAGTCTATGCTTAGAAAACACATTAATTTGTGTAGCCATAGGATTGGAATATCAAATGACAAAGCTGCTCATGTGTATTCAGTCTAAGTGTGCCGGTAAATACTGAAACTTGTATAATAGCCAAAGATTCCAAAAGCTGACTCCAGTTTCACCAATCTTTTATTACAATAACCACTCTTACCAAGGAAACGAAAATCAGTAGAACAGATGCATCTGCCTTCTTTTAGTGAAACAAACAAAAATAGATTTACTGTACCATCGGAGGGAAGTCAACATCATGTGAACACAGAAAACAGTGTGCGCGATAAACTTACGGAAGTGTTTCGGCCAATCCCGGTTTTTAATCATTACAACAAATAACACTGCTGACCAGTCAATAGAATTTAGCATTCAGACAGTAATTGACTTTTCTTTAATACTTCTGGAGCAAAAGTAAGTCATAGGTAGTCTACACCTACAGGCAGAGACAATAACACGGATGGCATGCTAATAGAAAATAACATTCCACTAGTCATGACCTTTTCTTAAATGCTTCCGAAGCAAAAGTCATCCTTAAGTTTGTCTATGCCGGTGGGCGTAGACAATGAGTTAAAATGTAACACTTAATACATGGCTAGACTGTATTTCAAATAATAGATACGTTTGAAATTGGAGTAAGGCTAATATTGCTGTACATCGCCCTTCAAGTTAAATCTAGTGGTAGTTTCAGCATGAATTAAGTTTGTCGCCATACGCATGTCAGTTAAATCTTCTAGCGCACACATTAGCAGAACTCCATTTTAAGATATACTAACACCATGCGATAACACATCCGTGTGACATTATACATTATATCGGATCTCGGGAACAGTCAGTTTTCTAAATAGTCCGGGGTTTGAGACCAGATTTCAAAAGCATTATCATTACCCAGGAATCTCGCGCTTTATGCTCTATCATTGCGACGGAAGCCTAACCTATATATCGCGTGATTATTTAGCACATTGGGCGGGGAAAAGGGGTTTTTACCCCCATCTCATGCGAATAGTTAAGCTGTATTAAGTTTAGTCACGTGTGGCTTGCGGTAACAACTGAATTTTTATTATGTCATCAGTCGAAATATTGTTAATACTCAGAGACACCAAAATTCATTACATGAAGTAACTTCATACGGTGTTACCATTAGTATATTTATAGGTTTGTTATCCTAAGTCGCCGATCTTAATTTATTTAGGTATTCATTTGCAACAGCCGTGTTAAGTGCAGCTGTGGAGCCTGTAAAATGGTTCCCCGTACTTAATCAATACAGCTGTTAATTTACTAAGTTTATAAAACTTCGAAGTTGAAGAATTGTTATCCGCGCCCGGAAAGCTCAGTCGGCAGACCACTTGCCGTGTAAGCAAGGGGTCACGGGTTCGGGTCCGGTTCGGGTCGCGTTTATCAACTTCATTTCTTAGAGATTTATGTATTTATGAATAAAAAAAAAAAAAAAAAACAAAAAACCATAAGCCTGAGCTTTAACGTAGTGTATAGCCATCCCTTAATCATTCTTCTACTTTCCCTTTACCAAGAGTAGTGGAATAACCTGTAAACATGCATCATAAGAAGATATAACCGGCACTTAATTTCTAACTATTCATTGGCCAACTCCTGTTCACCATTATCTGTTAATTATCCTGTGTCTCTTGTCTAGAACTTTATTTCCCTTTTAACTATTTCCTGTTACTGATATTTGCCATTAGTCCTATATTATGAACCAGTACTTCATCTACTTCTCTCACACACATACGCACACACGCACGCACGCACGCACTTCTCTCTCTCTCTCTCTCTCTAATATCTTTTCTGCAGCAAAATGATTGTATAAAGCCTCAAATCAGCCTCTAATCAGCCTCTAAAAGTAAATAAGCAAAGTCATTTAATCATATACTATATAATAGCGTCTTTGTTATTGCTGTAAAATGTCGCAAATCTTCAGCAGGTTGGATTGTTCCGAGACGTAAATTCATTAAAACTGCTTTTACTTCAAGTATGAAATACTGTACAGAATCAGTCAACCCTTTGAAAACAGCCTGAAAAAGGGGCGCGATGCTATTTTCCCTGAAAACCGTCGTCTTCAAGAGGTATGTCTGCCATGGTAACTTCAGACATAGCTATCATAGGTCATAGGATTAAAATTTTATGATGTGTGGCAAATGCAACTAAGCAATAAAAGATAATATAAGTTTCAAGCCTTTAGGCCTCCCCAAAGAAATTCGTAACACTGACGCTGGCCGTTCCAAGGCGGTTCTTCTGTCGCGGCTTATTTTTGTTATGGTTTGTCTTTGATGTGTGTATCGCTAATATCTATCTATCTATCTTCATATACTGAATCGGCCATACTTGGCCATTACCTCAGTTGGGCTGTGCTTAATTTAGAATTTAGCAAAAAAAAAAATATATATATATATCGTTTTGTTTTGGATAGCCAATTGGCCGTTTTGTGGGCAAGCTACTCACTCCAGCAAAAATGTGACCAAAGTTTCCTCAATTTGAGTGGCTTTGATCTTTCTAGCTCCAACAATTAAAACAAACAGATCCTAGCAAAAGACTATAAATCAGATAATATGTCAGCCTATCTGATTAAATTCTAGAAAAAGGTACACTGGTTGTAGGAAGGAGATAAAATTCTAGAAAAAGCAGAGTATAATTAGTTTTCCAGATTGTAGCAGAGTTGAACATTATTTAGTTTCCATTGACCAGCCTGCTCAAAATATTTTTGTTTTCATCAGTAGAACAAGTCTGTGAAATGAACGCCCCCCCCCACCCTAAACCCCACTTTATATAGAGAAAACTGGGGTTTACGGGTGTATACATGATTTTCCTTATTTCTGCACCAAGACATAGTTTGTGGGTACTCGTTAGAACCGCCTCAATGAGGCGGTTCTAACGAGCACCAGCAACCTAAGCTTGGAGTATAAATAAGAAAAATATCATGGATTTTCATCAGAAAAGTAGCCATTTTGGTGATGTGAAAAAAAAATGCACTATATGTCACGGCTGTGTTATCGTAATGGTTGTGGTTTTACGGCCCTTCCAAGATTATTTCACTTATTCAGTTGAGCCAAGCGATAATCAGAGGTTGGCAAAAACCGGAGTGCCCGGAGAAAAACCACACAGAACTTAGTGTCTCACACGTGACCCCAGCCAGGCTTGAACCCACAGCGGCTTACTCATGTGTCGTCAGTTTCGGCTCTAGGTGGAAGCACCATTAAGCTCAATATATTTCTCCAAGCCATGATAGGCGGGCGAGTTTTGGATTGATATTGTGTATGATAACTGAATAGTCGATTCTATGCTAGTTGAAATCTTACCAAGTCTTTTTGTGGGCATATTTACGTAAAGTCGGAGCCGAAGCGTAAAGTCGACATATTTTGATGGGGCCAAAAATAGACCTTTCTGATATGACCCTTTATAAAAATTCAGGTTGAAAAATAAATCTGGAATAAGGACAAAGGAATAAGGAAAAAGAATAAGGAAACAACTTATCACTCGTTGCAAACAGTGCAGACCCGTATCAGATACTGCAGAACAAGACGCCTGAGTAGGGCCTTCACTGTTTGCTTGAAAGTTCAACCAAATTTTAACAATGATTAAATTCTAATCAGCCTGGTACCCCTTAACTCTTAAATGCACCCTTCTGAATGCGGGATGGGACATCCCATTCTGTACAAAATGGGGAAAAAATATTTATTTATTTTTTTTTTTTCTTTTATTTATTTGTGATTTTTCCTCATTACTAAAACATCTTAGTTACTTATAAACATTCTTACTTTACCTTATTTACTGACCTACCTGCTATTGAATCAACGTTGAAACAACGTTTAAAACGTTGTTTCAACGTTGAATCAAAGTTGAGTCAGTGGTGTGTGCCTGCAAGATCACTTGCTTACTTACCTACTCACTTGCTTGCTCGCGTGCTCACTCACTCACTCACCCACTCAAACCTGTTTCTTTTATTTTCCTCTGTATAGTTAAAAGCCATCTGTATTGTGCTTAGCTTTAGCAACTTCTTTTGATTGTTTCCAGATTTTTGCCAGCTCTGGTAATAAAATACCCATTCTGACAGTCAAAAGGAGAAAGATGGTTTAGTTTAGAGATTAAAGTCAGATAACAAAATAGAGAAAATTCACAAAAAGTCTGTATTTTGTAAGAGTGTACTGTCTTTTTGGCTTTCCGTTATTGATGTTTTCATTTGGGTTCAGTGATTTCATGTTTGTGTTAAATATTTCCCTTTGGTGTCTGTGATCGGAGCTCTGGGTTTAATTGAATGGGGGTTAATTGTATGGATTCCTGATTATTGCCTTCATTTCTGTTTCGCTACCAAATAAGTGTGTTTGTTTGATGGAAGGTTTGAGGTCCCCCCTCAACATTATATATGGGTCATTTTGGAGACATTGCTTCCAATTTTGTGGAACTTTTATCCGACATTGAGATAAAATGACATCTCAAGACTAACGCAAAAAAAACAAAAAAAACAAAAAAAAAAAAAAAAACGGCAGGGCTTATATGCATGGCCAATCTGACCCGCACCACTTTGCCTGGGCAGACTAAGCCCCTCCAGGCAGTTTACTCATGTGCGGTAGGTTTCAAAAGCACAGTGCTATCTATTTCGCTAAGCCTCGAACGGCGGTGGCCGTCTAGCGCAATAAGTTTAGCAGAAATATAAGACTGCTGTACCATGACAAAGCCAATCAAATATGTTTAGAGCTTGCCAAAAACATTTATACGATTATTAATAACCACTCTGGACACAGAATTATAGACAAGAGGCCCAATGGGACACTACGCTCACCAAAGCTCAAGTGGTCATAAATAGCACAATCTATTGTTGGCCAATTTAACTGACCTTGGCCGACGGATGGTGAACGAAGGAGGACCCACTATACTAGGCTACGTAGCCCCTTCAGTTTTGATCGGATGTTCTTGAAGCTTACATGTAAGTAAGTAAGGGACCAAACCTCAGCAGAGTTTAAAAATTGGTGAGGTCGTCCTATATTTCATAGATTGGCGTCCCCTTGATTTGATAAAATGCATATTATTGACCTTGTCATCACCGTTGCCCTTTCAATTTTAATCGGATTATCTAGAAACTTAAAAGCTAGTATAGTGGATCCTCCGTCGTCCACCGTCCGTCGTCCGTCCGTCCGTTCACACCTTTGACCAGTTATATTACTGCAACCTGCAGGCTTATCTCAATTATTTATCATCTGTAGCATGCCTCTGTTGGGCATTGATGACATAAGCTTTTTTTCAAAATCGAATGAAAACTTTGGTTGCTATAGCAACCACAAGGTCCCATAGACTTACAATTGGAAAATGCTTGTCATCTCCGTAGCGCCTTTAGCTTTGATCGGGTCTTTCTGAAACTTATATATAAGGTGGCTGGGGATAAAACTCGGGCGAGTTCGAAAACCAGCAAAGTAGGCCCATTAATCATAGAGTTACATCTCCTTGATTGCTGAAAATGCCTTTTTTGACATTGTCATCACCGTAGCCTCTTCAGTTTTGATCGGATCTTCCTCCAACTTACTTACAATTAAGTCAGATTTGAAAGCTTTGATGAGTTCGAAACTAGCGATGTCGGCCGATTTCTCACGGAGTTATGTCCCCTACTTTGCTGAAAATGCTTATTTTTTCATTGTCATCACCGTAGCCCCTTCAGTTTTGATCGGATGTTCTTGAAACTTACAAACAAGTAAGTCAGGGATAAAGGCTCAGATGAGTTCGAAAGCTAGCGATGTCGGTAGATTACTTACGAAGTTAGGTCCCCTACTTTGCTGAAAATGCTTATTATTGACTTTGTCGTCACCGTAGCCGATTCAGTTTTGATTGGATGTGCTTGAAACTTACATGTAAGTAAGTAAAGGATCAAACTTCAGCAGATTTAAAATAATTGGTGAGGTCGGCTTATATTTCCGAGAGTTGCATCCCCTTGATTTCAGAAAATGAATATTTTTTACCTTGTCATCACCGTAACCCATTCAATTTTAATCGGATCTTCTAGAAACTTACTTATAAGCAAGCCACGGATTAAAGCTTGGATGAGTTCGAAAACATATGATGTCAGCCTATTCAGAATAACGTCCCTTTGATTGCAGAAATTGCCTATTTTTCACTTTTTCATCACCGTAACTCATTCAGTTTTCATCATGTCTTCTTGAAAATTACAAACAAGTAAGTAAGGGATAAAAGCTAGGATGAGTTCGAAAACTAGCGATGTCGGTCTGTTACTCACAGATTTATGTCCGCTACTTTGCTGAAAATGCTAGTTTTTTTTATACCCCGCCACACGATAGTGGTGGGGTATTATGCTATATCGTCGATTGTCTGTTCGTCCCTCCGTCCGCACCATTTCCGATCGATAACTTGTGTAATTTTTCACGGATTGTTTTTCAAATTTACATACATGTTTATACCGGGAATGAGTGGTATGGGATAGTTAATGGGTAAAATCCGTAAACATTTGACAGAGTGACGGCTCTTTTTAGTTCAAAATAATTTTTTTTTGGCGTTTCCGATCAATAACTTGAATATTTTTTCACAGATTTTCTTAAAAATTTATATATTAAATGGTTTTGTGTATGAATGGTTTGAGATTGGTAATGGGCAAAATACGTTATCATTTAACGGAGTTATGGCCGTTATCAATTCCATTAAATGGTTTTGGGCACTTATTCCTTTACTAAATGGAATATATGTATGAAACTTCACTTATATATAGACCACCGTAAGAAGCAGGTTTTGGATTGTTAATAGGCATTGTACGTTAACATTTGACAGAGTTATTGCCGTTAACAATTTCGATTTAATGATTTCTGGATTCTTATTCGTTTATTTTATGGAATAATTGTATGAACTGTTGTATATATATTGGTATTTGGAATGTGTGGTTTGGGAATTGCTCATGGCATAAACACGTTAACATTTGACAGAGTTATTGTCGTTAAGAAGTTCCACTAAATGGTTTTTGAACACTTATTCCATACTAAAGGGAATATATGGATGAAACTATATAGACCACCATAGGAGGAATGTTTAGTACTGATAATTGGCAAAACACGTTAACATATTCGACAGTTATATCCGTGTACAAGTCACATTAAATGCTTTTTGGCCGCTTTTCCTTAACTTAATGGAATATATGGATGAAACTTCAAATATATGTACTATTAAAGGAAACACGTTTGGGATTTTTAATTGGCAAACTACGTTAACATCTTTGTCAGAGTTATGGCCATTAACAATTCTCATTAAATGGGTTTTGTTTTTTGTTCCATTACTACTTAATGGAATATTTGGATAAAACTTCATAGATACGAGGGTAGGCTGAAAAGTTCTGAGCCTGACCAAGAAGCAGGCATCGAACAGCCATGAAATTTTGTATTCATTAAATCCAAACCTTTATTACTTGATTTGAATCAAATGAGTTCAATTTTACCTGCAATAATGTAGAAATTCTAGACTTGAAAATTGATACTAGCACGTGTTTGAGAAAATGGACAAAATCTGGCATCGTGGTGTCATCAAGTACCTCCATAAAAGGGGTTAGCTCCTAAGGACATTCCTGCCGATACGGTTGCTACATTAGGGGATGATGCTCCTTTGTATGCAACCGTGAAAAGGTGGGCAGCAAATTTTAAGATGGGCAAGGATAGCCTTGAAGATGATGACCGGTGTGGACGACCCACAACGGCAACAACTGAGGAAACCATCAGCCAAGTGCACAGGGCCGTGATGGATGACAGGCGTTTAACTGTGAATCAGTTAGCTAACACTGTTGGCATCTCCCGTGAACGAGTAGAGAACATTCTACACAGTGAATTAGGAATGTCGAAGGTTTCCGCCAGATGGGTGCCACGGCTTTTGACGCCTGACCAGACTGAACCTGTCACAAGCCAATTTGGCTATATTTGAAGCAGACCAAGATGGTTTTCTTGACCGTTTTGTCACTCAGGATGAGTGTTGGGTTCATCACTTTGAGCCAGAGACCAAAAGACAATCCATGCGATGGAAGCACTCTAGATCACCCCCTCCAAAGAAGGCAAAGGTCGTCTCCTCTGCAGGGAAGGTGATGGCATCAGTGTTCTGGGATGCCAAGGGTATCATATTAGTAGATTACCTTCCAAATGGCAGAACAATTAATGAAGAGTATAATGCAGATCTGGTAAAACAATTGCGAAAAGCAATTAAGGCTAAACGACCCGGAAAATTGACAAAAGGGGTCTTGTTCCATCAGGACAATGCGCCTGCTCATAAATCGGTTGTCGCAATGGCTGCTGTGCATTACTGTGGCTTCACACGTGTCGATCACCTTCCGTATTCACCTGATCTAGCTCCATCAGATTATTTCCTGTTTCCAAACATGAAAATTCACTTGGCTGGGTAGCATTATCGGTCAGACGAGGAGGTGATAGCTGCTGTGGAGGAGTTTTTAAGGGACCAAGATGAGACCTTCTATACCACTGGGATCCGAGGACTCCAGCATCGCTGGAGGAAGTGTATGGACAGGAAGAGACTATGTTGAAAAATAAGGCACTTTCAGCATTGACAAACCATTGGATCTTGGTCAGGCTTAGAACTTTTCAGCCTACCCTGGTATATAGACCATTTATAGAAGAATGGTTGGGATGGTTAGTGGGCAAAATGAGTTAACATTTGGCAGAGTTACAGTTTGTAACAATTTCCATTAAATAGTTTTTGAACTTTATTCATGTATTTTTCTATGTTAGAAACGTTTTTGGCCAATAGCTGCTTCACTATAAGGAATACCTTGATAAAAATTTTACAGATATACAAAAAACTTAAGGAAGCCTATGGTGGTCATGGATCGAACCATATTGGCCTGCAGTGGTAGGGTATCATGCAGTATTAGCGACGCTTTTATTGACCTTGCCATCACAGTAGCCCCTTCAGTTGTTATCAGATCTTCTTGAAACTATCATAAAAGCAAGTCAGGGATAAAAGCTTGAATGAGTTAAGAAACGGCGAGATCAGCTTATTTATCATAGAGTTACGTCACTTTGTTTGCAGAAAATGCCTTTTTTGACCGTGTCATCACCGTAGCTTCTTCACTTAAGATCGAATCTCCTTGAAACTTACACTTAAGTAAAAGCTCGGATGAGTTCAAAAACTGATGAGGTTAGCCTATTTATCATAGAGTTATGTCCCCTTGATTGCTGAAAATGCCCATTTTTGACATTGTCATCATCGTAAGTTTTGAATGGACATTCCTGAAACTTACATATAGGTAAGTTAGAGATAAAAGCTTGAATGTGTTTGCAGACTAACATTGTTTGCACATTACTCATAGAGTTAAGCCCCCTTCTTTGCTGAAAATTCTTATTTTGTACCTTGTCATCACCTTAAGACCTTTAGTTTTGTTTGAATTTTCTGAAACTAGCAGACTATGTTCGGAAAGCAAGTTCGGATGAGTTTAAAAACTGGTGATGTCTGCCTATCTCTCATAAGAGTTATGTCCCCTTGAATGTTCAAAATACCTGTTTTTGACATTGTCATCAGCATAAATCCTTCAGTATAGATTGGAACTTCCTGAAACTTTTAATCTGTTAGCTTAGATGAGCGATATAGGACCATCATGGTCCTCTTGTTTAAATAAACCATAGTGACTTGCTTAGCAGAGCTTACCCAAGAACCGTTGCTGCCAAATTATTTTGAAACCAACCAATGATTTTTGATGCCGCCTCTGGGGCCTTGGTCAACTTTGAACAATGTTAATAGGGCAGTGTCCTAAATGCTGCATACCAAGGTTTTTTCAGTTTCTGTGAGCCTTTGTACCGATTATAGACATGACAACCACGCAGATTTCTTAAATATACCTTGATTTCTTAATACTATTGTTGTTTTATATGTAATTGGGTTTCATTCAGCACAGTTGCTTCAGAAAAGTAAAAGACATCACGAAAACACGCCTATATACTTTGACCCCTTAAATATGTTCTATAAAAGGGTTATCCGTTGGAAGCAAGGAATACACCGCAGAACTGAAAAATATGGAGTGTATATGTTTTTCTGGGCCAGACTAGCTAGTTTCGGCCAATTAGGCCTCATCAGTGACCCTCAGATATTTTCAAAATTCCACAATCGAATCAATGATTCCAAAGGACAAGAAAATATAATCTACACTGTGATGTAGGGCATGGAGACGTTTTACCGCCGCCACACATTCCCACACACCAGCTGTAGTGAAGTTCAATATGTTCTATAAAAGGGTTATCCTTTGGAAGCAAGGAATACACCGCAGAACTGAAAAATATGGGGTGTATATGTTTTCTGGGCCAGACTAGCTAGTTTCGGCCAATTAGGCCTCATCAGTGACCCGCAGATATTTTCAAAATTCCACAATCGAATCAATGATCCCAAAGAACAAGAAAATATAATCTACACTATGATGTAGGGCAGGGAGACGTTTTACCGCCGCCACACATTCCCAAATACCACTTTTATATACTAAAACTTGGGTTTACAGGGGTAAACCTTATTTTTCTGATTTTTGCTCTAAAATGTAGATTGTGGGTACTCGTTAGAACAGCCTCGATGAGGCGGTTCTAACGAGTGTCCACAATCTATATTTTAAGCAGAAATAAGAATACTATCACAAGTTTTCATTTTAAAAGGTGGGGGGGGGGGGTTGCCCATTTGGGGGGTATTCTGGGGTAACTTAGCATGACACTGTAGTGTTTTTTGAAAGTTAACTCTGGTTATTGCCTGTGTGCTCTTTCACTGCAATTTGTTCTTAGGTAGACTGAAGGATGTCTGAAGTGATGTTTAGAAATATTTTTCAAAGCAATATTGCATTTTAGGAAGATAAAATGCTTTTTCCAAACGCTTAGATATTTTTACTTATTTTTTAACCTTAATCATTAAAATTTTTTAAGTTTTTTGGTAATATGGGAGGAAACCAATGATGATTCTTGAATAACAGTATCATTTTAATCCCCCGTCGTGAAGCGGAGCGGAGATTATAGGAATGACCTTCGTCTGTCTCGTGTCTGTCCATCCGTGCCAGTTCGTCCGTTTGTCTGTCCGTAACACTTTCTTGTCCGCTCCATATCCCCTGAACCCTTTGATAGATTTACATTAAACTTTGGTCAATCATTCGTCTCAGTGAGCTGATGTGCAGAACCCATAAATAACCATGCCAACTCAAGGTCAAGGTCACAGTTGAATGTCATGAGTTGAAACGTTGAATTTTGTGTCAGTTCCATATCTCCGTTATCCTTGGAAGGATTTTCATTAAAAATTGGTCAAATATTCTTCTCAGTGAGCTGATGTGGAGAACCCATAAATGAATCATACAGACACAAGGTCAAGGTAACATTTGAAGGTCAAGAGATTGAAACTTTCAGTTTTGTGTCCAATCCATATCTCTTTTACCCCTGCAAGGATTCTCGTTAAATTTTTGTCAAACCCACTCAGTGAGCTGATGTGCAGAACCCATAAATGAATCATGCCAACTCAAGGTCACATTTGAAGGTCACGAGTTAAAAACTTGTTTTTTTTTTTGTCAGTTCCATATCTACATTACCCCTCAAAGGATTTTCATTAAACTTCGGTCAAGTATTCCCCTCAGTGAGCTCATGTTCAGAGCCCATAAATGAATCATGCCGACACCAGGTCAAGGTCACATTGGAAGGTCACGAGTTTGAAACTTTAAATTTTGTGTCGGTTCCAAATCTCATTTATCCTTCAAAGGGTTTTCATTAAATGTTGGGCAAATGTCCCCCTCAGTGAGCTGGTGAGCATAACACATAACTAAACCATTCTGACACATGGTCAAGGTCAAAGTTGAAGGTCACGAGGTATAAACTTTGAATTTTGTGCCCTTTCCATATCTACTTTACCCCTGAAAAGATTTTCATTAAACTTTGGTCAAATACCCCCTCAGTGAGCTCATGTGCAGAACCCACCAATAAACCATGCCAACTCAAGGTCAAGGTCATAGGTGAAGGTCACAAATTAGAAACTTGGTTTTTTTGTCTGTTCCATATCTCCGTTACCCTGGAAGGGTTTTCAATAAAACTTAAGTGAAATACACCCCCACAGTGAGCTGATTTACATAACGCATACATAAACAATGCCAACTCAAGGTCAAAGTCACAGGTGAAGGTCACAAGGTTGAGCCTTGATTCAATGTGCGGCGAGTGATATGGCTGCCCCTCAGACTGCTTTCTTGTATCAGTACAATTGGTAAGAGATATGGAATGGACACAAAATTCAAAGTTTCAAACTCCTGACCTTCAACTTTGACCTTGACCTTGAGTTGGGATGGTTTATTTATGTGTTATGCTCATCAGCTCACTGAAGGGGACATTTGACCAACATCAAATGGAAATCCTTTGAAGATTAAATGAGATTTGGAACCGAAATAAAATTCAAAGTTTCAAACTCATGACCTTCCAATGTGACCTTGACCTGATGTCGGCATGATTCATTAATGGGCTTTGCACATGAGCTCACTAAGGGAGATAATTGACCGACGTTTAATGAAAATCCTTTGAGGGGTAAAGGATATATGGAACGGACATAAAAATCAAAGTTTTAAACTCGTGACCTTCAAATGTGACCTTGACCTTGAGTTGGCATGGTTCATTTATAGATTCTGCTCATCAGCTCACTAAAAAGAATATTTGACCAAAGTTTAATGAAAATCCTTCCAAGGAAAAAGGAGATATGGAACGGACACAAAATTCAAAGTTTTAAACTCGTGACCTTCAACTGTGACCGTGACCTTGAGTTGGCATGGTTCATTTATGGATTCTGCACATCAGCTTACTGAAACAAATGATTGACCAAAGTTTAATGTAAATCTATCAAAGGGTTCAGAAGATATGGAGCGGACAAGAAAGTGTTATGGACAGACAGACGGACAGACTGGACCGGACGGACAGACAAACAGACAGACAGACGAAGGCCATTCCTATAATCTCCGCACCGCTTCACGACGGGGGCTTACAAATGATTCTGTTGTCCAAGAGTCATCATTGGTTTCCACCCAAATTACCAAAAAACTTCAAAACTTTTAATGATTAAGGTTAAAAAATAAGTAAAAATATTGTAGCGTTTGGAAAAAAGCATTTTATCTTCCTAAGTTGCAATATCGTTTCAAAAAATGTTTCTAAACATCACCTCAGACATCCTAAGAACAAATTGCAGTGAAAGAACACCCAGGTAATAACCAGTGTTAACTTTCAAAATACCCTAAGTTTATGCTAAGTTACCCCACCCACTTTTAAAGGCATGTAGCTCGAAAAACTCCAACCTTGCGCGCGACCAGAGGTATGCCATAATTAAGTACACATGTTATGCTGTTTACCTGCAAAAAAATAAAAAGATTTGTTACAAGGCCAGAATACCCCCAAATGGGCACCCCCCCCCCTTTCGTTTGTTTACAATGCGTTTATATAGGCGTGTGTTTGTAATTAAAATCTGTTAGCTGTTATAATATACGGGTAACTCTGATGTCGAAGACTGCAAAAGAATCAGAAAAGGCCTCTCGTTTGCCTTTTTTATGCAAAATTCTAAGTGGCTGAATGTGACCATGGCGTAAGATAGGTCAAGGTAATCGAAAGGCAATCATTTGAACAACATTGGTAGGGTCCGAGTCCCAAATGCTGTATGTATACCGAGTGTCAAGTTATTCGACCATTGGTCTGAGAAAATTTTCATTTTTTTTCTACATTATATGGACACGGTCATTACCAACATACGTTTGTTTCTGACCAAATGGATGCTTCATAAAATGTTTTTGATTCAACTGGCTTTGGAAATGTCGTTTGGAATTGTTGATGGCGAAGACGATTCTAACGACGATAACGACGGACCACTGTCTCTCCTGTATGCTTAATGTGAGCCTTTGGCTCTGGTGAGATGCAAATATGATATAAAGGTTGCGATGTACGAGTTGCAAACATTAAATTTGGATGCAAAGCTGTTTTATTATTTTTTCAAATCAGATCATTCTTTACGGCCGCAGACGCCGAACCCATGGAAGTAAGTAAGAAAAGGTCACTCAGGAAAGGTCACAATCTAAGAATGCACAGTTCCTTTTTTAATAATCCTACTTTTAATATAACATAATTGTTTATAGAAATTCAGAATCAGTTTGGTACGTCTATACCACCACATAAGTGAATTATGCATCACAAATAAATAGCGGATGATTAAGAGAGAAAAGGGGGGTAGGTACAGTTTTCTCCTCATTTTATTTATTTTTCCCCACTTTTTGTTTTTCTAATTCCATTTTCAAGATACCCACAGGCTTCGCAACAATTTCATATCATAGTAAAGCGTAAGAATAAAAGATGCATTAAACGCCTTAAATATAATTGCTACGAATTTCATATCCTAGACTAAATGAAAATTTGTCACGCTTATTTGTACCCAAAACTTAGGTTGTGGGTGCTCGTTAGAACCGCCTTATTGGGCCGACTCTAAAGAGCATCAACAACCTATGTCTTGGAACAGAAATAAGAAAAATAATGTATACCCATGTCAACCCCACTGTTCTCTAAATAAAGAGGGGTCTAGAGGGGTATTCAATACAGGAGCGTTTTAACGTGATGATAGCTTATTTTTGTATTATCATTGACAGTTCAAAGAAGAGTATGTCAAATGTAACAAAGACTTACCGCAACTCAGCTTCATAACTGGAGACGAAGCATCATCATTATCAACCCATGCTCTTTATACAGTCAGTACCAAAGACATCAATGGTTACGTCCGCAAACTAAAGGCTTCTTCCACAGGAAAATATACAGTCTTATATGCAGGAACCTCTGATGGACAGTTAATAAAGGTAATGCAGGTCAAGTTTCACTTATGCTATTTACGAGATTACCTGTAAGATAATAAATACACTTTCAAGGGTGGGAGTTGGGGTATTTCTTTAAAATAAAAAAAGACGTCAAGAGCAAATTCATTACTTTAACCATTATCCACCCGAATAAATTAATCTAGCCCAAACATTTCTGACTTTCGTGCTTGTTGTGTTCAGCAGGATAAGTGTAAAGAGCAGCCTCATAATAAAATCGATTTAAGCTCCCCATAGTGAAATTCTTTTCACTGACCGTTCCAAGGCGGGTCTTCACTCGCGGTTTTATTTCTGTTATAGTTAGGGCTCCGCAAATATATTTGCGGGTGCCATATAGTAATCACACTGTCTGTCCGTCTGTCCATCAAGATTTTTATGTTGTTTTTTTCTGAGTAACTTACAAACCGTCAGACGCATCAACTTCAAACTTTAATCATATGGTCACAATAGCATTACACAATTTTATGGCAAGTTATGTAACTCTAGCTACAATACCCTCAGAGTTATGACCCTTTGAAAAACTAAAAAATGTCCACATGTTTAATTTTTTCTTCTTAATAACTTACAAACCGACAAACCTATCAACATCAAACTTTAAATAATATGATTTCATCCTCATTACACAATTTCATGGCAAGTTACATAACTGCAGCTTTTATACCCTCAGAGTTATGGCCCTTTGAAAAACTTAAAAATTCAGCTGTTTTCGTCTTTTTTCCATCTTTTTTTAAAACCGCTATAGATATTCAATGATCTTCTTACAGCAGCCTATACAGAACTGTACAGACTCGGACCTGAATACTTTAAAACAGTCTTCGTGAACTGGATAAGGCGATCTAAGAAGTGTATCTGTTGAGGTTATGTTGAAAAATCGTTACTGTAGTAGAGAAACAGTTTGCGTCTGAATCAATGAACGTCACGTCGACATCGGGAAATTGCGCCACCTCAGCCGCAACATATACATTAAAATCCCGATAAAATAATAAATAGAAAATTCATTTTATTGAAACAACACATGTTTGTGTACTAAGAGTGTAAAAACTCTCAAGCCAAAATTATAATTGCATCTTGAATAATTAAAAAGTTACGGCGTTCGTATCGGAATGTTTTGGAAACCCCTCGTATGTAGGTATGACTCTGCTTGATACATTTTGCCATGTTGTCATTTCTGAAAAGAGGGTATACGGACGCAAGGACGATATTAAGACAAGTCTCCGCTTCTGGTCATTTTAATTGGCTCTCATTTGTTCGTCAAACTCGCAAGTAACACAAATGATTGCTTTATATTTCCAGAACGTTTGACATATTATCTGGGTGATGGGATATGGTACAATACTTCGTAATCATTGAAACATAGATTGCTGTATTATTGTTATAGATGTTCCCATTTTAGATGACGTAAGCAGTGCCTCGACTAGTAGGACTATAAGTCAAACGAAACAGGTGCTAACCAAACTGTTTTCATTACGAAAATGCTTATATAATTTTTACTCCTTTGAATCTTACTTTTATATAATAAATATAAACTGGGGTTTACAAAGGTAAACCTTATTTTCTTATTTCTGCTCTAAAACATAGACCGTGGGTAACCGCTAAAACGGCCCCGATGAGGCGGCTCTAACGAGTTCCCCTTAATCTATATTCTGAGCACAGAAAAGAAAAATATCACAATTTTCACCTTAAAATTTTCGTTTTTTTTTTTTTGGCGGTCAAGTTCACAATCTATTTATATAGGCGTGCTTTCGGAAGCGTTCAAGTAAGCTATTATAACTAGAAATGATTTGAGGTTACACAATTTTATTAATCTTTTTCATCAGTAGAAGTTTCTCTATATATTGTGTGACTTGTCAAGGTTTTAACATGTCCTAAAACAATTGCTAAAGTTCCATATGTTCATTCTAATTGCGACCCACTCAGTTTACATAATACATTACAACTGTTTTGTTTTTATCTCTTCTCTGTTTCATTCTGATTTTTCTCGTTTGCTTTCTTAATGCTTTAACATTCGAACGTCTTGTTCGTTTTCGATTACGAAAGATTACGAAATGTTAAGTCATTGTAAAGTGTTTTTTCTTGCATTACCCGGGTACAATTGTGAAAACCACTGCTGTTCAATTCAGCATGCGGTCTAGTGTCGGCTGTGACGGAGTAGAACTGATTTGATTCCGTTTAAATACAACACAGTTGAAAACAGCTCTGAAATCGAGTCCGATGCAACGCATAGGAAGAGTTAAGCTTAGAAATCAACAGCATGGTTGTCCCAGAGTGCGAATGGAGTTTAAATTTGGCTAGAAACCCATTTCTGCGGCACTAATGGTAAATCGATATTTTACCAATTTTATTGGTAAAGTGAAGTACGTTTCACTGACTGTTCCAAGGCGATTCTTCTGTCGCGGTTAGGTTTTGTTATAGTTCGTTTGTCTCCGAATGTGTACATCGCATAAATATTTTTGTTTTGGGTAGCCACTTAGCCATTTTGTGGGAAAGTATCTGTCATTTTGGCTTTCCGCTGGTGAAGTTTCCGTTAGGGTCTAGTTATTTCATGTTCGCGTTTTATTCCTTTGATGTCTCTGATGGGAGGTGTTGGTTAATTGTATTGATTACTGAACATTGCTTTCACTTCTTTTTGTTATATAAAATATATGTTTGTTTAGCAAATTAAACTTGTTAGTTTTCTTAAACATATTTTAGTGGATATTTTAACAAATCATATACATTTTAAAACTTAATGGATGAAACAACATTATTATATGAGAAAATGACGTATCGGAATATAAATCTACAACTGCACTTTTAAAGTAATAAGGTCATGACATAATGTAAAATGTCCTACAGAAACATAAGCAATGGAATATTTTATTAAATTAAACTTTCATGTGTGGGAATTAAATATGTTTTTAAAACTTTGATCTTAAAATAAATATTTAATTCTTTTAACAATGAATTAGTACAATCTCATCACAAGTGTTGTTTTTTTTTGGGGAAAAACGATGCTATTATTTGAAGCGAACTTTGTTTCATTTTAATTAATCTTAAAACATGCATTTGAAATATTATGTTTTTGTCATTTCAATGGAACGATGAAATTTACGTACCAATTTTGTGATCATAAGAATCATTTTATTGTATTTGTTTGCTTGCAATTGTAACAAATGAAAGCTTTTATCTTGAAAAATACCTATTGTACCTTCTGTCCGATTTCCTAGTAATACTTTTATATGTTTTCACGAATTTCGGTAATACAATGCTGCGTGCCCATTTTAAGGGCTATTATAATGGAAACAATTGTACTGTTTCCATTATTAATAATGAAACTATCGCATTTGAAGTCACCCCCTTTCATGAAATTTATAGAATACAAATATACCCATACGATCTATGCCCTAAGTAAGCCACCGTAGATACGTGCATCGATTTTTTGATAACTGTTTTTGAGCACTCCTTACATGTATTGACATAACTAAATAACACATACAATGTTTTGAAAGAGTTATGTTGTAACGACGTTTTTGTTTTAAATGAGCAACCCAATTTTGAGATTTGTGACGTCATATTTTGGCACAGCCCCTTGAATCAGTCTTGGCAACATGCCAATTTATAGATTATTAACTATTATCTTTTCATTTTAACCAAAACTCTGCTGTTTTATGGGGAGTACTATAAAGTATTCTAAGTGACATTTACCGATTTGACCTGAGACATACTGACATCTGATGTGTCATTAATAAAGGTAATGCAGGTAACACATTTTTCATGAGAAACCTGTTCTTGCTCTTTGTCATCTGATAACAACCGAGTACATGCATGTATCTATAGTACATTCTTTCCAGTCTACATTGATAAGCCTGCCATGTTATAAAGCACATAAGCAGTACCGAAAGAATAGCACATACGTCGGATAGCGTTGATATAAGGAATGCGCTGAGCCTTTTCTGTACGCACGTGACAGAAGAAATACGTATGTTTGCTTGTTGTGGTGTAAAACCTTTATCTTTCTCATTATCTGCTGTCATATTCAAGGTAAACAGTCGTAAAAATGAAATTCACTGCTTCTCCCGCTCATTGGGGCTTGAAGAAATAGACTGGGCTGCATGGTGTTTCCTGACAGAGCTGAAACAGACCACACATGAGTACTGGTGAACCGCGGACTAGCATAAATGACAAACAAATAAATAAATAAACAGGCAAAGTGGTACAAGTAGGATGGTTCATGCATAAACACTCTATTAGTTTCATTGGACGAGAAAGCATTAGATCTCATTTCATCACAAAGTCGGGTAAAATTCCATATAATTGGAAGCAATGTCTCCCAAATAACAAAATTATGTTTTGGGCGATAAAACAACAAATCAAGCGAACAAAAGATCTTTAAAGCTAAGTATTTGGATAGCCAAATGGTTGCAACAGCATTTTATGAAGTGGCAAGATAATCAGTATGCCCACTTACGTACGAATAACAATTTAGTTGAGGCATCTCTTATTTGTTGCAAATGAACGCTGACTCGGCGGCGGAATATGTTACCTGTTTCGCCGATCAGCTCCTCTTGACACCTGCCACACCGAATTAAATAAATTAGATTTATCACCTCGCATGAGTATTTCAATGTTCCCTACGCTTGGAAGTAAAATGATTCTCAGGAAATAAATGTTCACAGAGTCCGCAATTTGACTTATTGCATTTTTTATATTTTGGGACACTAAGAGGTTGGAGGGCATATTGCTTCTGAGGCGTTCGTCCGTTCGTCTGTTTGATCGTCCGTTCGTCCGTTACGATTTTTTAAATATAACTTTAGAACCATGTATGCTAGGGTTTTGAAATTTCATATATAGATTTCTTATGAAATAAAGCTGACCGCATTTTCTTATCAGTATTATGCTTCTTTCTCGAATTATGGCCCTTTGAAAGTTTTTGATAAAATTTTGTCAGCAAAATATCTCATACACTATTGGAGCTAGCACATTGAAAGTTTATGAATGGATTAGTGGTGATGAGTAGTTTTGACTTAATTTTTGAAAAATACTTCTTCTGAGTTATGGCCCTTTGTTACTTTGGACGTTTGTACAGTGTATTCTTTTCGAAGCATAGCATAATTTTTGATCCATGTATGATTGGGTTATGAAATTTCATAAATGGATTCCTCATGAAATTAAAATCATATTTTTTTCTCGTTGGGATTATGCCCCTATCAATAGTTATGACCCTACGAATTTTGATGATTCTGATGAATTATTTGTAGCAAATTATCTAAAAAACTATTAGAGCTGGAGCCTGGAAAGTTCTTGATTAGATTGGTGGAAGTAGATGACCTGATTAACTTTTGACTGAATTCCAAAAACTATTTCATGAGTTATCGTCCTTTGTAACTTTATGCATTTGTAAAGTGTATGCTTTATGATGCATAGCATAAACTGTAGAACTTTGCCTTCCTTTGTTTAGGTTTCCATTATGGTCTGGTCGCTTAATGTTTGTATTTCTTTCCCTTTGGTGTCTTTTATGGATGGAGTAAGTTAATTGTATCAATTCCTGATCTTTGTTTTACTTCTACTTTGTATGGCAGGTTTTTGAAATCCATATATGGTTTCCTCATGAAAAAGTAGTTGTCAGGTTATTTTTTCACTAGGGTGCCCCTTTTAAGATTTATGGCCCATTGGATAATTGATAATATCTTATAAGCAAAATGTCTCAAAACATATTAGAGCCAGTGCCTTGAAAAATAGTGAATGAATTGATAGTGATTAGTAGATGACTTGATATACGTTTGACTAAATTTCAAAACATACTTCATTAGTTATGGCCATTTGTAACTTTGGTCATTTGTACAGTGTTTGCTTTGTATTGCACAGCATAAATTTAGAACAATGTATGCAAGGGATTTAAATTTAATATATGGATTCTTCATGAAAAAATAGCTGACATGATTTTTTTTTCATTCGGAGTATCCCCATTTTACAATTTATGGCCCTTTGAAAAAAATCTTGTCAGTAACATATCACAAAAGCTATTGGAGCTAGAGCCTTGAATGATGGGGAATAGCTTGGTGGTGACGAGTAGATGAAATAACTAACTTTTATTTGAATTCCGAAAAAATAATTCATGTGCCATGACCCTTTGTAACTTTGGGCATTTGTACAGTGTATTCTTTGTGATGCATAGCATAACTTAAGAGCTATGTATGATAGGGCCTTGAAATTTCATATTCGGAATGATGAAAAAATAGCTGACATAATTTTATCAGCCGGATCGTGCCCCTCTCCTGAGATATTTTCCTTTGAAAAATTGTATGAAATCTTGTCAGCAAAATATTAAAAAAAACTATGTAAGCTAGGGCCTTGAAAGTTTATGAGTGGATTGCTTGTGATCAGTGGATGGCCTAATTAACTTTTAACTGAATTCCAAAAATGCTACATGAGTTATGGCCCATTGTAGCTTTGAACATTTATACGTTTCATGCTTTGTGATGCATAGCATAATCTAAAAATTATGTATGCGAGGATTTTGAAATTTCTAATGAACATATAGTTGACATATATGCTTTTTATCATCCGAATTTTGCCCCTTTCCTGACTTATTGCCCTTTGAAACAAATTGGAAGAAATCTTGTCAGCGAAATATCTAATAAAACAATTTAACCAAGAGCCTTGAAAGTTGATAAATAGATTAACAGTGATTGGAAGATGGCCTGATCACCTTTTGAATCAATTCTGAAAAGATTTGGATGAAATATCGTTCTTCAGTTATGGCCCTTTGAAAATTTTAGCATTTAGGGGCAAGCATAGTGTTTGGGGCATAGTGTGTTTTGCAAACACCATTTCTAGTTATAAGTTTCTTTAGATTTCTTGGCTCGCAACGAATATTATTCATGGTATCATCTTCTCGTAGAACTGGCAGTCTTTCACGTATTGAATTAAATAACTCCGTTTTGAGGAGGTGGGGTGGGATTGAATGTTGTTGCATATGCGATAATATTATTATCTGTCCTTCCCTTATTATATGTAGTTCCTGTTTTTCTTAATTTCGTACTTTTTCTATCAGATTACGGAATAAGTTTGATGCTTTGAATACGAGCCTTATTTCATTCATACAGCCCCTCTATCCTCACTTGTAACCTTACTTTGTTTTCTTCTTGCTAGTGAATATGGGATGTTTGTCCTTCTGGTTTTAGGGTGACAGGTATTGAATAGAGCAAGTTGGCTTTTAATATATATATATGTTTCAATTTTAAACACCCTTTTTCTGTACTTTAGCATCTAAAACTGATAATTGTTTATCACTACATTCAGCCGTAAAGTTTATATCTGAGTGTAAGCTGTTAAGGATATTTTAAAATTCTAACAAATTCCCGTTTTTACGTTTTCCTTGTGATAAAGCATTCATCTGAAATCTTTCCCAGTTTTTAAAAATTCGTTTGTTAACCGATTGCCGTAATTCGCATTTATTCGCATATACATATAAACAATTTCAACTGAGATTTATGTTCCCCTTTTTGCTCAAAACTCATGGTTGGTATGTTTGGTATTTAAAGCTCTATGGATTATGTCGGTCATATAAGGAAATTTTGTTTCTTTGAAAAGGCCGTTAAAATGTTTCACCGTTTGTTCACCAATGTTTGTCTAGACCTATTGGTACTAGGCTCTCGGCATGACTATTTGTACTTCAGGCAACATGCTGTTACAAACCTTTCACATGTTTTAACCCATTCTGTCGCGTTCTGTCTGATCAGGGCCTCCACTGTTTGCTAAAAGCTCAGTCATTTTCCAAATAAATTTTGAAGAAAACACAACCTGACACCCCTAAATTTTGAAATGGACTCATGCTATAATAAGGAGGAAGATGTCATTTGGTACAAAAAGGATTAATACAGGTCTGAAGAGGTGCATGTTCTTTGTTGTTTCCTTTCATAATCCTGAAATAATCTTTATGTTCCCGGTAGCGATAGCGGGGACATTTTGTTTTTCCCAGTCGGTTTGTTTGTTTGTTTGTTGGACAACTTTGACCTGTGACCTTGACATATGATATAATTTATTGCAACCTTTGAACCGTTTGAGATAGAGCATTCATATCTGGCATAAAGGTTCCTTGTGACAAAGGCTTCACACGCATATTAAGAAATGACCTGTGACCTTGACCAGTGATCTACTTTATTATAACTTTTACCTTCGACCTTGAGCATGTAACCTACTCTATAGGAAATGACCTGGGCCTGGGGACATGTTCGTGTTTCACAAACACATCTTTTTCTCACTTGTTTCGCATTTTTACTGTTAAACTGCATATAGATTAGGTACGATGTGAGCGCAACCCCTCTTACAGTTCTACGCTGTTCCTTTTGAAACTTTATACATGTTTGAATATAGGACTGAATATGTGCATGCGTTTTATTTCTCAAAATACTGATTTCGTTTTCACTATTCTTTTTTTATATTTTTAACATAGACGTTTTTAGCTCTAAAACAATTTCAGTTTAAAGGTTGTCGCTACCTTGTAAGGTAACTCTTCTTACAGTTTGAGCATAAAGATACCTAGTTTCATTGTACACAAAGCACTTCTAGAAAAGGAGGATACTTTTTGTTATCTAGAAAACAAATTCTGATTCAAATGTACTGTTATTTGCCTTTTCCAAATAAAAGAAGGCATTTGCAATGAGAGTAGTAGCCCGATGTCATCATATCAGAGGATTTTTACTTTACTAGAATGTATTTTTCAGTTAAATGTCAATACCCATCAGGCTGAGGTATTTGAAACAAGGACAGTAGACCAAGGACATCCTATCACAGGAATACATGTTGAAGCAGATGGGAAGATACAATTTGTTATGAGTGACAGAAAGGTAAGTTTATAATTAGAGCCGCATCTACGTAGTTTGTAAAGCACCACGGGGTTTACTGCTTTGATTGTAAAACTTCTCTAGTTCCTATAAGTTAATATTCAAGTCGATCGCTAGTGTTTGTATCTGGACAGGCCGGTTATTTATATCCATGTAACGTTAGTTGCCTGTGTACATGAATTCGCCTCAACGCAGTAAGACGAGGGGGAAAACTGCAACTGCATTAATGCATTGCCGATTTTAAATGAACGCCTCGTTAGGTCTCAAAATCATATAACTATTTTTAATCCCCCGCAACGAAGCGGAGCGGGAATTTCAGGAATGACCTTCGTATGTCCGTATGTTGGTCCGTAACACTTTCTTATCCGCTCACTATTTCATTAAAACTAGTAAGAAAAGGTAACTCAGGTAAGGTCATAATCTAAGAATGCAGCCGTCTCTAGTCACCTATAGCAAGTGACACAGAGGCACACACAAAAATAGACGAAACATGAACAAACGGCACAAAGCCAAATAACAAATACGACACTGCAAAAGAACGGCCTCCTTGGGACGGTTAGTAGTAAAACTGCTGGTGGTGGTGGTGGTGGTGGTGGGGGGGGGGGGGGCTTCAACTCCCGAGTTTCTGAAATTTCAACCTCGCCCTCGGTTCCAGTACAGTATCAAACAAAATAACAAATAACAAATTGATCCGCATGGAGGCATTCTAGCTCAACAGTATGCAATGACAAAATATATGATAAAATGGCAATGTATTGATTAATATTATCACGAATTAGGGTTGGGGACTCAACAACAATCAAAGAAAAGAAACACCAGTTAGATCACAGAGGGTGAACCCTTTGACAGATTTTCATTAAACTTCAGTCAAATATTCACCTTAGTAAGCTGATGTGCAGAAACTATCAATAAACCGTATCGACTCACTCAAGGTCAAGGTCACAATTGTAGGTCACACATTTGAGCTTTTGATTCATTGTCCATTCCATATCTCCTTTACTCCTTGAAGGATTTTCATTCAACTTTGGTCGTGTTTGCCTAATGTTATATGCAGAAACCATAATCCAACCATGTCCACTAAAGGTGAAGGTCATAATAGAAGATCACGATATTGAGCCATCCGTCAGTAACACTTTTTGTCCGCTCCCGCTATCATGAACCCTTCGATAGATTCTCATTAAACTTAGGTCAAATTTTTACCTCACTGTGCTGATGTGAAGAACCCATAAATAAAACATGCCGACTCAAAATAACGGTCACAGTTGAAGGCCATACTTTCGATTTTTGTCCGTCCTATTTCTCCTTTACTCCTGGAATGATTTTCGTTATACTTTGGACAAATGTTTGCCTAAGTGAGATGATATGCAGTCCCTATAAGTTCATCATGCCGACTCAAGGTGAAGGTCACAATTGAAGGTCACGAATTTGGGCCTTGAATTTCATGTCCGCTCTATACCTCTTCTACCCCTGGAAAGATTTTCATGAAACTTTTGTCAAATATTTGCCACAATGTGCTAATGTGCAGAACCCGTAACTACGTCATGCGGAGCCAAGGTCACGATTATAGTTGAAGGTCATGAGTTTTTGTCATTCCATATCTCCTTTACCCCTAGAATGATTTTCATTAAACTTTGGTCAATTGCTCTTGATTTGTAGAACCCTTAACTCAACCATGCCGTCTAAGAGTGGAGGTCACATTTGAAAAATAGAAGTGAAAGCAATGATCAAGAATCGATACAATTAAACCACAGCTCCAATCAGGGATACCAAAGGGAAAGAAACACTAACATGAAACAACTAGACCCTAATGGAAACATCAATAGCGGAAAGCAAAAGGACAGTTACTTACCCACAAAATGGCTAATTGGCCAATTTGATCCTTGAAATGTTTGTCTATTCCATAATTCCTTTACCCATCGAAGGATTTTCGTTATTAAACTTTGGTCAAATGTTGGCCTAAATGAGGTGTTTTGCAGAACTCATTATCAAACCTACTGTCACAAGGTGAAGGCCACAGCAGAAGGGCACGCGTTTTAGTCTTGAGTTTCCTGTATGATCTATATCTTTTTATCCCTTGAAAGATTTTTATTAAATTTTGGTAAAACATTTACATCAGTGCGCTGATGTGCAGAACCCTTAACCACGCCATGACGAATCAAGATTATAATTAAAGGTAATGAAACTGCAGTCTTGTCATACTTAATTCATTTGAATATACATTTTGTAATTCTCATAAATATAAAAACTTAACAAAATAAAGGCATTGCTCGGGAATCAATACAGTTGCCTCACACCTCCCTTACAAGTCACGAAAGGGCAAGAAACGCCAACATAAAACATCTTCACCACACACACCAACATAAAACATCTTCACCACTATGAAAACTTTGTCATCGCTCTAGCACCTATATTTATTAATGGATTTCAATATATCTTCAAACAAATGTTGGGTATGATACTATATCGAGCAAGTTCGACTTTCAGGGTCCTGAGATTATGACCAAGGTCACTGTGGCTATTTTTAGAAAAAAAAGCATTGTCAGCCGTCCAGTACCTACATTTATTTATAGATTTCAGTATAATTTTACACAAATGTTGGAAATGAAAATAGCCCGAGCGAGTTTGATTTTCAAGGTCCTGGCCTCAAGGTCAAGGTCACTGTGGTTATTGCAAGAAAAGGTTTGTCATCGTTCTAGCGCCTAAATTAATTGACGAAGTTTGTTATAACTTTACACAAATGTTTGAAGCAATATCTCGAGCGAGATCAACTTTCAAGGTCATGACCTGAAAGGTAAATGTCACTGTATCTAATTGTAGAAAAGCTTTGTCATCACTCTATCCCTACATTTATTGGTAGAGTTTAATAAATATGATAGTTTAAAATTATTTTAAAAAAGTTGAAAGCCACTGTGACATCACAGAATATTGCATTGTGGGTTAAAATCTAAAAAAATTCAAGGGCGGTTACTCTTAGAAGAAAATAGGTATGTATCCAATATAAATGAGCATAACTTCAAAACGAATGCGATTTTTTTCATTCGGGATTCAATAAAATGACCCTCTTTGCGTCTGCTTTCGCCCTGCTTCATTCTAAGATATTTCAAAATTTCTTTAAAATTGCTCTTTTACTTCACACTAATGTTGGGTATGATGCTATCTCGGGCAATTTCGACTTTCAGGGTCCTGGGGCCAAGGTCAAGGTCACTGTGGCTATTTTATAAAAAACATTGTCATCTCTCTAGCGTGGCAATTTATTTATGTTGTTGTTTGTTGCTTACTATGTGTATCACTTGTGTCTTTTAATTTTGGATGGCCATATGGCCATTTTGTGGGAAAGTAACTGTCCTTATGGCCTTCCTTTGTTTAGGTTTCCATTATGGTCTGGTCGCTTAATGTTTGTATTTCTTTCCCTTTGGTGACTTTTATGGGTGGAGTAAGTTAATTATATCAATTCCTGATCTTTGTTTTACTTCTACTTTTCAATTATTGATGAATGTTGCTATAACTTTACACAAATATGGGAAATGGTAATTGCATGAGCGAGTTCGACTTTTAGTGTCATGAGGTCATGACCTAAATGTCAAGGTTACTGTGGCTATTTTAGAAAAACTCTGTTATCGCCTAAGCGCCTATATTTATTGATGGATTTTATTGCGACTTCACACAAATGTTGCAAATGATATTTCGAGTAGACTTTCAAGATCATGACCTAAAGGCCAAGGTCACTGTGGCTATTTTTAGAAAACAAAACTTTGGTTTTCGCTCTAGAGGATTCTTTCATTGACGGATTTTAATATAGCTTCACACAAATATAGTAAATAGTTGGTTAGGGTCTTTAATAATAAATTTAATCGGCGATCCTTAGACAATTTTATAGGGGCGAGCTTTCGCGAGCCCTTATAAAATTGTCGGGGCGAAGCGATTATATTTTATTATTAAAGACACTAATCATGTATTTAGTCTATACCGCAATTAAAAACAATCAAGGGGTTATGCATTAATATAGCAAATTTAAGAAAAAAGGACATCAGACAGAGTGGCGTGTTAAACTACATTCAGTGCCATGTAGTATAACGTGACGTCAATGGGTGCAAAGCTTCTGACGTCACCACGCCGTAGGAAACAACATGGACGCTCGAATATTAGTTTCTCAGCGCTTTACTTTCTATAACAAAATCTGCAAATAAATAGTTTATTTTAGCTCTAAAAATATTTTTATGCCCCCAACTTCGAAGAAGTTGATGGTGCATATTGGTTCGGTCCTGTCCGTCAGTCTGTCAGTCCATCAGTCCGGGCATCCGTCTGTCCCTTACGCTTTATACATATGTGAAACAGAAGAATGGTTTGTGCTAGGATCTTGAAATTTTATATTTAGAATGAGCATGAAGATTAAGCGAACCGGTATTTTTTTTTTCTTTTCCGTCGGACTTGTCTTTGCATAGTTATGCCCCTTTTCGGACTTATGCATTGTGGCTATAAGGAAACCTTGTGAACATAATAGCTGAAGAACCGCTTGAGCTAGGCTCATGCTATTTAGTATACAGTTTGTATCTAAGGTGTAAATGACCTATTTAACTTTTGACGAAATTCCGAAAATATTTAACGGAGTTACGCCCCTTTTTGACTTACGCATTATGGCTATAGAAAAACCTTGTGAACAAAATATCTGGTTTGTGCTAGAATCTTGAAATTGTATATATGGAATGAGCATGAAAATTAAGCGAACCCATATTTTCTTTTCTTTTCCGTCGGACTTGTCTTTGCAGAGTTATGCCCCTTTTTGGACTTATGCATTGTGGCTATGTGGCTAGAACTTTGTGAACAAAATATCTGGAGAACTGCTTGAGCTAGGTTCATGATATTTGGTATGCAGTTTGAGTTTAAGGTTTAGATGACCTGATTAACTTCTGACGAAAATCCGAAAATATATAATAGAGTCACGCCCCTTTTTTGTCTTATGCATTGGCTATAGGGAAACATTGTGTACAATATATCTGGAGAACTGCTTGAGCTAGGCTCATGATATTTGGTGTATAGTTTGGATCTAAGGTGTAGATGACTTGATTAACTTTTGACGAAATTCCGAAAATATATAACATACGAGGGTTATCCCAAAATATCGTGAACAAATGCATTTTCTCCCGAATGCGGCGTAACAAGCAAATGAAATTTTCTACATTCATGAAACAATCATTTTCGACTTTAGAAATGCGAGTTTGTTGACGCAGACTCTAGTTTTTTCAGATTTATACTACATTATTATAACAGAGGTAGGATGTCGCGGCCCAGGTCAAAGTCAACGTTAATTTTAACAACTCCGTTCGAGACTAATTCTAACACAGATGTTGCATTTATATAGCTGGCGCCAAACGGTTTCAGACAATGTCGCGTGAATACGCTTGACGTCCTTTTATGAAATTTCAAAACAATCGTGACGTTATTTCAAAATCTACAACGTGTTTTGTGAAGGCGCTCCCGGAAGAAAATCGCGTAAAAATGGCGACATCAGACAAGGACGCGGCCCACCGACATGTGTTTAAATTCTGTTTTGATCTTGGTATGACACCAGTAGAGACTCAAAAGAAGCTGCAATTAACAGAGGATCATCGGCATGAGTCTCGGTCACTTATTTCAAATGGCACAAACGGTTTTAAGATAGATGGGTGGACAGACAGTTTGAACGGAAAATCAGGAAGACCACGGGAAATTAATGCATCGGCCTTGGATAACGTTAACGACGTGATCAGGGGCGACAGGAGACAGGCCGTGCGCGAAGTTGGTGAAAACTGGGACTGAGTAAAACTTATGTTCATCGTGTACTGAACAAAGATTTATCTATGATAAGTGGTTACATCGCTACGAAAAGTGCATTAATCATAATGGGAGTATTTCGAAAAGGAGTGACGCTAACGTTTAAGTGCGCGACGTCGATTTACGACGTAGACCTGGGCCGCTCGGCCCTGACCCTAGTTAGTAAATAGGCTATAATTTTTATGTTGCTGAACATATAAGCTTGAAATTTAGCATATCAATAGAGGATATATATGCCACAATTGTCTTAAAATGTCATTAAATTCCGCCGATTATAAGAAAAGTTATAGACGTTGTATACGATATATGAGGACAACCCTCGTAGCAATGTCCCTTTTCAGGCTACTGCTACTGCAGTTGAGTCTCAACCTCGACTAGAAAATGTGTTTGTGAAACACTATGCCCCCAAATATATGCTTGCCACTAATGGACACATAATTAAAAAAACATATTTAAATGCCAAAAAAATGCCTCTGTCGTGAAAGAACTGCCAGTTGCTACAACATTCATAGAATGTGCATGGCTACAGGGAACTTTGTGAACAAAATATCTGGAGAACCGCTTGAGTAAGGCTCATGATATTTCGTATACAGTTTGGGTATTCTACGTTAAGTTTGAGCACATTCTATGAATGTTGTAGCAATTGACAGTTCTTTCACGACAGAGGCATTTTTAGCTCGTCTGTTTTTTTAAAAAAACTTTCGAGCTATTGTCATCACTCCGGCGTCTGTGTTGTCGTTGTCGTCTGGCGTCGTCGTTCCAAAAAAACTTAACCTTGGCTATAACTTAAAAGGTATTAGACCTAGCCTCATGAAACTTAATACACACACTCATCATCACAAGAGCTACATTTTGACCAAGGACCATAACAACATTGTTGATTTTGGCTGAATTATCTCCCCTTTTCCATTTTTTTCTGAAACACATTTTTTGCTCTCATTTTAATACTATTCACAACAGAGCCTTCAAACTTCACATGAATGAACCTTGGGACAAGACATTTTCAGTGATACCACACTTTTTGATCTGTGACCTTGACCTTTGAACTTTGACATATTTTTCGAAAATTTAACCGAAAACCTTAACCTTGACCATATTTCCAAAAGTATTTGGCTTACCTTCATGAAACTTCATACACATACTCACCATCACAAGAGCTACATTCCCTACAAGTTTTATAACTCCATCTTGCAATTTGATTGCTCTTGTTTGACTTAGAACTTTGGTTTTCTAAAAGAAACTGCAGACGAGCTTTGGCACCCGCATGCGGTGCTCTTGTTTTAAATATGTTTTTTTAAATTATGTGTCCATTAGTGGCAAGCATATATTTGGGGGCATAGTGTTTCACAAACACATTTTCTAGTCGAGGTTGAGACTCAACTGCAGTAGCAGTGCGCAGTTATTCCAACGAGCCATTCAAACCGGGAAAGGACGAGAAGGTAAGAAGAAGGTCAAAAGAAGGTATTATAGGTCACTACCGATTATAGCGTGCTGTTATTCGACCCCCTTTTTTAGGTTACTAGAATGCCTGATTGCGGTATAAATTGGGTATGATAATATCTCGAGCCAGTTCGACTTTCAGGGTCGAGGTCGAGATCACTGTGGCTATTTTTTTTAGAAAACTTTCTCATTGCTCTAGCGTCTATTTGTATATAACTTCATACAAATGTTTAGTATGATGTTATCTCAAGTGAGATCGCCTTTCAGGGTCCTGAGGACAATGCCAAGGTCACTGTGGCTATATTTAGAAAAACATTGATATCGCTCTAGCGCCTACATTTATCGATAGTATAGCGTAGCTATACACCTTTGACTGTGATCGTATAGTGTTTCTTAATTGTAAAATATAACTAAAGTCATATTGAGAGTTTCAACAGCTTTATTAGGCAGGCAACTCATACGAGTGCAAAACTCCTAAACCAGACTAACGGTCTACAAACTGATCAAGTAGACATCTGAAGTCTTGGTCAGAAACCCCAGTATTTATAATCACTTCAAAAATCTAACGCAATATCCCTTTCTCATTGCATCATGCTTGTTATCACAACTCTTGCCAAAATCTCTTCTATCTATAAGCTATCTGTCAGAGGAATTATCAGAGGATAAACCGTCATTACATTCCATGTCCTTGACCTCAGTTTCTTCACTTTGATTTTGCCTAGCTTCTTTGTGTTTTAACCTTTTCTGTAACTCCATTAAAGGTATATCTTCTTCATCAGAAGACGTTTCTCTTTCTTGTCTGTATTTCTTGACTAGCTTAGCCAAGGGAATTTGTTCTTCTGGATCAGAATCAGTTTCTGTTTCTGACTCAGAGGCCTGAGGTGGAATTACATATGCTGCGTCCCTAAATTTTCTACTACTTTCATTTTTTTGAAACTGGCCAATCTTCTACATTTGCCAACATTAAGTCTCCTGCATATACTGTGCTTGTTGTACCATCTAATTGGTTTTTAATTATGAAAGATACAGGTCCAGTTTTCTCAATTATTCTATAATAAGGTTTCCATTTCTGTCCTAATTTACCCTTTCTTTGTTTATTTTGGTAATAAACTGGATCTCCTACTTTTAACTCTACCTCTTTAACATTTTTATCTGCATATTTAGCCTGGCGCTTCTTTGCTTTTTGTAAGTAATTTCTTACATGTACAAAAGCTCTGTGCTGTTCTTGTAAAGCAACTTGGTGAAAATCTTCACCTAAATGTTTTCTACTAGGCTGTAATATATTGTCAACTGGCAATATTACATCTCTGTTGTAAAGCAAATAATAAGGCGAAAATTTAGAAGATTCACTAACATTAAATCTAATTGCTGCTAAACTTTGACAAAGATACAAATCCCAACTCTGTTGATTATCAGCTACCATATTAGCTAAAATGTCATGCAAAGTTCTATGGAATCTTTCAACTTTTGCATTGCTCTGAGGATGATACACGCTTGTCAAAATATGGTCAACATTAAGTTTTTCCAATGTTTCTCTAACCATCTTATTTACATTCTCAGTTCCATTGTCCGTCACGACTTGTAAAGGACAGCCAAAACGTGGGAAAATATGTCCAATGATCAATTTAGCTACTGTTTCAGCAGTCTTATCTGGAACTGCAAAAGCTTCAGGCCAACCACTATACCAATCGACAAATGCAATGATATATTTTTTGCCTGACAAAGTTGTTGGATATGGACCCGAAAGATCAAGACTAAGTTTTGGCATAGGGTATGGTGGAATATCTGTTTCTTGTAATGGATGCTTCGTTTTCTGCATTGACCTAGTTCTGCAAGTCATACAATCAGAAACATACTTGTGAATTTTTTTGAACAAATTTGGCCAAAAGTATTTCTGACGAATGGAATTAAAAGTTTTCTGTACCCCCATATGACCATTACTGTCATGATACTGAGTTACAACCAACAATCTAAGATGTTTTGGAATATACAATCTTAAATTTGGGTCGTCATTGGCATTTGATAAATAGTATACCAATCCATCTACCAAGAGATAATTTTTCGAAAATTTAACCGAAAACCTTAACCTTGACCATATTTCCAAAAGTATTTGGCCTACCTTCATGAAACTTCATACACATACTCACCATTACAAGAGCTACATTCCCTACAAGTTTTATAACTCCATCTTGCAATTTGATTGCTCTTGTTTGACTTAGAACTTTGGTTTTCTAAAAGAAACTGCAGACGAGCGTTGGCACCCGCATGCGGTGCTCTTGTTTTAAATATGTTTTTTTAATTATGTGTCCATTAGTGGCAAGCATATATTTGGGGGCATAGTGTTTCACAAACACATTTTCTAGTCGAGGTTGAGACTCAACTGCAGTAGCAGTGCGCAGTTATTCCAACGAGCCATTCAAACCGGGAAAGGACGAGAAGGTAAGAATGTAGCTGAAATTTCTGAAAATCTGTTTAAACAAATATTTCAAAGATTTTAACTCGCTGTTTCGTTGTTTTCCCATGTATAAAAGTTTGCAGGTTATTGTTAACACTTGTGAAATAGTGACCTGAAAAGTAGGTCCGGACTATAAACGGTCACTAGATGTATTATAGGTCAAAAGAAGGTATTATAGGTCACTACCGATTATAGCATGCTGTTATTCGACCCCCTTTTTTAGGTTACTAGAATGCCTGATTGCGGTATAAATTGGGTATGATAATATCTCGAGCCAGTTCGACTTTCAGGGACGAGGTCGAGATCACTGTGGCTATTTTTTTTAGAAAACTTTCTCATTGCTCTAGCGTCTATTTGTATATAACTTCATACAAATGTTTAGTATGATGTTATCTCAAGTGAGATCGCCTTTCAGGGTCCTGAGGACAATGTCAATGTCACTGTGGCTATATTTAGAAAAACATTGATATCGCTCTAGCGCCTACATTTATCGATAGTATAGCGTAGCTATACACCTTTGACTGTGATCGTATAGTGTTTCTTAATTGTAAAATATAACTAAAGTCATATTGAGAGTTTCAACAGCTTTATTAGGCAGGCAACTCATACGAGTGCAAAATCCTAAACCAGACTAACGGTCTGCAAGCTGATCAAGTAGACATCTGAAGTCTTGGTCAGAAACCCCAGTATTTATAATCACTTCAAAAATCTAACGCAATATCCCTCTCTCATTGCATCATACTTGTTATCTCAACTCTTGCCAAAATCTCTTCTAACTATAAGCTATCTGTCATGATTTTGATGACTGCACTAATAATATGATCTTTAAAATGCAGTTTCATCAGGTTTTGAAAGTACTTCACATGGACACCTGCTTAAATAACCTTTAAAAGGAAATCTCAGAGTCATATGATATTACGAAACTAAGCTGGCTCATAATCAAGTTATGATTTGAATGGCTGCCAGGTACATGTATGTGCAATTCAAGTGCATCTCTGCATTTTATACAACGTTATATAATTGATGTTTCAGGGTTTTAAAATGAAGCTGTTTCATAATAAGAATTGAAGCTTAATATTTTCATAACATTACTGAGACAGAAGCTTACTGCCTTTTCAACACTCATTCAGTCATATCACCCTTCTTACATACCTTCAACAATATTCCAATCATACACATGATAACATGCCTATGCAAAATATCATGTGCATAACATGACTATGTTATAATAGATTTTAATATAACTTCACACAAATGTTTGATATGAATATATATCGAGCTAGTTTGACGTTCAGGATCGTCGGTTCAAGGTCATGGTCACTGTGGCTATTTTTTAGAAAATCATTGTCACCGCTCTAGTGCCTATATTTATTGATAGAATTTAATATAATTTCACACCGATGTTGGGTATGATACTTTCAGGGGCAAGTATGACTTTGAGGGTCCTGAGGTCAAGTTCACTGTGGCTATTTTTAGAAAAACTTTGTCACCGCTCTAGTGCCTATATTTATTGATAGATTTTAATATAACTTCACACAAATGTTCGGTATGATAATATCACGGGCAAGTATGACTTTCAGGGTCCTGAGGTCAAGTTCACTGTTGCTATTTTTAGACAAAACTTTTTCACCGCTCTAGTGCCTATATTTATTGATAGATTTTAATATAACTTCACACAAATGTTGGGTATGATTTTGTCACGGGCAAGTATGACTTTCAGGGTCCTGAGGTCAAGTTCACTGTGGCTATTTTTAGAAAAACTTTGTCACCGCTCTAGTGCCTTTATTTATTGATAGATTTTAATATAACTTGACACAAATGTTAGGCATGATATTGTCACGGCCAAGTATGACTTTCAGGGTCCTGAGGTCAAGTTCACTGTGGCTATTTTTGGAACAACTTTGTCACCGCTCTAGTGCCTATATTTATTGATAGATTTTAATATAACTTCACAGAAATGTTGGGTATGATAATATCACGGGCAAGTATGACTTTCAGGGTCCTGAGGTCAAGTTCCCTGTGGCTATTTTTGGAAAAAACTTTGTCATCGCTCCAGCGCCTACAATAACTAATGATTTTTAGCTATAACTTTACACAAATGTTGGAAATGATAATATCTCGAACGAGTTTGACTTTCGGGGTCCTAGGCTCAAGGTCAAGCACAAGTCACTGTGGTAAATTTTAGAAAAAAAAAAAAACAAAAAAAAAAAAACAAAAAAAAAAAAAACACTGTCATCGCTTTAGAGCCTATATTTATTGGTGGATTTTAATAAAACTTCACATAAATGTTGCAAATGATAATATCCCAAGGAAGTTGGACTTTTGCATGTTCAGTGTTTTCTATACACGTAGTAGTCTTGTGCGGGGGACTTGTATCAACTGCGATGCCTTGTTTTTGTCGTTTTTCTTTGGGATTTTAATGCGGAGTTATTCACCTTTTACCCCTTTTTCTATACTTTGGCCTTTGACGATAATTGTTGGGTATGCTGTATGCTGTATTGTCACTTTTTCGACTTAAGAACTCAGTCGGTTTTGGCGCTTAAGTATAACGTGAATGCATATTTTCGAGAATGCATATAGTCGGGGGCATGGTGTTTTGTAAACACATAGTGTACTAAGAAAAGGTCACTCAGCAGAGGCCACGATCAATGCACGCAGCCGTCTGCTTAAGGAAATAAGCGACATAGAGGCACACACAAAAATATCATACGAAATATGAACCAACGACACAAAGCCAATAAACAAATAAGACACTGCAGAAGAACCAACCGCCTTGGGACGGTCAGTAATTAGTTTGTTTGTTTGTTTGATTTGAGGTTAAACGTCCCCGTCAACACTGTAAAAGTCATTTTGGAGACGTTGCTTCCAATTTTGTGGGACTTTTACCCGACATTGAGATGAAATGACATATCAAGCCCTGTCACCCAGTGAAACCAATAGGGTTCATTAGCATGGACGGTCCGCCTCGCACCGCGGTTCCTGGACAGGCTTAGATCCTCTAAGCGGTTTACCAGTACAAGTGTGCGGGGCGGATTCAGCTCTGCGTGGAAGCATCTTGCAGCCCATATATTTCTTCAAGCCCCTATGGGCGGGGGCCTAGGACGGTCAGTAATAAAACTATTCGTGCGCTTCTACTCCGGGGTTTATGAAACTTTAGCCCTCGCCCTCAGTTCCAGGGCAGTATCAAACACAATAACAATAACAAATTGATCCGAATGGTGGCTTCCTAGTGCAACCATGTTGAACTTTTTCCTTCATTCGCCGGAAATTACCGAGTTGAATATCGATTTCCGTAGGAAATCGGCAGTTAAAGTTACCTGTATATTTTGAAGGTTATTTATATTAAAATTATGAAGGAAAAAAATCTTAACTCCTCGTATCTTATTTATCCTTAACACTAGAAAAAAAGTCACTGTTATCCTAATGTAAGAAAATTATTTAGTTTTTATTTGGTGCATTTCAAAGTGATGAATAATTAATTCTTATTGCTTCCATCTGCAATTTAATGTCATGCCTATATGCTCCATAGACGGCAATGTATTTTTAAAAAAAACGTTCAGATTTCCATGTTTGGTTGCCAATATTAAATAGAAATGATTTGTTTGGAATTAAGTCACTGTTATATACTGTTAGACTGTTGTTCAAAGTTTACGATGATATAAAGTTTTTTTCTACTGAAAAATGATAAATTGCTTCCCTGAGAGCTTAAAAAGCGTTTATAAGCTGTTTTTCAGTACTGCAGTTCATGTTGCGAAAATCGCTAAGTCCACATTATATGTACCAGAAATCGTATCAAACTTGTAAAGCTTTTTTTTTTTATTAATTTTGTAATTACTAGTAATAAACAACATGCGGATAATGTACTTGATACAGTGGTTATATTTCTCGGATTTCTTTATTTTATTTTGTCTCAGTTTTGTTACATTTATGTTTTCATTCATTATGTATGGGCGGCGAATATGTCAGAAAGGACAAAAATTGTCGAAATCATTAACTGTGAAATGGCGATTAAATGGCGATTAAAACCACCATGAAAAGTTAATTGGCAGTCTGAAGCCAGTGATTGATTTTGTTTGTTTGTTTGTATTGGAGTTTAACGGCCCAATCAACACTATTTAGGTCAGTTTTGAGCCGGTCAGTTTACCTGTCCACACTTTTCCTGAGCAAGCTTATACAGTACAGTGCACATTCGCCTCATCGAGGGGGTTCAAACGAGCACCAACAATCTATGTTTTTTGCAGAACAAAACACTGTTTGCTATTCTGTTAATTTCTGTTAATGAGTTTCAACTCTGTCTGTCCGCACAGTTACTTTGCAAACAGTGTAGAGCATGGTGCGACTGCTCAGGATGAGCCGTCTTTTCTCCAGATCTACACTGTTTGCCATTCGGTTGATGACTTTGACTAAACCACCGTCAATAAAAATGGAATTGTCTAAATTCACATTACGAAATCACGCCTATACTGACAAATTTTACCACCAAAAAAAATGAAAATGTTTAGATAGAAAATTCTGCTATTTTTCATACTTCTGTTCCAAAAATAGATTATAGGAACTCGTCAGAGCCGCCTCGGTGAGGCAGTTCTAACGAGTATCCACAATCTTTGTTTTGATCAAAAATAAGAAAAAAATAATGTATACTACTGTAAACCCCAGTTTTACTGTATAAAACTTATTTATCTTCACTGCAGCTGATTTGAGGTTTTAGAGTAACAGTCAAATAAATAATGTATACCCCTATAAACCCCAGTTGTACTATATAAAAGTGGGGTACACGTGGGTCAGAATTATATAGGTGTGTTATCGTGATGACGAAGTTAACAAACGTGCTTTAATTTAACAATGAGTTGGCGCGTGCCCGACGTCCCCCACTATAGGAGGTTTTAGGAATTCCGTTTATGACGTCATTCTTGCGCATGCGCAAAGTACTGGCCGTAAATTGAAACGGCCATCGCTATTCAAATGTATTGGCGGAACTTAAAATGCTGACAATATTCAGACTTTTTGAGAGAAAATATACCCGTTTTCATTGAAATAATGCTTCGAGAAGGAAAGAATGATATTTTACTTTCATTACCGAAATTCATTTATCCTAAATCCATTTTTAATTGAAGAAAATCTTTTCGTGAATGACTCATGTCAATGGCTTGAGATACCGTTATTAACGAAATAAGTTTTTACGTAACTTTCGGTTTATTCGCTATCTATCTATCTATCTTATCTATCTATCTATCTATCTATCTATCTATCTATCTATCTATCTATCTATCTATCTATCTATCTATCTATCTATCTATCTATCTATCTATCTATCTATCTATCTATCTATCTATCTATCGAAATCTGTCCAACGATCTGTCTACATGTGCAATTTAAATGTCCATATTGACAGTCGAAATAAACTAATGAGTGGACTGACTGAGGGGCGTTGAGTCAATGTTGGTTCGACGTCATGCCGTCGACACCCACTCCAACTCACTTCATTGTCACATGACCGTTGGCATGAGAGAGAGGGAGACAGAGAGAGAGGGGTTTGACTGACAAACTGACAGTAGACAGACAGACGACACACTGACTGAATGACTGACTAACAGTCGAAAGGACGGACTGTTAGGCAGACAAATAAACATACTGATAGTCGAAAAAACAAAACGAAAAAACAATGAGTGGACTTACAGACGGGCGTCGAGTCAACGTTGGCTCGACGTCATGCCGTCGACAACCACTCCAACTCACTTTAATGGCACGTGACCGTTGAGATGGTTTGACTGATCCCTGTATCCAAGAAGCCCATAACCCTTTTTGTACCAAATGGAATCTTCCTCCTTATATATAGCAGGAGTCATTTTCAAAATTTAGGGGTGTCAGGTTCTGTTTTCTTCAAAATTTATTTGGAACATGGCCGAATTTTTTGCAAACAGTGTAGGCCCTGATCAGACGCCACGTTCTGCGGCGTCTGATCTGGGCCTGCACTGTTTGTCCCTTACCCCTTTTGGAATTTCCGGTACCAAATGGGTTAATGTAGACCTAAGGGCTGGGTAGGTTGAACCACTCTACAAATCTACCAGATTTTACTGTAAAATCTTGCACTTGCGAAGGAGTGTTTAACATTCTTATGCTCTGAAAGGGTGTTCTACGTTTGTTTTGAATTTAATGTTCCAATCCCACTGAGTTTTGATGGGTCCGAGCACTGGGCAAATGACATTTTATTAAGCAACGCCGTATTATCGCCAAAGAAACGTTATGACGTTTCATCGACGATGCAATGTCAAATTCAATGCATCGCTTTGAAGTTGGTTTGATGTAGACACGACGTTGTTGACACGCTACATGTCGGTTGACGTAGCGCCATTTAACGACAAACTGTAATTTACATTTGCCTGCGCTCGCTTATTGTTGGTGCGCTAAGAGAGAGAGAGAGAGAGAGAGAGAGAGAGAGAGAGAGAGAGAGAGAGAGAGAGAGAGAGAGAGAGAGAGAGAGAGAGTTAGAGGGGACCCTGTTGGGTCGTATGTACAATATATCATTTTCGTAATGCGAAATTTTTCACATCTGGCAGTAGGCTATATCCGTGTTTCTCCCATTATCTTACATAAGAATTCCCCAAAAGTTTAAAAGAATTCCACTGTTTTACGCTGTAATTAACACTTTATCTGTCCCACAGCCTTTGAAGCAATACGACAGATGACGGCCAGGGCTTTTCCCGTTCTATTTTTAGAACCGGAAGTACGTCACGAAAAAAGCTCCTATGTGTTACTCTTTAAAGTGTTAATCATGTGTAACCCTTAAATTGCCAATCATAATATTGAAGATAACAATTTGATAAATTAAATTAAATAAATAAATAAATAAATAAATAAAGTAACAGTCTTATTATTGTTCACTTTTTGTGATTGATTTGATAGACAATTTTTGTGGTGTCTTGATTTATGTACAGTTTTATTAACTCTTAAAGTGTAAATCATAACTAGTGCAGATGACATTTTCCAGGTTTTGAGTTGATTAATTTCGAAAACACGTCTATTAAAAAATATTGAAAATTTTACCACCAAAAAATGAAAGTATTCAGATAAAAAAAAAATGCTACTTTTCGTATTTCTTCTGGAAACATAAATTGATGAAATCGTTAGTTCCACCTCAGCGAGGCGGTTCTTACGACAAACAACAATACATGTTTTAGCAGAAATAAGAAAAATAATGATCCATATTTTACTACATAAAAGTGGGTAATATGGGGTGTTTTTGTGATGTGATCATAAAACTATTGCAGCCCATTCACATATTAATTGCATGCCTCATTTTAATAAATAAATAAATAAATAAATAAATAAATAAATAAATAAATAAATAAATAAATATGCCGTATCTGTAATCACCTTCTGTGACCGACTTTTAAGGCACTTTTTAGATCTTTCTTGAATTCTTAATGTGTCAACCATAGCTCGACAAACAACATTTTTCGAAATTGTGTTAAAATTGTTTAGGACAAACATTACAGCCGATTCAAATATGAGTGAAATTCCCTTTATAATAAATAAATAAATACATAAATAAATAAATAGGCTTATCTGTGTTTACACATTATGTAACTTTTATGACGTCCTTTCAATTATTCAGGGAATATCTTATACAATATACTGTATATCGGTGTAGTGTTAACTCTTAAGGTGTCAATCATGACTTGGGAAGACAACATTTTTCAAAATGTGTTTACCTATAAGTTACTTTTTATGGCGTCCTTTTAATTATTCAGGAAATATCTTATACAATATACTGTTTATCGGTGTAATGTTAACTCTTTAGGTGTCAATTATGACTGCGCCAGACCATCATGAAACTTTGACCCCCTATAACCCCACTTTCATAAAGTAAAACTTGGGTTTGCAGGGGTAAACATTATTTTTTTATTTCTTCTTAAAAACATGGATTGTGGGTACTCGTTAGAACCGCCTCGCCGAGGCGGTTCTAACGAGTATCCACAATCTATGTCTTGAGCAGAAATAAGAAAAATATCATTTTTTTTTTCATCTGAAAATTTTCATTTTTGGTGGTAAAATTTACAATGTATATGTATAGGCGTGTTTTCGTCATGGAACAAAATTGGTTTTAATGCAAGAACTTTCTCATCTGCGGCCCCGCCCATAGGGGCTTGAAGAAATATATGGGCTGCATGATGCTTCCACGCAGAGCTGAATCCGGCCCGCACACTAGTACTGGTAAACAGCTTAGAGGATCTAAGCCTGTCCAGGAACCGCGGTGCGAGGCGGACCGTCCATGCTAATAAACCCTATTGGTTTCATTGGGCGTCAGGGCTTGAGATATCATTTCATCTCAATGTCGGGTAAAAGTCCCACAAAATTGGAAGCAACGTCTCCAAAATGACCTTTACAGTGTTAACGGGGACGTTAAACCTCAAATCAAACAAACAAAATCATCTGAGTTCATCTGGGCTCCCGCCCATAGGGGCTTGAAGAAATATATGGGCTGCATGATGCTTCCACGCAGAGCTGAATCCGGCCCGCACAATAGTAGTGGTAAACCGCTTAGAGGATCTAAGCCTGCATGTCCAGGAACCGCGGTGCGAGGCGGATGCTAATAAACCCTATTGGTTTCATTTGGCGACAGGGCTTGAGATTTCAATTCATCTCAATGTCGGGTAAAAGTCCCTCAAAATTGTAAGCAACGTCTCCAAAATGACCTTTACCGTGTTGACGGGGACGTTAAACCTCAAATCAAACAAACAAACAAAATCTGAGTTCATCTTGATCGAGTCTTATAGGCGTGTGTTCGTGATTGGCTAACAACATTTTTCATGGCGTTATTTATTTAAATAAATAGATAAAATAAATGCATAAAAAGATCGGAGTCAAGAGATTTCACGTATCATATTTGACCTTAATCCTTATTTAAAATCACTGGACAAGAGACTGACAAGAGATATAGACCCAATATTCTACATGTCAAAACACAACAACAAAAAAAAAAATAATAATAAAAATAACAAAAAAAAAAAAAATAAATAATAAATAATAAAAAAACAACAAAAAAACACTACTACTACTACTACTAATAATAATATTGATAATTATTATTATTATTATTATTATTTTTTTTTATTAAGCAATTCTACATAATGTAGCTCTTCAATATGTTAAATATGTTCGTTCATACTAGATGGCTCGAAATGAAAAGGCATGGTTGTTACTTCAAGAAGTTCTTTTTCACATTTAGATAGCCTTAATTTGAGCACTAGCGCTCCTTGGAATACCTACAGATAGATCAAAATGTCATGTAGAAGTAAAACAAAGATCAGGAATTGATACAATTAACTTACTCCACCCATAAAAGACACCAAAGGGAAAGAAATACAAACATTAAGCGACCAGACCATAATGGAAACCCAAACAAAGGAAGGCCATAAGGACAGTTACTTTCCCACAAAATGGCCATATGGCCATCCAAAACCAAAAGACACAAGTGATACACACAGTAAGTAACAAACAACAACATAAATAAATCGCCACAGAAGAGCCGCCTTGGAACGGTCAGTGGAAGATTTCCACTGGGGGGCTTAAATCGATTTTACGTGGCCACAATCCTCGCCCTTACTTCCGTCGCGATTTTACCTGCAGATATATGATTACTGATTCCCTGAGGTCAGCGACTAGAGAAAAAATATTGGCTATTCTGTACCTTGATCCCAGTGGTGTACAGGGAGATAACTCGAATATCTCGCCCAGATAGGTTTTAACGGAAATTCACGACTTATACCGATCGCCGCCTATGAAGGAAAAAGTTCGGTATGGGTGATTCATAATAAAATGCACAATTAAACGATCATGTTTTGATTAATAAAATCGTGAATCAGGGTGTAGATTATATTTTCTTGTCCTTTGGGATCATTGATTCCATTGTGTAATTTTGAAGATATCTGAGGGTCACTGATGAGGCCTAATTGGCCGAAACTAGCTAGTCTGGCCCAGAAAACATGTACACTCGATATTGTTCACTTCTGTGGTGTATTCCTTGCTGCCAAAGGATAACCCTTTTATAGAACATATTTAACTTCACTACAGCTGGTGTGTGGGAATATGTGGCGGCGGTAAAACGTCTCCCTGCCCTACATCATAGTGTAGATTATATTTTCTTGTCCTTTGGGATCATTGATTCCATTGTGGAATTTTGAAGATATCTGAGGGTCACTGATGAGGCCTAATTGGCCGAAACTAGCTAGTCTGGCCCAGAAAACGTGTACACTCGATATTGTTCACTTCTGTGGTGTATTCCTTGCTGCCAAAGGATAACCCTTTTATAGAACATATTTAATCCAATGTCGGAACAGAAGAAAACGACCAGTTAAAACCCAGGAAAAATCAGGCTCCACTCGTGTTGAATTCAAAACAGTTTCTTGTTTTGCTTTGTTGTTAGGTGCTTTTTTGCAGTCCTCTCACACCGATTTATCTACGAAAACACACCTGTTCAATTTGGACCACCTTAAACCCCACTTTTATATAGTACAACTGGGGTTTAGAGGGGTATATATTATTTCTCTTATTTCTGCCCAAACGCATAGATTGTGGGTACTCGTAAGAACCGCCTTGTTGAGGCGGTTCTAAAGAGTACCCCACAATCCATATTGTCAGCAGAAATAAGAAAAATATCAGATTTTTTTACCTGACTATTTTCATTTTTTGGTGGCAAAATTTTCAATATATTTTAATAGGCGTGTTTTCTTTATGGAGGAAGTGATGGCCGATAATTCCACTTGTAAATTAACTGTTGATGTGCTCATTCCATGTGAGTTTTTAGCTCACCAGAGCCGAAGGCGCCGGGTGAGCTTTTAGGATAGGCAGTTGTCCGTTGTCGTTGTCGTCTGCGTCGTCGTCGTCGTGTGACGTCAACATTTTTCAAACGACATCTCCTCTGAAGCCGCTGGGCCGATTAGACCCAAATTTTATCTGTAGCATCCTTGGGCTGGGGGATTGAAATTTAGTGTTTTATTTATGAAATTCGCCTCATTAGTTTGGTTGCTATTGCAACTTAGAATTTCCATAGACTTATAATGGGAAAATAAAAGTTGGCATTAACTGTCAAGCATTTGCAGATAGTTAAGCAATCTACTATCTGTCATGTGATTTTAGGCCTACTGCTCATTTTTATTTGTTGCCATGGAAACCAAAATGAAAAACAAAAAAATAGAAAAAAAAATACTTAAAAAATCATCTTCTCTGAAACCGAATGCTCTGTGAGGCTGAGAGTTTATGGAAATATTCACCATATTTGCCTTTACAGGTTTTTTTTTTTTTTTATGAAATTTGGCTCTTTTGTTTGGTTGCTATGGCAACTGAGATTTTCCATAGACTTATATTGGGAAAATGGATAAATGGTATTTGCTGCCAAGTTATTGCAGATATTTTGACAAAACTTTTATAGAAATGTTCATTGAGTAAACTTTCTCAGCCATATGCTTTTTGCCAACATAGGGGTCCCCTAGGTTGTAATGGGGCCATGCCCCTCCCACTCCACTTCATAAAAGTCCACATATCTCAAAAACCATTCAGATCCCCAACCCAAAACCATACATTTTGTTGTTCTTTATAATAAGACGCATTCAGTGACATCAACCTGGGGGCCCCGGGATGCGCCGGGGATCATGCCACACCCCCTCCATTCCATAAAAGGCCCAATATCTTGGAAACCTTACAGATACCCACCCCTAAACCATATATATTCTTGTTCCTTATAAAAACACACATTCATGGAAACCAACTTGGGGTCTTCCTGGGTGCGCCGGGGCCTTGCCCCACCGCTCCACTTCACAAAAGGCCATATATCTCAGAAACCAATTAGATCCCCATCCCTGAACCATATATATTCTTGTTCCTTATGATAAGACGCCATCAGTGACACCAACCTGTGGATCCCCCGGATGCGCCGGGGTCATGCCACATCCCCACCATTTCATTTAAGGCCCAATATCTTGGAAACCTTACCGATCATCATCCCTAAACCATATATACAGTCGAACTTCGATGGCTCGAACCCCTTTGGGACCATGGAAATTTGTTCGAGACAGCGGTAGTTCGAGCCACTGTTGTATACTTCCAGAAAACATAACGGGGGTATTTTTGGACTTCTTTTCTGTAACAGAAATGTATGCTCCGGTACTCATTAGAATCGCCTCATTGAGGCGATTCTAATGAGTACACACAGCATACATTTGCAAGATAAAAGTCGAAAATCTCCTTAATTATCCCGCACGTTTTCTTATGCAGAGGAATTCCCTAGGGACTCAAAAACGTGTTCGACTCAGCCATGGTAAACGAGTCATCGGTGTTCGAGCCATCGAAGTTCGACTGTATTCTTTTCCTTATGAAGAGACACATTCATTGGCATCAATTTGGGGGGTCTTCCTGGGTGCGCTGGGGCATTGCCCCACCGCTCCACTCCACAAAAGGCCATATATCTCAGAAACCATTCAGATCACCGCCCCTTAACCTTATATATTCTTGTTTCTTATGATAAGACGCATTCAGTGATACTAACCTGGGGTTCCCCCGGATGAGCAGGGGCCGTGCCCCACACCTTCATTTCATAAAAGACCAAATATCTCAGAAATCTTACAGATTCCCACCCTTAAACCATATATTGTTGTTCCTTATGATAAGACGCATTCATTGACACCAACTTGGCAGTCTCCTGGGTCAAGCCAGGGCCTTGTCTCACCATACTACTTCACAAAAGGCCATATATCTCAGAAACTGTTCAGAGCCACACCCTTAAACTGCTTTACTTCATAACAAGCCATATATCTCAGAAACCATTCAGATCCCCATCCCTTACGAGGGTAGGCTGAAAAGTTCTGAGCCTGACCAAGAAGCAGGCATCGAACAGCCATGAAAGTTTGTATTCATTAAATACAAACCTTTATTACTTGATTTGACTCAAATGAGTTCAAGTTTATCTGCAATAACGTAGAAATTCTAGACTTTGAAAATTGATACTAGCACTTTTTTGAGAAAATGGACCAAATCTGGCATCGTGGTGTCATCAAGTACCTCCATAAAAAGGGGTTAGCTGTTAAGGACATTCATGCCGATATGGTTGCTACATTAGGGGATGATGCTCTTTCGTATGCAACCGTGAAAAGGTGGGCAGCAAATTTGAAGATGGGCAAGGACAGCCTTGAAGATGATGACCGGTGTGGACGACCCGCAACGGCAACAACTGAGGAAACCATCAGCCAAGTGCACAGGCGTTTAACTGTGAATCAGTTAGGTAACACTGTTGGCATCTCCTGTGAACGAGTAGAGGACATTCTTCACAGTGAATTTGGAATGTCGAAGGTTTCCGCCAGATGGGTGCCACGGCTTTTGACGCCTGACAAAAAGTTGACCAGACTGAACCTGTCACAAGCAAACTTGGCTATTTTAGAAGCAGACCAAGATGGTTTTCTTGACCGTTTTGTCACTCAGGATGAGTGTTGGGTTCATCACTTTGAGCCAGAGACCTAAATAACAATCCATGCAATGGAAACACCCTGGCTCACCCCCTCCAAAGAAGGCATAGGTCGTCTCCTTTGCAGGGAAGGTGATGGCATCAGTGTTCTGGGATGCCAAGGGTATAATATTCACAGATTACCTTCAAAAGGGCAGAACAATTAATGGGGAGTATTATACAGATCTGCTAAAACAATTGCGAAAAGCAATTAAGGCTAAACGACCCGGATAATTGACAAAAAGGGTCTTGTTCCATCAGCGCAATGCGCCTGCTCATCAATCGGTTGTCGCAATGGCTTCACACTTGTCGATCACCCCAGTTGTCACCTGATCTAGCTCCATCAGATTATTTCCTGTTTCCAAACATGAAAAAGCACTTGGCTGGGCAGCATTATCGGTCAGACGAGGAGGCGATAGCTGCTGTGGAGGAGTTTTTCAGGGACCAAGATGAGACCTTCTATACCACTGGGATCCAAGGACTCCAGCATCGCTGGAGGAAGTGTGTGGACAGGAAGGGAGACTATGGTGAAAAATAAGGCACTTTCAGCATGGACAAACCATTGGATCTTGGTCAGTCTCAGAACTTTTCAGCCTACCCTCGTAACTATATATATTCTTCTTCTTTATGATAAGACTCGTTCAAATACACCAACCTGGGTGTCACTTTGTGCTTGGGCAATGTGTCCCGCCCCTCCACTTTAAAAGGCTATATATTACAGAAACCATTCAAATCCCCACCCCATAATCATATATGTTCTTGTTCCTTAGCAATAGCACACCCACTTGAGAGTCCGCAGTGGGAAATTCCTCTCCTCTCCACTTCATCCAAGGACCTCATATATCAGAAACTGCTCAGATTCTCACCCATAAATAGAAACTTACAATAGTGTACTCTCAATGCAATCACTGAGGGCCTGGTCAAACTGCAGGCTGGCTGCAGATAATCAGGTTTGGACCCCACGTGTGCTCATATGTCACAGTTTAAATAAGTTTATATCTAATAAAAAACAGTGCACAAATAAATCCTCTTGTTTACATCATCTGATTATTTTACAGGCATTAATGTACACAGTCATGTAGTTACATGGTTAGTGTCTTTAACATCACGAAAACACGCCTATATGATTTTGACCGCCTTGAACCCCACTTTTATACAGTAAAACTGGGGTTTACAGGGGTTAACCTTATTTTTCTTATTTCTGCTTTAAACTATAGACTGTTGGTACTCGTTAGAACCGCCTCGATAATGCGGATCTAACGAGTACAAACAGTCTATATTTTGAGCAGAAATAAGAACAAACTTCTATTTTTCATCTTAAAATTCTTGTTTTTTTTCGGCGGCAAAGTTAACAATGTATTTGTTTAGGCGTGTTTTCGTAATGTTATACAATATATTCGGTTCGCCCTAGACAATTTTATAGGTGGCAGAGACTCACCGATCATATTTCATTATTAAAGGAACTTATTATTTATTTAGTTTATCGCGAGAGCGATTAAATAAGCTTGAAGCTTCCATCGCAATCGAACTAAAATAAATTAGTATTAACTAAATACAACCTACATGTATTTTCACTGGTTTGTGGGGATGGGAGGAATTGGTGAAATAATGGTCCTGAGTAAATATATTTTT